>VDFB02270651.1:18438044-18531569 GCA_007258455.2 Sequoia sempervirens | reverse complement strand
GTTCGGGGAGACATTATGGCGAGGCTCTTTGTCATATCGATCTCTCTTCTATCACTGAGAGCACCTAGAGTCGGTAAGACATCACTCTGACGGTCGGGTGTTTTATCGATGAAATTCATGTCGAGGAGACCTTCGCCGATGTCTCTAGAAGTCATACCACTGAGCTCCTTTATTTTCGGTGAGACCACCGGCCTTTGGAAAGACCCTTTGACGAGCTTCAAATCTTTTGGTGAGCCCATCTTGTTATTGGCAAGACCCTTGGTATCGGCGAGACATTGGCTTGTCGGCCAGACTTCCCTTTGGGTTCCTTAACTCTTGGCGATGAGCCACTTTCTTTTGGTCGGGGAGACATCGTGCCTTCGCCAAGACTTCATGGCGATTGTTTTTCTCTTGGCGAGCCTCCAAATCTTGTCGGCGAGATTCCTGTCGAACTCTCTTTCTTGTGCCAACACCGCCTCCTTTGATTTCTTCGGTGTGACCTTTATCCTTCAGCAAGACATTTTTCCGAATGCTTTATCCTTTTCCAAGACCTTTCATTCGCCGAGACATCACAATATCGGCTAGACATCACCTCAACGGAGAGACGTTACACCGAGGGCACCAACCCTTTCCGATAGCCTTTCCTTCATGTCAGGGAAACATTAAGCCTTCGCCAAGACTTCATGGTGACTTCATTTACCTTGCCAAAGTGTCCATCTTGTTGCCAAGAGTTATATCGAAGGCTTCACATCCATCGGCGAGACATTCAGACTTCGGTATAACCTTATGCCGAAGTCCTCTTTCTCGTCGAAGTCTTTTCATTGTCGGTGGGACTCCTGCCGAAGGCAACCACATCGAGACCACCCTTTCTTCTTTCGGAAAGACCATCTCCACTCGCCGAGAGCACATGCCGATAGGGATTACTTACGCTGATGAAGCACCTCAGAGTTAGTCGGTGAAACCTGACTCATTCAGTAAGACCTCTCAGTGGTGAACACAACTCATGCCAATAGATCCTTCCACTATCACCAAGACCACATGAATGTCATGCCGAAAGTCGCCTTTATGTAAAAACAAATCGTTATGACATTAGAAATGTCTTGCCAATAGGCAACACAAACATTTCAAAAATGGATCGGGGGACCGTACCATTCTCATGCTCATATGTTCCCTATTTTGAAGCATTCAAACCTAATGGAACCCCTATCACATGATATTACCGACAGCCCGAGGTGAAAATTAGGTAAATGTGTATATTTTCTTTGTTTGTAATCTTGTTAAACATGTGCTTGTACTCAAACCTTATGCTAAGTCAAACTTTGAAAGTCACATTATTATCTTACCTAGAACACATCCAAAAATTTATACATATAAGAGAAGTTTGAGGCCAAGGTCCTTAATAAAAATCCAAATTAAATCCACCCTTGAAATTCTAATCCATTTATCCAACTTTAATCCACGTTATCCTTAAATCCATCCTCATAATCTAATCCCCATCCAAATTAATCCCATCTCTAAATCCTTAGTCCAACCCCAAACATCAAATAATTACATTTCAAGTTGCCCATACCCCTAGGAGCCATCCTAATCCAAAACTTCATTATCTTGAAACAACCCAGATTGGATATTTCAAAAATCGCTTATGGATCTTTAAAATAAAGATATCTGATTATTATACATCTATCCTTGTGACCCCAAATCATCCATAGGGGCCAAATCTATCCTTGGAACCTTACACTATCCATAGGTTCCAAGCTTAATCAATCCAAAACCATCCTAGGCATCTAAAGTTTGAAACATCTAAATGGCCCAAGTCCCACAACTCATCCAATCAATCAGCTGTCCAAATTTCAAATCATCCAAGCCTATTCTTGGACCCTTATGTTATTCTTGGATTCCAAATCAATGAAAATACTTGAACCAAATCCTCCTAGTCATCCTTGGGAGCTACCATCCCATTTAATCTAATCATACAAATATCTAAATTATCCAAATAATCAAAATCTAAAGCCTAACCCAAATAGGCATCATGAACCCCTAATTTGATGGGTTTATTAATCAAGTTAGGACTTCATCCCAAATCCCTACATGAGACATGAAAATTAGCAATCCATTTTATTTTTTATGATTCCCTCATTGTAACCAATTAAAAAACCATTTAATGATGATTATGGTAGTATTGTGGACCAAGACAAGTATAACAATGACTCCTTTGATGACATAATTATGAGCAAGATTTCTATAGATTTTAAACACCAAACCATGAACAATAGAGATACATTAAAACCAAGAGCATGCTAGCACTAGCTATCCCATGAATCAAAATCAAATATCCATAAGTCATCCTCATACCAACCTTGGCAAGGGAAACATCATTCTAGGATAAGGCCATAAAAATTAATTAACACAAATTAAAGCATCCTCCTTTTATGTATGTACATCATCTAAAACTTCACAAATTAATCAATAATCTTATCAATCATCTAATCCTACCTTATCCAAATAATTATAGAGGATTTTATCCAAATAATATAGTGAAAGATCACCATCAAAATAAAAAGAACAAAGTTGAGGAGGCCATAACACCTCTAATCTTATGTCATTGTTCTTTGACAAATACAAGTATGTTGTTGATGATAAAATTATAGATGCAATACCTATTCAGTTTTTCAAGGATCCTCCTAGCACCATCCCATCCATAACAAGTTCCATGATGCAAATATGTTATCAGTGATGAAGTCATAAATCTAAAACCTATTAATGATGTCCAAGCCATCCTTATAAATATCATCCCTACAAGTCAACCTATGTGGGAAGGTAAATGAATAAAATCCATTCGATCCAAAATACATAAAGTCCATAAATCCTATAAGAGTGAAAGGCATTTGACCAGTCAATGTGTAAGAATCGAGGAGTGTATCCATGAGAATCACTAATGGGGACATCCAAGCTAATTAATGTATATACACCTTTTCATCAAAGAAATTGGAGTTATACCAAAAAATTATTCCAAATCATGATCAACCTTGACCACCCACACATCTAGGTCAAAACCCTCAAACATGTTCCATTCATCCTATCAAAAAATCATAAGATCAAGAAATCCAAACCAATCCCCTCCATCATCCCACGAATACCCCTTTACATGAGGAGATTGTAACCCCATCAAACACATAAACAATAAAAAAAATCATGATGAGCATATTGGAAGTCAAGTTGTAAATGGTATTGATTATATTGAGCATGATGATACACAAGTAAAGATTGATCACATTGAGCATACCATTGATCAAGCAAACATAATCAATCTTAAGTTTTTCCAAATCCATTTAATCCTCTCCCTCTTCAAGCGCACCAATCACAAGGTGCCACTTGAAGGATCCTCCTTCCTCCAATCATCTCAATCAACATAAACTATTGATCCCTCAAATCAATCTCAACTCATATCCTCCAAATCTATAAATCAAACATCATGAAGAAACAAAAAAAAAACTTAGAATTGCAAAGTCATGCTACTAGTGTAAAGAGAAACCATATAAATTTCTCAATAAAAAATGCATTGGAGCACAATCACATACTTTTGTGCAACAATAAATTATTGGTGAGAGAATTAATTATTTTCTTTCATCTTTTGTTCAATTCCTTTCCTTAATTAAAGGTGCAATTAGGTGTAGAATAAGATTTAAATGCTTTATTTGAATCCTTGTTTTGTCTTCTACATCTTCATTGTTCACAATTTGTGAGGACTATGGTATTTAGAAATACCTTAGAGGAGGTTGTCGAATTGTGAGGGTCAAGTTCTTCTAAGTCAACCCCCTTTCAAACCAACTTTATGAACTTGGGTGAATGTTTATAGACAACATTCTTAAAAATGGAGATGAGATATGTGCAATTTTTGATGTAATGGGATCCTTTTAGTGCTCCAAATTTAAATGTTCCTAGAATGATTTCTCCTTGTAGGTGTATATGAATTAATTGCACATTGAACATTCTTAACTACCAAGACATTGCAATAAGTTGTATATGCGTATCAAGTCAACTCCCAACAAGAAGTGCGAAAAAGGGTAAGAGTCGACAATTTTGAATTTACAAATTTGAAATTTGAGGGGATCAATTCCAAGCACCAAAAGATTGACTCAAGATAAGAAACTACAAATCTCAAGATCAAGGTCGAATATGTGAATGTGTGTGAGCATGGGTTTAATAAATGGATAATAGTGGTGAATATTTGGGTAATGTGTATTAATTGAGATAGGATAAAATAGATGTATACAAATAAATGTGAATGGATGCAAAATAAGACCAAATAAATATTTAGAAATGAATCAAACATAACACAAAAATGTGTCACTTGTTGATATGTTATCATATTAAGAAATTCAACCAATATAAATCTAAAACTAAATAAAAATTGACATGAATATGCAAATTTAGAAGTTTGTCCTTATCTATCCTTCTTTTACAAGACTTTTACTTGAAAAAGCTTGTGAATTTCTTGACATTAACCTAAGTTTTTCCAATTTAGTCCTCCCTTAAAATTAAAAAAAGGTCGTACCACATAATAATAGTGTCCTTAAAACAGTCTATTGTCATTTTATTTAAAATTAAATTAATTATTCGTAATTAAGTTGATTTATGACATCGTTGGGATCACACATTTATGCTGGTTTTCTGAAAAAAATATTTTTCGTATGTCGAATCGTTTACTTTAACTCTCTAGCTTTGAAATATTCGTTACCTGTGAAAACCCCACGCGGCTTCAGGATTAATTTTTTTTTTTTTTTAATTATTTGGTTTGAAGGTTGCGGTCCATCGTAATTCCAAGCATAACACAAGTACCAGTCACCGCATCACAAGTTGAAGTCACTATTTTAGTCCTAAAATGAATGGCTTAAAAAAATTCCAGGTCTGTTTGGTAGTTTAAGGACATGAAAGAGGGTTGGAGAGGAAAGCACTGAAATTTCTTATCTGCCCAGACTTATGAAATCAAACTTGGAACAGGAATCCTTGCATCAAATTCTTTGTATACAACAGTTTACAATTTGAACCAGTTCTTTGATATTGGTTCATTCTCCTTCACTCCATATTTTCAATTCTTGATTTTGACCACGATGGAGGGCTAAGATAACCAGGCGGATTCTGTCCTCCACAGCCTGTTTTCAGTGAAGGGCAATGAATAGATTTGATGGAAATCGGCCATTGTGGCATCCACACTCACATCCAAGGGACTTAAGGATTGCAAAACAGAGGATGTGTTATTGTTGAGAGAGTAGAGATCATCAAAAACAAATGATAGATTTCTCTTTAGTTTGTTGGATATCAAATCTGTGGGAAGAGCCTGAGCGGCCACTGCCAGAGCTTCGCCTGCATCGTACGGGTCGTCCTTCCTCAGAACACTGTTAAGAAAATCATCGTTCTCTTTGTCCTGCAACCGCCCATGAAACGACTCAAAAGTGGGTGTGGGCGGCAGCTCCTGTAACTTCTGTTGGGCAGAAAATGCTAGAGCGTCCTCTGCTTCCCCTGCTTCCCCTGCTCTGGGCAAATGACTCACTCTTTTGAATATCCGACAGAGCACCCAATCATCCAACTAAAACAGACAACAAATATGTCAGTTGGGTAAAGTACCAAATGGGTATAAGAGAATTACTAAATCTGCCTTGCCATTACTTACCAGCATGGATCGTTTTCTCCCTGGCGAACCAGACTCGGGCCGGATGGAGTCTGTAAGGCGGTACTCATGCATAATCCACTTGGTTTTGATGCCCCTGGGGGGTTTCCCCTTGTAGAACACCAGAGACTTCTTCACGCCCACTTGAAGAGAGCTTCCTGATAAAACCACGGGCTTGTCAATGCCGGTGGCCTTCCAGTACCCACAACCCGCCGTTCGGTTCGGGCGGGAGCCGTTCGGATACTTGCGCTCCCTCGGGCTGAAGAAGTACCACTCCTGATCGCCGAACTTCGCCAGACCTGAAAACCAAACACCCATCTCTAATTCCATTGCATAATCACCCAAAAACCAAAAAGACAGACCCATCAACATTTACAAACCAGAATGTATGGGAGGTTTTTGCATCAATGTTTCCGATTATATTTCATGATTTTTTGAGCTTTCTATCAGTCTAACGATGAATCTCCGAGTGTAATTGAAAATGTTAATGAAAAAAATCTCACACAATCTTAATCCAAAAACAGAAACTATAATCACTAAGAATTGTAAAAATTTGATGACATTAAATAAATGTAGGCAATATGACTCGCCTGGCAAATCCCAGGGCTCGAATTTGTACAGATCCACATCGGTTATAATGGAGACCGGCAGAGGAGACGAGGAGATCTTCTTCCTGAGGTAGTGGGTCACCAGCTCTTCATCAGTAGGATGAAATCTGAAGCCCGGAGGCAGCTGCGGGTGGGGGGTCTGTTGCACCTGTGTACCCATGCTTGTAAGACCACAAGTTTTTGAAATCATCACCAGGCAGAGCGCGGGGCTTTATTGTTGGCGCCCGGCGCAACCTCCAAAACGGTCATTCTCAAAAGTTCTTCGCCATTACGCTTTCCAACGTGGATCGATGAGTGTCCGACATTAACGGTTGGACGGAACTGATCATACCCAATGAAGCACTGCCACTGTACCACATTATGCCACCTACACTGCTCGGAAGTGGAAGCTACTGCGCCAAGATCCGGCGTTTCTTTCCGTGTACAGGTACCGAATGCGAATACGGGGAAGGAACTAAAATAAGACAATGCACAGAGTTACGGCTCTGCGTGCGTGTCCGCCCATGCGTTGGGGCGTCCGCCAAAACGTCAATTTCTGGCAATCGTCCAAAGTCTTATCTTTTTAAGGATCCATGAGTACATATTATTTTATATGCCTGTTTCCCAGATTCCTACACGAAAACCCATCCTGTAATCCAAACACCCAGATTTTGTAATATAAAATAAAATTTCAAGTACACTGTTTAGCCTCTCTGGCTCCCGATTTTCTGGTCGCCGGTGACTGCAAGCCAACGAACAGGGTTTCCAATTTTCCAGGCCTTCTATAGACTTTGTCGCACGTGTGGGAATTAAGAGCTGACTTGAAATGAGCTTTCCTGCCGGCGGCTACCCAGCACGCGGATTGCACATTCGTCCACAATGAGAATTAATTAAAAAATTAAAAATAATAATTAATTCGAAATAAAATGCACATTGCTTGGATTTTTTAATTGTTTATTATTTTGGTCAGTTTTGCATTCAACATAGGGGTGGACATATTCTTCATAAGACATCAACATTTCTGTTATGAAACTTTTTTATGTTCTCATTATAATATATTGAGAATATATAATAATAGAAATTTAAGATTTGGATATTGGGACATAAGATTTGAAATTGATTTGTACAAGCTATTTTTCTTCATTTTGAACTGCTTTTTAATAGTTTAAAATTGAGAAGAGTTTGAATTGAAAAGAGGTTATAGATGTGTACATACAATAGAATTTCACTATAATAAAGTGTTATTTTTAATAAATCATAAATATTTATTGTAATTTTTTTTATTAAAGTTCAAGGGGTTGAGTTTAAATGGTTAAAGCATTGAGTTTTCAATATGGAAACCCAAGTTCAAATATCAATGAGACATCTAATATGAAATTTTGAGTTGTGTCTCTTGATCTTCTATAGTTGACTTTTAATGTGGACGTGGTTTCTAAATAAGTGAATTTCTAAGTTGGGACTCTTGGTCTTCATTGTAGGTGGTTTCTAGTTTGGTTGCTCGAAAGGAGTTGATATTAGTCTAATGCTTGTGCTCACAATAGCTTGTATTCGTCTCATGTTGATGGTAGTATTCATAGCAAAACATTTATAAAAATTAGTAACATTTTTTTGTTAATTAATTTGTTTAAGGTTTAGGAGTTAGAAAAAAGGTTATTATGTATAATAATGAGTTCTATAATTCTATCATTTGTAATTTATCCATAGATTATTTCAAAGCTAGAGTGGTTGATGAGTCTTCAACCAAACCAAATTGAAAAAAATCCAAAATGAAGATATCCAAACTAGCTTTTATTATATATGTATCAAACAAACTTTATATTGATGTCCATCTCTAGACCCAAACCAACCCCCACTGTATCAAACCATGCTATATAAACCCTAGTAATACCAAACTATTATCCCCCTACCCATCATAAGTTCACATAAAGGAGAGAAAAATTACCTTTGATGTAACTGCCAAATCTGTCCATGACTGGGTAGATGTGTAACAGTTGATAGTTGACACCCTCTATTTACTTTCTTTCTTTGGTATGTGTGACTGTCAGTCTAGACAGTTTTTTTTGGTTTGCCTTCTCCTTTATTTGGAGAGATTTTGCTTTCTTTGTTTTTAGAATGCATGGTAGCAATGGGAGGACTGTTTCCTTCAACTGTGAATGTTACAGAATCTTTTTGTCTTGTTTCTAATGAAAATCTTCAATTTCTTTTACTCTTACATCCATAGTTGTTCTTTCATTCCATGTGTTTTGTAATATTAGCTAATGGGCTTTAACTTCATATTTTGGTTGTTGAATAAAAAATTGAGTGCATGTTAAGTCATTTAGCTGTAGGGTGTTATAGGGTTAAGCTAAGAAGCTAACCGAGAACATTTGGAGACTTTGGGTGTAGGTACAGAGGTCTGATCTGCATCAGTTTTGGTATCAAAGCAATTAACAATGGCCTAGAGGGGAGTCCAAGTGAATTGGGGAAGAAGGGGTAGGAGAAATGTTGACCTTTGTAGGAATGTTGCTAATGTTGTAGACCTTATGGAGAGGTTTATTGAAGCCTTAAAAAGCCAGAGTTCTAAGATAAAGGTTGATATTTTTGATTTTAAGGGTGAGCTTAATCCAATGGATTTTTTAGATTGGGTCTAAGAATTGGAGAAGCACTTTGGCATGGAGGATATTGATGAGGATGATTTGAAAAGAGTGAAAATTGTCACATCCAAGTTGAAGTCACATGCACCTATGGTGGGAGAATGTACAAATTTTGAGAAGAAAAGAAGGGAAAAATAAGATTAGGCTTTGGCTTAAGATGCTGAAAATTTTGAGAGCTCAAATTTTGCCCTCTGATTACCAAGAGAAATTGTTTAAAGAATTTCAAAATTTGAAACAAAAGGATCAACTAGCCCAGGCTTATAATGAACAGTTCATGAGGCTTCAAATTGAAATGGATATACAAGAAAGTGAAGGGAAAATAGCAGCTAGGTATGCCAATGTACTAAAATTTCAACTTTAGGATGATCTTGCATTGTTTAAAGTGTGTGTGATGGATGAAGCTTATGAATATGAACTAAGGGTAGAAGAGAAGCTAAATCGAAGGGAAAATTTGTGAGTAAGAAAGGTGATAACTACCAGAACAAAGGGAGAGAGAGTTCTTCCAAGCCCGCTAAAGAGGAAGACCTAGATGAAAGTGTGAGGCCAAATTTCTAGGGAAGAGGAAGCTTTAGAGGTAGAGGACATGGACAACTACCATTGGGGGAGCGAAATCCCTTAAGGTGTTTTATTTGTGATGAAGCCCACAAGGCTATAGATTGTCCTCAAAACCCCAAAAGGGTAATGGTAGCCCAAGAAGAAGAAAAACCTTGGTCAAATTAAGCTAAGGTTGAATTAGGAGAAAACCTAATGTTGAGAAGAACTTTATTTTTTGGAGACAAGGAAACTCCTGAAGTTGATTGGAAAAGGAAAAGTGTCTTCTGGACAAAATGAAAATGTAAGGACAAGGTATGTAAAGTGATCATAGATGGTGGATCTACTGATAATTTGGTGAGTACAGAGATGGTTAACAAATTATAACTTGTTTGTGTTCTAAAATCTAGTCCCTATAAAATTTCTTGGTTAAAAAAAGATCATAGTGTGCTTGTGGATAAATATTGTCTCATAACATTCGGTCCTTATGAGGATGAAGTGCTCTGTGATGTAGTGCTAATGGATGCATGCCATTTTTTGTTGTGTAGGCCTAGGAAATATGATTAAAATGTGACTCATTAGGGTAGAGACAATACTTATGAGGTTCAACATAAAGGAAAAAAAACACTCTTAAAACCATGGAAAGAAGATGATGCATTTGAAATGATAACCTTGTCTCTTGTTTCAACCAACTATAAGAAGTTTTGCAATGAAGGAAATTGATCAAATTGTTATTTGTTATGGAAAAAAAGAAGCAAGAGAGCCTAGTAGGATCCAACCCCCACCAAAGATGCACAAGTTGTTGGAAGAATATTCTAATTTAACATCAGCAGAGTTTCCAGTTGGTTTACCTCCTTCACGAGGGATTACACACCATATTGAATTAGTTCTAGGTCCAAGCTTCCTAACCAAGCTGCATATCGATTATCTCCAAAATAAAATGAAGAGATGAGAAGAAAAATTTGTGAATTATTAGAAAAGAGGTTCATAAGGGAAAGCATGAGTCCTTGTGCCACACTAGATTTACTTTCACCAAAAAAGGAGGGAAATGGAGGATGTGTGTAGAATCTAGAGCTATCAACAAGATCATGGTAAAGTATCGGTACCCATCTCTATAATGGATGACTTGTTAGATTGTTAGGTCACCATTCATAGTCCAATGAATACCCAATCTTCCAAAGGCATACTCCCAGACTTTAGTAGAAAATGGAAAATGGAGTAATAGATGAGGGACAATCTCTTCATTGTTCTTACATAGCATATATCTATTCATGATTTGAAATCCCCTTTTCCTTAGATTGTCTTGAGTGAGGATAATGTTATGACTCATCGTCCACCAAAATAAATAATTTTTGGTGTAAGTTGCATGTTCCAAACCTGTTTCCAAATACTATTCTGAGTTACTTGCAGTGACAACAAACTGTAGGCACACTTTACTGAGAGATTACCATTATTTTCCCTAGTCCAATAGAATTCATCCTCCAGGGTAGAAAGGGGTATTCTAGTTAGGGAGAGGATGTCCTATAGAGTCTTAGCCTAATTCCTTAACTATGGGGAATGAGGGAAATAATTCTCCAGCATTTTCCATTTCATAGAGCCATGTAGCCCACACAAGTAGTCTCTCACATTCTTTTTGAAAAAAACCATAGCAAGTACCATCAAATTCCTAAAGTTAGATTGAGAGAGGGGGATTTTAAGCAACCAGGGATCCTCCCAAAATCTAATTTTGTTGTCGTTATCCAGTTTCTATTTCAACCTAGAGTGCAATAGCTTTTTAACCCTATAGATATTGTTCCAAATCAATGAACCACTAGGATGGTCATCCGAGAGGCACTTGATCAGGGAGATGTTGTTGAGATATTTCACATTTAGAAAATAACACAATTCCTTCCTATTTCTCAGTTGGTCCCATACAACCTTCACAAGCAGGGCTTTATTAGTAGGTTGAATTTTTCTTATGCCAAGGCCACCACCAGATTTAGGGAGATAGATTGTATCCCAACTTATCAAATCCAATTTCTTTTTTTCATTCATACTAGACCAAAGAAAATTCCTTTGAATTCTTTCAAATTTCTCAGCAATATACCTAGGGACTTTGAAGATGGACAAAAAATAGAGTGGTACCCCTTGGAGACTAGCAACCAAAAGCTGCAACTTACCAGCATGGCTAAGGGTAGAGCCTTTCCATCTAGCCAATTTTCTCTGCATTCTTTCAAAGAACGAGTTCTGAAAGCTAGACATTACTTCTTTAACCGTGAGAGGGAGTCCAAGGTACACAGAAGGAAGGGAAGTACTCTTACAACCCAGAATAACAGTCACCCTGTCCAATAGGGCTTGTGTGTTGTTAAAGAAGTAGATCATGCTCTTGTTGTAGTTTATACATTGTCCATAACTAGAGGCATAATTGTTTAGACACTTCTTCCATTTTTTGGCTTCCACCACAGAAGCTTTCCCAAAAAGGATGGTATTATCCACAAATTGTTGTATGGCCGAAGGTTTGAGGGAAGTGGTTGGTTTGATCCCCATAATAGAACCATCAACTAGCATCCTTGAAACATTCTTGCTAAGGAAATCAACAACCATAATAAAGAGGAATGTGGAAAGGGGATCTCCTTGTTGTATCCTTCTACCAACATTGAAGAAGCCATGTGGAACCCCATTGAATAGAACAAAGTACTTGACAGTAAACAAATTTTATGTTAATAGTAAAAAAAATTGACAACTAAAACTACTAAAAAAAGAAAAATTATGTGACTTGGTTGAAAAAACATTGATTTTGAATGCAAACCAATCATTTGTAGTAATATAAAATAAAAAATCTCATAGAATATCATGGAAAGTGCATGCAAATTGTATTGTCAAACTAAATCATGGTTATATCATATTTTTTCATTCGTTAGTGAAGCCTTTTAGTATTCTACATAATGTAAGCACCTTATTGTTCATGTTATTTATTCAAAAATAATTCCCTCTATTTTAGGCTTGGTGTGAGGCTTAAATGATGAGCCTAGGGATTGGAATTTTAATTTTCCTTCAAGAGACATTTTTTTCTTATTCATAACAATTTTAAACTTCAATGTCATCATATTTACTCTTTTTTAAACAATGTTTGACAAAATTACTACCAACATATTTCTTTTTTCCTTAAATTTTTAACTATTTTATTTTCTAATTTGAATACATTAACATATATTTTTTAATTTATTTTACTAATATCTTCTTATTCCTTAGATACATATGTATTAATTTTTTTAAAAAACTTGATCTACTTATCAAAATTTTGCAAAAAAAAAAGATTCATTCTTTATGCATTCATTTGTAATTTTTTGTGTAGAAATCATGTGAGAAACATGCTCAATCAATAAAAAAATTAAAATACACAACTTATAGTACTAAGTATTGACTATATTTCTACCAATTGGTTTTAAATAACACCTAATGCAACAAAAAAATTGGGACACACACATCGAACACTATGTTATATTTTAGTAAAAAATAAGAATAATTTTGTGTGTATGCAACATTTCACATTTTAATCTTAATAATTTTTTAGAATCCTTAGTACTTTAGAAACTACACTTGGAGTACTACAATTCTTTTTCTTACCATGTCTTTAAATTTTGAGTGTATGTATCTCAAATTACTCATCAAAGTTTAAGTTTAGCTAATTTTAAAAAATTGGATAGTTCTTACTCTCTTTTTTTCTACTATTTCAATGCACTTATTTGTAGACATACATAGTAATTATGGTACTTGGTGTATTCTTCTATTGAGTAATATTTATGCTAGTATAATTACTTGAATTTCTTGTATTCATCCTCCTAATTTTTGAAGGGATACTTTTTGAACACACCCAGATACTGAGAGGAGGAGTGAATTAGTATCCTCAAAACCCTTCAGCACAATGTAAATTCAGTCTTCTAACAAGATCAATAACCCTTAAATAGATCAACAACAATGAAATATAAAGCAATGAACACACATGCACACGATAACACCAAATAGATGTGGAAAACCTAAGAAGGGAAAAACCACAGTGAAAAATCTCACAATATATGAATAATATTACTTGTTTTAAGGTTCATTATCTAAGGAAGCACACTACTCCTTGAAGGACTTGTAGGCTAAGGTGCACAACCTTAGGGCAAGATACAAGGACTTGAAGGCTAAGGTGCACAACCTTAGGGAAAGATACAAGGACCTTCTAAGAAGACTCACTATTCCTAAGCAGGATACATGAAGTTTTGGATTTACAATATATGTCAACAATACACAACTAGGAGCATTCTCTTGTTAGTCTTCAAAGAAACTTCCAGCAGCAAAAACCTTCACCAACTTCAGGAGAGCAAAACTTCCTTGTAGCATGGCATACTTCCTCGAGAACAATAAGAGAGGGCATACAACATACCAAGGACCATCAACAACATATCCCCAACATCAACATTACTTCTAATCCTCATCTTTATATTCTAATCCTCATCTTAATATATCATCATGATAGCAACTTTGCTGACAACAAACATACTCAATACTACTTTAATTGACATCAAACAAGGCATGACATCCAACAATGAACATTAGTAACATCATTGTTAGCACATTATTGTAGTAAACCATCAACATACATATGTAAGCATCAATGATAGCCCAAAATAAGTGTTGACATCAATGAAAAACTTAGGTAACATATGTGAAACAATCTACCCCTTTGGGATTGATGGCAACACACACCTGCACATTCCCCCCTTTGGCATCAAGGAAAAAGAGCAAAGGTCTTCATTTAAATCATCAACACATTCTCAACAACTAAACATCTCCTTCAAACAATTACACATGCTCCCCATATCAAAAACAACCAACCAACTACCTACTCCCCCTGAGAGGTAGCTCACATCAATCTAGGATAAAAGGGTATGACGTGAATTTCTCCCCCTAGATAGATGCACTATCTATGCATCTAGTAAGAAAGAGGGGCAATAATCCCTAACTTTTGATGGAGATACTCAAAAGTATCCTTTGAAAGAGCCTTAGTGAAGATTTCTGCAATCTAATCCTTAGTAGGAACATACTCCAATATGGCTTCTTGCTCTGCAACCTTCTCTCTTAGAAGTACTAGATAAAAATATGTTTGGTCCTTGAATGCATCACTAGATTCTTGGAAATTCTTATTGCACTAGTATTATCACATAATATGGGAATGGGTTCATCATACACCACCTTTATATCCTTCAAAGTCTACTTCATCTATAGCATCTAGGTGTAGCAAGATGTTGTAGCAATATACTCAGCTTTCGTTGTGGATAAGGATACAAAGTCTTGCTTCTTACTAAACCAAGAGGCCAATTTGTTTCCTAAGAAAAATGCACTTCCACTTGTGCTTCTCCAGTCATCCACACATCATGCCCAATTAGCATCAGTATAAGCACTCAAAGAAAAGTTATCATCCTTCTTATACCACAAACCATAATTCGGAGTTCCCTTCAAGTATCTAAATATTCTTTTTACTACCTTCTCATGAGTTTGCTTAGGATTAGCTTGATATCTAGCAATCAAACATACTACATGAATAATATAAGGTCTAGAAGCAATCAAGTACAATAAACCTCCAATCATAGACCTATAAATAATTTGATCAACCTTAGGAAAATCATTAGCCTTGCTCAAGTGACAATCAATAACCATAGGAGTACTTACTGGTTGGAATCCTCCATGAAAAACTTCTTCAACATCTCTCTAACATACTTATCCTGAGAAATAAAGATGCCATCATCTAGTTGAACAATTTGAATCCCAAGGAAGAAATACAACTCACCAATCATAGACATCTCAAACTCTTTCTGGATCTCTTCCGCAAACCTCTTACATATATTATAGCTCCACTAAATATGATATCATCAACATACACAACAACTATCAAAATATTTTATTCCTCTAACTTAATGTAAAGATTACTATTTGTGATACCTTTCTTGAAGCCTTGTTGAATTACTTATCCAATCAAGAATACCAAGCTCTAGGAGCTTTCTTGAGTCCATACAAAGCTTTCTTGAGTTTGTGCACCATGTCTAGATCTTTTGATAGTTGGAAATCATCCGGTTGCTCAATGAAGAACTCTTTCTCTAAATCACCATTCAAGAAGGATGACTTGACATCCATCTAATAGAACTTGAAATTCTTGTGAGTAGCAAAGGCACGAAACATCCTGATTACCTCTTGTAATATCGCATAATTGCACCTAGGGGAAATGCCATATTTTGGCACCTTTTCCTAGCATTTATGACACCATGAAATATTAATGACAAGATCCCATGTGGACAAGTGGTTGAGCAACAAAAAACTAGTGATGTGTTTTCTAGGAATATAGGCTCTGGACGCATGCGCAACACACAAACGTCTACACGACACGCTAACGTCTTGACGGTTTCCTGAGTTCAAAACATGGAATTTGGAAGGTTAACCCTTGAGACACGTGTCCCGGTGGTTACATTATGAAAGTAACGGCTCTTTGCCACCCTTGCAAGCATTAAAACCTCTTTTTACCTCTCATTTTGAAGGTTGGAAGACATCACACTAGCTCTCTCTCCACTTGCTCCAACTTTGAGATCTCCTCATCTTTGATAGCAGTGCACTCACAGGAAAAGCCATGTTGGATTGAGGTCCTTCCAGTAGCAGCAACAACTCTCAAGCAAGCACTTAGTGGTGCATCTGTGTGCTCCAGAGAGGGCCTAGGCTCGTGGGTAACACTCTCTCTCCCTTTCACTTTCCTTTCATACTTGTTCATTTACTATTTCATGGTGTGGGTTCTACTCTTGAGTGGGTATTGTTTTCACCACACGCTTATCATGGTGCGGGTTCTACTCTCGAGTAGGTATTGCTTTCACCACACGCTTATCATGGTGCAGGTTCTACTCCTAAGCGGGTTTTTCTTTCACCACACACTTTGTTTACTTCTTTAGCATTCCTTTCCAACTTGGCTATTCGTGAAGGTGGGAACACCAAAGCAGGGTCTGACTAAGGCAAGCCCCTATACAACCACCCAACAAATTTCTTCTTGGTATTTTGTGTGTAGGTCACAAAAAGAGGCTTAGAGTGAAGATTCAAATGTCCAGAAAAAGGTAAGCTTTCCCCAAGCATCTTTGTGTTCATCTCAATTTTTGGTTTCTTGACTAGTTAGATAGTCCCATACAGATCACCCCTGAGTTTGTGGTGCAGGAGCACCTACAACCATAATGCAAAATTTGATATGGTGAAATGTAATTAGGTGAATTTGAGTGGGTCTAGGTTAGAAGAGGGGGTGATAAAGTTTTTTTTATGTTTAATAAGGTCTAAAAAGACCATTTTATATGTATTTAGGTGTCTAGGAGTTATTGGAGTTCACATGTCAAAACAATTTCAAAAAGATGTAAAGTTGCCAATGCAAAATTGTCAAAATACAATTACAAGAGAATATGAAAGGTCATGGAAGTTTAAAGGGTATTTATAGGCGTTGGTGGTTGGTTTTTGAATTGAAAATGTATAAAAGGCCTCAAGAGGCTCGAATGAAGTTTGGTTCAATCATTTTGAGAAGAATTCCAATAAAATTGAAAGTGTATAAAAGGCCTCAAGAGGCTCGAATGAAGTTTGGTTCAATCATTTTGAGAAGAATTCCAATAAAATTTCAAGTGTTTCTTAATAGATTTCACTGTGTTTTGATCTTCTTTTGCACTGTACTGACCCGTATAGGCTACTATTGGTTTGAATCTTGTTGTAGATCATAGGCATATGTTTTAACTTCCATCTCCATATGTTTTGAGAGTCTCTTATCAATTTTAGAGGAAGATCTCATTAAAACTTTGTGACTGCTTGTGACAGGCCAACAAGGTTTGAGTTTGAAGTTTTATTAATGTAGAAGCCATTCCTCCTACTGTTGTTTCATGTTACTCAAAGTAATTGCATGTATTATGTTAATTTAGAATTTCATAGGTGTTAGGAGTCAAATAAAGTGTTTTGATGGCTTGGAGGTGATGCCCTAGGGCTGGGCAGAGCAAAAAAATGCATGTGAGAAGAAGTTACTAAAGGGTGGATTTGGAGAAATATGAATGGTATTGACTTTGTGTGAGATTTTTGGGCATGTGCAGATCATTTGTGATTGGTTTGAAACTTTGGAAGAGGTTGGAAAGCCCTGGAGATATGACTTTCATTAAAACCCTAGTGTATTACATGTAAATGGAGGGTTTGTGAGATCAACATTGTAAAAACCTTGAATGTGGAAACAAATGTTAAAATTTGAAGTTTTGGCACCTAACTTATGACTGTTTGATGAGTTTTTATGAAGGGGAAATTATTAGGAGGGACCTCCTTTGTTAAATTGGGCTAATTCTAGTAACCTTTTGCAAGGTCAGTTTGTTGTTTCTCAATGTTGGCACAAAGAAACCTCATGAGATCTTTTAGGATAGGGTGTTGGGATCTGTGACAAGTCTGATTTGATGTTTGGGTGGCCATTGTATGAAAATTTCAAAAGTATATCTCCATTTTGATGGTTTTGAGGGCTAGAAGCCTTAGAGGTGTTTTAAGGGAAGTTGGGTGATTTTGTAATCAAAGGTTAATTTTATTGTTTGACTTAGGTTACTTTGTGTTGAATAGTGAGTTTCTCCACCTTGCTTGCATTAGTTTGGAAGTGGAATTTGTTTCTATCCGTTGAGTTCTTGAGTTCTCTCTTGCTCAGGACTCTAACACGTCTTTCAGTAGCGTGCCATGCTGGCGTCTTAGAATTGCACTTACGTCTTCTAGCCGAGAGCTCCCTCTTCTAAGATAAGAATCTTTTGGTTTTTCTCTCTCAAGATCTCTAATAGTTTTTCCTAAAGCATAAATGAATCTAGTTCTCCCTTGTTTTATTAATTTGTTATTTTGAGATGTATAAGGGAAGTTCGTTCCCTGGTGATCTCTCGAGAAAGGAGGAGACCCGTGTGCAGCGAATCCCTCTTATATCACATTTTGGTGAACCCAACATGAACGTCAAAACTTCTTTCATGATGTTGCACATTCATGATAATGAATTTTTTGAGGAAGATTTCGATATGCTGTAGGACGCTCTAGATGACTTCTTAGAAGTGCTCTCCCCTATCCATAAATCTCCCGAACAAGTCTCCTCTTGGTAGGCTGAGGGATCAATAAATGTGGTGGTAGTCTCAGTGGCTCCTCCAAGCCCTAAGAAACCCGTCATTTACATGACCCCGACCAATCCTTCTATCTATGGGATTTCATGTCGTAGCAATTCATTAGAATTATACTCAAGGTTCGTGAAAGCTATGGACTCTACATCTTATAATGTTGTCGGACACACATATCCTACAAGGAGTAATAAACAAAATTTGAATCAACAACCTTCTGTTCCTACATAAAAATTGTCTATCCCTACTTATTTACCACCTTCTCAACCAAGCCTTCCTTCAACACCTAAACCCATGATCAAAGCAGCAGGTGATTATGATCTTGTTGAACAACTTTGCATTACTCCGGCTAAGATATCACTTTGGGACTTGCTTCAAACTACTCCAGTTTATCAGGAAATTCTCCAGGAAGCTTTACAAAAGATTCTCTTGCCTACCTCCGCTAGGCCCACAGATGTTAATACGTTGTTGGCTCATATTCGTGCAGATTCACCGAATATCACATTCCACTTGCAAGAGCTCCTACCTCCAAATGTGCAGAAGCAAGCAAAGCCTTTGATGATTATAGTCAATGTTAACAACATCAGTATTAGGTGCACCCTCGTTGACACTGTTTCGACTCTCAAAATTTGTGGTATAGACCTATTACCTAAAATTAAGATTGATTCATCTTCTTTAGTAGCTTCCTCCTTGTACATTCATGGATTTGATAATGCTGGCTGCTAAGATCTAGGTACAATAATACTACCTTTGCAGCTGGGTTCCGTTACCTTACCCACATTTGTTTATGTGATGCTCGACCCTTTACCATATAACCTCCTCTTAGGGAGACCTTGGATCCATGCTATGGATGTGGTGAATTCTACTCTACACCGTTCCTTGAAGTTTGTAGCAAATAACCAAGTAGTTATAGTTAAGGCAGATCTAGAGGGCGTTCACCTCTATGAACTGGCCATTGTCGGTCATGCTTTGACTATATCTACTCTCAAGAATTGTATTCCATCTCTGACTGCCGATGTTATGGCATGTTCTTCATTGATACCCTCTATGGAAGTAGTGCCTAGGGCGAGTGTCAGAAATGAAGAACCACCTAAAGCAGAGGACCCTGAGTCTCCCTTGTTTGCTTCTCAAACAAATTCTTTCCTTGGAGATGATTGGGGCTCCTTGAATTTCTCTGAGTTCTTCATTGCGGAATATAAGGTGAACCCCTCTTGCATAGACATTCCAGGTTCCCTTAACACAAAGGTGAATAATACTCCTGTGGAGGAGGAGAAGTGTGATCCTGTTTAGGAGTGTTGGATTTTGTGGTTGTCATTGATGTCAACACTATTGGCAATGATTTCTTAGAGGTTGTATATGTCGAGGATATTGAGAAAATTGTAATGAAGTAATTTGCAATTTGTCAGTGGTGAAGTAAAGTTCAGTCGGTTGGTTACCTCAGTACATTGATGATCAGTGGTTGTGGATTAAAGGGTTTCTTTTCGAGTATATCTAGTTTATCCACGTCAAGTTTCAAAGATCCACGTGAAGATTTGATCGAGTTATGATAAGTTGTATTCTGACAGTCATTCTGTTGCTTCAGTTGGTGTTCCTGAATGAAGATGATGTGATTCTAGTAAGTTCAGTTGTTGTAAATGATTCTCTAGTGATTCATGATTTTTATGGATGTTTCTAGATCATACTCTATCTTTGTTGCACATTCGCATTGATCATTGTGCTCGTGATTGGTGAATTTCTCTTGTGTGTTCATGTTTTTCATGATTTTGGCTGACAGGGTGTTGTAGTGTGTTGTGGATCTTCGAGGAATAATTATTTGAAATGTTTTCATGTTTGAGAATTTTATTTGGGGTCTACACTATGTTGTGGCCGACCTTGGTTGATTCACATTAATAATCTTTAATGTTTTGGGCCGATAGTTTGTATTCATTTTGTTGAGGCCGATGTGTAGTGATGTAATTTCTTGTTGCGAATATATATGAGTGATTGTTTTATCATTTGAAGGAATGAGTATGCGAAGTGTGTGAGTCCTATGTGCGAATAATGTTCAGATCTTTTGAAGGCAGAAGAAAATTGTGAAGAAGAGTGAGTAGAGTGTGAAGAAGTGTTCATGTGCTTAACCAGAACTGTAATCAGGCATTAGCAGATGTTATTTTATCAGTTTAAATCCTGTGGATGTAATCCAAATCTTTTGTAAGACAATGTGTCTTCCTTGGGTAGTAAGCCTTTTTGTAATTGAGCAGTGAGCTCTACGCAGTGTGGCTGAATGCATGTGCATTCCCTATATTATTCTTTATACTTCTAACAGGGTATAATCTTGTGGATTGACCTCCACCGTGGTTTTTCCCCTAACAGGGTTTCCACATAAAAAATCTTGGTGTTATGTGTCTTTCTAATGTTTTATTGATTTATGCTTTCATGGTCATTGATTAGATCTGAGAATAAGGTTAATAAGTTTAATAAGTTTTGAATTTATATGACAACTGATTCACCCCCCCTCTTAATTGTCTGCCCTTGTGTTGCCAACAAGGAGATCACTCCTTGTGCCAAGGAAAAAAATCCCCCTCTTATAAAGGAGATTAATGTTTCTGAGCCTGGTAAGGTAGGCGAGAGTACCCCCGTAGAAACATTTGACATCCATTGGTGGAATGAAACGCTCTACGTGAAGCCACCACCTCCTAAGGTTTTACAAACTCGCTATGGGTTCAGATATGAGCTTGCTTCTCGGTATGGCTATGGGAAGAAAGGCCTAGGTCGTATCAAGGAAGGGATTTAGGTCCCCAACTAGTTTAAGCCACGACAACACTATCTAGGTCTGGGATGTTCCGTTGAATAGTCTAAACAAAAGCCTTGGTGGAGTGTTAATATGATCTCAACTGAGCCGCTGAACCTAGTTCACCTTGAGTTGATAGAGGAAGGGGAACAAGCCAAGAAAATCCCTCTTGATGCCTTCTCTTTAGATGAAGTGCTAGAGGAATTTCTAGGTGCTTATTCCCCGTTGCCTCCTTATCATCACAAGAAATGATTCTCGTACCGCTTGCATAGCCAAGAGTACTTTGGAGAGTTTGTTTTGAGTATTGACGAGGAATACCCTCTATCTAACACCAATGACGACGTTGCGATATCTCATCATGAAGACCACAATTCCCTTCTTAAAGGAAATACTATTGAAATTTCTATGGATCTTAAATCCTCTAAAAGAGTGATCAAAATCAAGAAGTGTCTCTCCTCGAAGGAAGCAGATGAACACTCTGATCTCTTGTGCTCTCATCTTGACATCTTCACTTGGAAATATGAGGATATGCCTGGTATTGATGAATCTATAGTGGTTCACAATATCATCCTATGTCCTGACGCCAAGCCAATTAAGCAAAAAATATGAAAGATCAATCCCAAGGTGGCGTTGATGGTTAAGAATGAGATAGAGAAATTGTTGAAAGTAGGCTTTATTCGTCCTATTGACTATTCCCCTTGTATTTCGAATATAGTTTCCGTTAGTAAGCTTGATGGCCGTATTTGCATATGTATCAATTTTTGCGACCTTAATAAGGTGTCTCTTAAAGATGATTTTTTGCTACCTAATATAGATATGATTGTCAACTTGACTACATGCCATGCATTACTTTCTTTCATGGATGGCTTCTCGAGTTACAATCAGATTTGTATTAACTCGGATGATCAGTACAAGACAACCTTCACTACCCTATGGGGTACTTTCTGTTATGTGGTCATGGCCTTTGGATTAAAGAACGTGGGAGCTACTTACCAACGAGTGATGGCCTAATATTTCATGATTTTATCCACAATACTTTAGAAGATTACGTTGATGACATATTAGTGAAATCGATAACCCGTCAAGATCACGCAAAGAACCTTCGTCTTATTTTTGAGAGACTTTGGCTCTATAAAATGAGACTAAATCCCCATAAGTGCATCTTCGACATTGACGTTGGAAAGCTTTTGGGGTTTATAATCTCTCACCATGGGATCGAGGCTGATACTAATAAGATTGATGCCATTGTTAACATGCCTCCACCAAGGAATATCACTGAGTTGCAAAATTTACAAGGGAAGATTCAGGCGATTCATAGATTTATATCTCAGTTCGCTGATCGTACCCTTCCTTTCACTCGTTTATTGAAAAAGGATGCTTGTTTCATATGGGATGAAGAGTGTCAAAGATCCTTTGAGTCAATCAAAGCCAATTTGGCCAATCCTCTCATATTGATGCTAGCCATGCAAGATAGTCCCTTTTTGCTTTACCTTGTTGTGTCACCATATGCTTTGGCAGCTCTTTTAGCTCAATATGATGACATTGGGAAGGAAAGAGTGGTCTACTACATTAGCCACATCCTAGTTGACTATGAAATCCATTATTCCTCCATGGAGAATCAATGCCTTGCTCTTGTATTCACTACACAGAAGTTGAGGCACTATCTCCTCCATGCCAAAATGCATGTCATAGTAAAAATAGATCTCTTAAAGCATTTGTTCTCTAGCATTGACCTGGCTGGGAGATTAGCGAAATGGGTTATGTTGCTTTCTGAGTTCGATATAAAGTTGGTTACTCAAAAATCAATAAAAGGTCAAGTGGTTGTGGATCAGTTGGCAGACACTCCCTCATCTCGCTCCTTTCCAGGGTTGAATTTGTTTCTTGATGAAAATATCTTTGTAATTAGTCATGACCTTGAATTGAAAATGTATTTCGATGGATCAAGGTGTCAAACTGGTTCTAGAGTAGGTGTGGTTCTAATATCCCCCGAAGGTAAACCAGTTCCCCTATCCTTTTGACTAGATTTTCCTTGTACTAATAACATCACTGAATACGAAGCCCTTATTGTTGGCTTATGTGTTGCGATTGCACTAAAAATAAAACGTCTTTGTATTCTAGGCGACTCTGAACTTATAGTGAACTAGATAACAAGAACCTATCAAGGCAAGCAAAGTAAGTTGTCTCGATATCGAGAACTTGCCTTGTCCTTGCTTAAACAACTCTCCTCTTTCATGATAGATAGTGTCCCTAGGAGAGAAAATAGACACGCTGATGCCATGGCAAGCACAACTTCCTTGGTACCTTCTGAAGAAGATACGAAAGAATACCACTTCGTGGTCCAGGTCTTGCAGACCCCTATGGTTCCTAATCAACCCGAAGCCGAGTCCCCTGTAGGTTCCCATGTGGACTCTGGAGAGTGGTTTTCTAATATCTACAATTACCTAAAGACTAGAAACTTTCCCAATGATGTGACAAAGAATGATCACACTCGTATAAAAAAACTTTCAGTTTATTATGTTATTTTGTTTGATATCCTTTATAGAAAAGCCTATAATTTCTTACTTCTTAGGTGTCTCACTAAAATGGAAATACCCCTTTCCCTTAAGGAATCCCATGCAGGCTCTAGGGGTGGACACTTTGGTGGTAAATCCTTGGCAAGAAGACTAGTACACATGGGATACTATTGGAAAATGATGGAACAAGATTCCTTTGACTTTGTTAAGAAGTGTCCTCATGTGTTTAAATATGCTTCGTTTGAATAATAAACTGGCGGAAGTGGATCCGAGAATGAACTCGTCCCATAAGTGTTTGCATAAGAATCAATTCCAAAAATGATCCCGCTTTGATGAATGTTGATTCTAGTATACACCCTTATTCTTTTGGTGGAAGCGGAACCAGAGTGGGAAATGAACTTGGAACCATTAGCTAGTTCTGGGTCTGGTTTCCATTCTGATTTTGATTCTGATCCTGATCCCGCCTATGTTAAAAGGATTTTTGTTCCTAATTTTCTCTTGGCTCCGCTTCTGGTAAGTGCAAAATTTGACTAAGTATGTAGAGGGTCCTTGGATGAATAGAAGATGATATGCAAGGTAATATCGATGTAATGGTTTCCAAGTCTTTGTTGATCTAATATAGGACTATTTTGTAAGAGTGAAAAATGTCAGGAGTGTCCGAAGAAGCTTCTCAAAGAGGGAGGCAAGTTGCAGAAAGTTCAAGGCCAACAAAGCCTAAGAAGATAAAGGTGGAGTAGCTCCCTTACATCTTGAGATACAAGCACAAGAGTCCCACTCTTACAGCCAACAAGGTGGATTTAGATTGGGTTGATATCATTGATACATACTTAGGGCCATTCAACTATGAGGAGTTGGTTGAAGAAAATTTCACATAGGATGCGACTGGGAGAACAAAAGGAATTTTTCAATCTAGATTGGCACATGTTTTCCTCTTTCCTCTATCAGTTCAATGTCCAGAGCTCATACTTATTGCAGCAGGAGCTTACAACCTGACAACAAGGAAATGTGTGGACCTGCAAGGGAATATCATCATTGATCTCACTCCACAAATGATAAGGTTCATGTTTGATGCACCTACACCATATAACCCCAAATGACTCAATGAAGCAAAGGCATTACAATTGTATAGCAACCAAAAGGAAGCTAACAGGACCCACATGAACAAGAAATGGATGAGGGTGGAAAATAAATGCTTGACTAAGCTTCCTGATTAGCTAAAGAGAGTAAATTTTAGTAAGGAGATTGGTGACATAATCACGATGCTTTCCAGAGTGTTCAGAAAGAGATATTCTTCACACTTTAAGGAATGGATGTTTCCATTCATTCAAACCATTTTGGATGGCAAGGAGCAATTTGATTGGCCAATGATTTTGTCAGAGAGCCCACATAATCAGATGCTTAGAGTGGGGTAAACAAAGAGTTTCTTCATGACTTCTTATGTAGTGTATGCAGCTGCAAGGAGGGGCATTTTCCCTAGTTTTAATGTAGTTGGAGTATTAGGAGAAGCCCTTGGACAAAAGAAAGTTTGGGATCATTATGATGAACTAACTTTGCAAACATCAAAGTTGCACTATAGAAGGGTTAATGATGCACTCTTGTATGTTATCATTAATCGATTGATAGGTGATGTAGGGTATAGATTAAGTAGGGAATCCATGGCGTTCATTGCAAAATGGGGACATTGGTACATTCAATACCCCAATTTACTTAATTTAGGTTATCAGGTTTTGATGGTCATCCTCATCTACTTCCAAGATGTTGCAGTAACAGAATTGTCCTTATGGAATTCATCTATTAGGCCATATGAGTCAATCTTAAATTTGCTAGCAAGCATAAGATTGGTTGCCATAAATTTTCCACGAAATTAGGAGAGTATAGTTATGCACATAATGTGGCTGCTAAGGTAATTTGTGATGAATTGATTTATTTAAAATTGGGTTTATATACATCTCGGAAGCATTTTGATCCCAAGCATAAGATGAATGGTTTGTTCCCTACTATCTTTGAGAAGCATTTCAATTTGTTAGAAGATTTTTGGATTGATCTACAAGATGAATATTATGTAAGAAGGAGGAACTATGAAAGGTTGCCCATCCCATTAATGATTGAGTATGGGGCGAAGGAAGATATTCCTGATACATTACCAGACGATGGTGTAACCTTGGATCCCCAGTATGAGGCTAAAAATATAGGTACCAAGGAATTGGATCCAGTAAACTGCGATGAGGAAGAGTCCATTGATATTAGGAAAATTGCAAGGATAGTGATGGATCGAAGTATCCAGTGGGTGGTGATGAGGATCAAGGAGCCAGAGGCTCAAACTTCTAAGAAGAGGAAAGCTACAGGTACCCAAGGGTATAGAAGAATGAAGAGGAGGACAACTCCTAAGGAGCCATTGGAGTTTCTCCCTCCTAACTTTGGGGAGGATCCTCATCCAGCAGTACTAGCTCAAGGTATCCAGCCGGAGAATAGACTTGATCTCAACCTAGAGCTTCAACAACTGCTAGAGGTAAAACCTCAACTCAACCTCCCCTTACAGAGAAACCTATAGAGGAGATGCCCACTAGAAGCCTTCATAAAGAGGTTGAATCTTTAAAAGGGAAAGAGCATGAGGTTGAGAGCCATGATATTGATATTGATATTGATTCAGAGGCTACCCAATCAGATAAGGAAACTCTTGTGATTGCACCTAATGAAGAGATTGAGGATGTGGGGACTGAGCATGTCCTCACCCTAGAGGATTAATGGAAACTATTTGAGGATGCTAAGAAGGAAGCAAATACAAAATCACAAGCTGAGGCTCTTGCTAGGCAAGAAGAATCTAAAGCTAAAGCTAAAGAAGAAGAGCTAGCAAGGAAACAAAAGGAAAAAGGAAGATTTGTTGCAACAACAACATGAACAAGAATTGAAGACTAAAGAAGAAAGGGATAAGTTAGCTATGCTACAGAAGATTCATGAGCTTGAGGAAGAGAAATCTCAACAAAGGAGAGATAGAGAGGCCCTTGAGGCCAAATTTAGAGCAGTTGAGGAAGCTCACAAGAGGAGGGAAGAGGAAGAACGCCTGTTGAGAGAAAAGGAGGCAGAAGCAGTTGCTAAACATGAGCAAGAGTCTAAGAAAGTATGGGTTAGAGTTAGAGAAATTAAAAGACAAAGGGATCAAATGTTAGAGAAGAAGAGGTCAGAAGAAGAACTTTTGCAAAAGGAGCTAGAAGCTAAAAGGGTGTAAGAGCAAAAATAAAAAGCTGAGGCTGAAAGATTAGCTAAGGAAAGAGCAGAGAAGGAGAAAAAACAAGAGGTTGACTCTCATCCTAGGGAAGCAGTTGGAAACTTATTTCTCTTGCTACTTATTCTTCCTCACAAGTGATAACTCCTCCTTCTACTCCACATGGTTGAAACTCAATCTAGAAAGGAAACAAATAGTCCAACCTTAGCCCTTGAATTGGGAAGACATGATGAAAGAAATAGAGAAAGAGAGGCCCAAGAAAAAGGATAGGGTCCTTCATTCCACAAAGCTAACAAATATGGGTGAAATAATAGTTGAATGTGCCATTCCAATGGTGGACAAGGATAAGCAAGATATGCAATTGACTGATTATCAGTTGGGTATGGTTAATTTGGGGAAACCAACAAGAAATCAACAAATAAACCTTATTGATATAGTGGCACCCTCCACCAAATCTAGGATGATAAAGGAAAAACAAAGAAAAGATGAGCTTAAGGATCAATTAGACCAATTGCATAGGTTTCTGAAGGATGTATCTACCCCTATTTCTTCTCAATCTATTGCTCCGGAAACACCAATTTTGTTGAGTAAGAAGGAGGACGATGATCTTGTACAAATGAGGAGTAAGGTTGGAATGCTTGATAGATGGATAGATCGGTTGAATCAAGAGGTGGATGAGTTACTTGTTGATAGTTATAGGGAACATGAGGGTGTATTGGAGTTGGTTGAGGACATGAATTCACATTCTGAAATCTTGGGGAAACAAGAGGATGAGTATAGAGAGCATACAAAGAAGTTGAAAGACATTAACAAGTTACCAAAGAAAACTCTCTTGGAACAATATATCCTTGATGAGGATAATGTGGACTTCATTAAAAAGACAATCAAAATTATCAGGTTCAAATCCACATTCATTTATGAACATATAAATGTATTTCAACAAGCTAGTAAAGATCTGAATGAGCAGATTGATGAATTGGAAACAATGATTGCCATTTTGGTTAATCTAGATATCCTTGTGAAGGAAGTTCTTCCTCTTGAAAAATTAAAGGAAAAGTGGAATAATAGGTTTGAGAAGGTGATGCAGAAAGAGGAGGATGGTGATGAATTGTTGCTTGAGAGACTCATGGATATCAAGGATAAAGTGAAGGCTGCTAGGAGGGAGTCAATTAAATTTGAAAGATATGCAAGAGTTTTCCTCTGTAGAATTGAAAAGAATCAAATTTGAAGATGATTGGGTAGATGGTCCTGATGAAAACATACTCCAACATGTGTTCACCAGCTATGATGAGTACCTTCTTGAGCAGAAAATGCAGGAATAAAGTGGCAGTGAACATTCTATTACTAATGGACACCTGATGACATGGTCTGCTAGACAAATCTCTCTCTTTCCCTCCTATTTTGGAGGATCATGACCTCAGTTCAACTGGAGATCCCCAAAAGATCTACCTTCCCTCTTGGTGCATCAAATTTTGGTAACAAAGTCATCAACAAGCGAACTAAAGATCAGTAGGGTAGTCATCTCATGCAGCTCCAGTGATTCCCTAGATTTTTGGATCTCATTCTTTTGACTAGAGAAATTAGTGTGAGGGTTGGTCTATATGGAATTTTTCTCTCCATTTTGTAAAGGTAAGCTAATTGAAGAAGGATTAGAAATCTAAGGAGAAAGTTAGATATTTTTACAGTTTCATAAACTCTTTCTACAACTTTTATGCAAAAACAATTAGATACTTTTACAAGTTTTCAATACAATTAGATGTTATTTTCAAGTTTCAGTCTTAATGGTGATGTCAATGAACAATAGTCATTTGTATGCCAATGAATTTTGTGCATAAATGTCTCTTATTTGGTGAAAATAAATAGAAGATTCTGAATCTGAGGTTATTTTCATTGAGTTATTTGTGAATGAGGTTTTTTGTGTTCATTGATCTATGAGTTTTAATGATGAGTTGATGATATGCTCTTGTTAATTTTAAAGTTTAGGAATGGTGAATGATATGTATGTTTTGAATTTGCACTATGAATGAATGCAATTGTATAGATTATGCTATAGATTGTATTATTTTATGGTTTAGTTGTTTAGAAACAATGCTCATTATGAAGTTTGCATGTCTGAGTTGAAGGAAATTTACATTCATGTTTTGTTGTCCTGAGCTCTCTCCTATCTATTGATATTTGTTTACACCCCAACCAAATGTAGATTAATTTGTATGATGCAGTTTGTATCCTTTTAACCAGCAGGCCCCTTGAATATTATAGTTGCATTGGCCACTGAATCACATCAGCATAGTTGAGAACCAACTACAAAGACCTTGGAAGATAGATTTCTTTAGGTTATCTTTCTTTTTCGGGAGAAATAGGGTAGAAATATTTTTTTTAACATTGTTGTGTTAAATTGAACATAAACACTTCTTCCAAGGGACATACCTTTATCATTACCACTACAGATTACTTCACGAAGTGGGTCGAGGATATCCCACTCCGATCCACGAACGCTGAAGCTATTTGTAGTTTCCTCATAAACAACATCATTTCTTGATTCAAATTGCCCGCTATGCTTGTTTCTAACAATGGTACACAATTTAAGAACAAGGAAGTGAAGCAGTTCCTTGAGAAATTCCATATTCAACATAGGTTTTCCACATCGTACTATCCACAATCTAATGGTCAAGCAGAAGTGTCCAACAAAAGTCTTGAGCTTGTTCTTCGTAAGACAGTTAATAAACATGGTAAAGATTGGCACATTCAACTGATGTACGCTTTATCGACCTATCACACGAGTGTTCGTATGGCTATGGGAACAATGCCCTATAACCTCATGTATGGTGCCAAAACTATCATGCCTTTGGAGTTGGAGATTTTGTCTCTATAGGTTTCTCTTAAGGGGCTAATTGATAATAAAACCTATCGAGTTAACCATTTACATCAGCTAGAGATGCTCGATGAGCGTCGTTTATGGGTGCTCAAACATCTTAAAGCTTATCAACGGTAGTTATCTAGACAATACAATCAAAGTGTGCTTCCTAGAACCTTTAAAATAGGAGATTTGGTTCTTTGTGAAAACCAGAGAAATGTAAACGCGCCGCCTGATCAAAGAGGAAAATTCAGTCCTAACTAGTTAGGCCCTTACATTGTGATATTTGTATATGGTTCAAGCACCTATGGATTATCATCTATGGATGGAACACCTTTAAAAGATCTTGTTAATGCGATGAATTTTCGTCGATACTATGCATAGTGTTCTATGTGTCATCTATGTGATGTTCTCTCTACAGAAGGGCAGTAGCACTATACATGTTGACATTATTTATTAACACATTATGAGAATTTTTTTGATGACCACATGCGTGTGTGTGTGTCTATGCATCACACAACGTCTATTTAAACCATTAGATCATCATTGTATTTAATTAACATACAACCATGTGTGTTTATTAAATCATATTAGCATCTAATGTAAGAATACATCCATATGAGAATATAACATCCATGGCATAAACATATCTAAAAGATAAAGAACATACACATCCAAATAAACAATGCCATCATAATCGATGTATCCATATATATATACACAATGTATGTATCCAATGTCATATACATGTATTGGGCCACTACTACAAAAAATGAGTGGCTGTTGAATATATGTCTATATAAAAGATCTACAAGTATATATGAATGTATATGTATCTCACTACAAAAATGATATACAAAACTGATGATGATGATTCCTCTAGTCATTGTGGTGCATGGCTCCTAGATCCCTCTAGCTCTAGTGGATGCTCTGGAACCCTGTGAAGAGGCTAAACGGTAGTCATGGAGCACAAGCGATGAGAGCGTGATACTGACAGAGCTGCCTGCATCCCCCTGATCTCCCCCTGAAGAGAGAATATCATTAGCTCTGCCTCCCTCAACTAGTCCCACAGTCGTTGAACCTTTGTCGGGCACATAGCTATCAACTGCTTGTCGAGGTCATCGAGATGGCTTTGGAGAGTGTCACGTGCCTGCTTGGTGGCATCAACCCTCCTCACTATCGTGTCTCGCTTGGCGAGCACCATCCGTAGCTCCCCTGATAGTTGGTTGTGCTACCCCCAAATGGTCATCAGCTTCGCAGTAAGCTGGACGATCTCCACGCCTTGCTCCTCGTAAGCAGTCCTCCGACGCGCGACTAGCTTGAAGCTGGGGGCATGACGTCTCGTAGATGCTGGTTTGCATGCCTTGTGAACCGATCCTTGAATCAACACAGTAGGGGTGACCACCAAAATACATTGAGCTATGAGCCCAGCCCATCCCTGTGCATCCTCTACAACCACATAGAAAGAAATAGGTATCAGTATCACATGGCATGTATATACATATATCATAAGTAAAAAATTGAAAGTACAAAAATATAAGCAACATATCATGTATACCTGGGTCCCTTGGTTGCCATGTCAGGTCAGGATGAGGATTAGTGCTAGGACCCGAGCTGCTAGCCTCGGTGGCCGCTCCCGGTGCCACTAGTGTCGCAACTGCAGTAGAAGATGGTGGTGCCGAAGAGACATGGGTAGCTGGTGGGGGATCCGACCTCCTTTGCCACCTTAGCCTCGGTGGTGCTGCCCCTTCCTCCTGTGGTGCCTCCTCCTCCTCCTCAGCCTACTACTGACCTCTCTTGTCCTATGGTGGCTAGGGTGGTAAGTCCTCTTGTGGACCAAGGTCCCCTCTCAGAGCACCCTCGCTAAACATAGGAGCTGGACAATGCCGCTCCCACCACCGTGTAAAGTCAGCTGCTACCTTGACATTATCCACTGTTGATATAGGCGGCAGATCATGATTGGGCTCATCATCATCTCACGGGATGATATCTATAATAGTGGGGCAAGGGCGGTCCTCAACCCTCACTACACTCCTACGGGCCCTGGTGTAGGTTGGCACATCTATTGGTATAGTCTGTGGCCGACCATGCTGCCACATGACTCGACTCTAGTAGTAGGGTACTATAACAAAATCCCTCTGCTCGATCAAAAAATGGTCCTTCTGCAAGTTCCTTAGGTACCTACTGTCATCCACCCACCTAAAAAATTAGTAGGGTCTCCATCAAACCCCATCCGCATTGAGAGTGTCAAACTATAAATTCCAAAACTGTAGATCTTCGAATCTCCATTGGCCCGTCATGTCATAGTAGTGGGCCATAGGAATCTGATATGGCCGTCGCTAGGGAAAAATGACTAGCTGGGTGGACATGATGTGGAAAAAGGTCCACACTTGCAAAAGAGTGCACACTGTGTGTCTACGGTACTCATAGTGTACGTACCGGCCTAGCTCCTGGTAGAGGTGCGCTAGCATGCTGCACCCTTAGGAAAAAATGGTCCTATGCTCCACCATCTCCCTGATAATGTGGATGAGGCCCCCATGTAGGTGCGAGCCTCACCTGTCAATCATGATCTGAAAGACAATGGTCACAACCATGAATCAACGGATCAATGGTGTAGTGGTCCTTGCATGGTCATACTAGTGCATATAGATATGACATGTGTCGTCGCTATTGTTGGTCCTCCCTATGTAGTAGAGGATGTCCTACGACTTCTCCCACGCCAATTGTGCATCGTCGAGAGCCACCTACCGTCTGCAAATGGGTAGCCTGAGGATTCGATAGACGTCCTTGAGTGTAACGGTCATCTCTTGATGCAAGATCAAAGGAAGAAAAAAACTCACTCAATCTCTTTGTCAAAACTCAAAACATATCTTACTTGTCCTTGTAATTAGGACTCTTTTCCCTTCACAAAACATTGATTTCAAACACTCAAACTATTAACAAGGCCCACAACCACTTCTTGATTCTTCAAAACTCTCTAAACAACATTAAAATAACAATTTCAAACCTTGTTACAAATTTGACAAATCAAAAGAATGTGCTTCTCATAATAGATTGTCCTTACTATGCCTCAATGGCACTCAATAACCACAATTACAAACTTTAGCCTTCAAAGGTACAACTAATCCATTCAATGCTTGATACATATTCATATGAGGAAAAATAACAAAAGAAAACTCTTCCCAAAGTTTTCCCTTAAGTGTATTCACTATTCCATCATTGATTGTTCTCATTGTTCATAATGTCATTTACAAGTCTTAATTATGAAATTGGATTTCCAAAGTCCAAACACAAAATTCAATGCTTGTAATGGCTCACCATTCACTCAAAAATAATTTAGAAATAATGTAATATAAGTGGGACTCAATAACCTTAGACAAAACTCCATAAAACATTACTATATTTCTGATTTTACCAGTCCTCTTCATAATTTCAGACCTAGGCTTATTAATTTTAATGCTTCCACACTCAAAAAAACTCAACCAATGTTTGGAATAGGTTATATTAGGCCTACATATGCTTACAAGAATTCCAAAAGTCCATTTTCAAAATTATTTCTATAAACCCTAAGGCTTTACTCCCTTTACTGCCTTGTTTCTAGACTGAGACACAAAATTCATAATTTAATTTCAATTTCTCACACCTTAACTTTAAACTTCTGCCCAAAAGCCTTTGAAATATTTAAGAACATGGATAATAGAGTGCTCTCACCAAAAATCAAGAAATTTCAATGTTTAAAACATGAGAAACATCATTTTACATACCTTTGTTTACCCTAAATCAGGGTTTCACCTGCCAACACCAAATTTTAAATATCTTGTACAAATCTAAACCAATTTACATGAGACAAAAATAAAATGGGAGGTGATTGAGCCTACTATCATTTAAAAACCATTAGCCACACAATTGAGCTTGTACAGATCCATACAAGGGCTGAAATCAATGATTTTTTGAAGAAAAATATAGAAAATAGTGCCTTTATTCATTTTATCTCAAAAACTTCAATCACCCACGAATTACAAAATGGTTCCAAAGCCTTTTTAAAGGAATTCAAGACTTTACTATTCACATTCTAACTATTTCCAACTACTTCCTACTGACCAAATACATAAATGACCTTTCAACTTCTTAGTTTGCATCATATTTACAACTTAGAAATTTGTATGACAACTTTTCTCCCTTTTTTATTTTTTTGCAATTTAAAACAATAAAATTTGACCCTCCTTATATGACCCTATTACATTGTTGAAATATCCCTATTGGATCAAGAAAACAAGAATTTTCCAATGGAGGCATGAATGGATCATGGTGCTCCTACACCAAACTCCCAGCCAAGAAAAAGTTCCAAGTCCTCTTGGACTGAATCTTCATCCCCTGAATGTACCTCTTTGATGTCTTCAAAGTTATGCCTCTGGTCCTTCTTGAAACAACTCCTAGTGTCTTCATCTTCACTTTTGGTTTCATTTTGTCCATGCAAATCAGCTTCATACCTTTCTCACCAACTAAACTCAGGTTCCTTATGCTTTGATGCTTCTCAATACCTTGTTTCTCTCCTTGTCCTTTAAACTTTAACTTGTTCCCTGTCCAAAGGATAAACACAACAAAGAAATGACATATTAGATTTACCACAATATCTCCATCTCTCCTTAACTCTTTGCAAACTTCCAAGATCAGTTCATCTTTGATCACTTGTTCATCTAATCTTTACACCACCTCAATATCATTTCCCTCTAAAAATAGGTTCTTCATTTCTATTACACCTTCATCTTCATGCTTGAACTTTTCTTTAGCATCTTCAAACACTTCTACTTGATTTTTCCTTCTTGCTACCTTTGCTTGTATTATTATTTTTTGAACAATTCTTCTAATGGGCCATGTAACTCTTCTCTTTACCTTCAAGTGCCAACTTGTTTCTTGCTTCATCATTTGTTCTATCTTCATCATAGATTCTTGGAAATCTTTTTCCAACCTACTCAACTCTTGCTTTATCTCAACAATCTCTCTATCAATCTTTTCTTGTCTCTTCTTCTTCTTTCTCTCTTCCTCTGCCTACAAATGCCTTCTTAAATTATCCATCTTTCAACAAGTCTCTCCTTGCTTCAAATCAACTTCTCACAACTCTCTTAGCCTCACCTAGGTCCCTTCCACTCATCCTCAACCTAGTCTTTTGGCCACCATCAACCAGGTTCTCTTCTCAACTTTCATACAACCACAACACAAACAAAAAACCACAAACTTTCTCTAGCCTAGTTCTTTTGTTGAGCTCTAATATCAATCTGATGCAAGATCAGAGGAAGAAAACAACTCACTCAATCTCTTTGTCAAAACTCAAAACATATCTTGTCCTTGTAATTAGGACTCTTTTCCCTTCACAAAACATTGATTTCAAACACTCAAACTGTTAACAAGGCCCACAACCTCTTCTTGATTCTTCAAAACTCTCTAAACAACATTAAAATAATAGTTTCAAACCTTGTTACAAACTTGACAAATCAAAAGAATTTACTTCTCATAATAGACTGTCCTTACTATGCCTCAATGGCACTCAATAACCACAATTACAAACTTCAACCTTCAAAGGCACAACTAATCCATTCAATGCTTGATACACATTCATATGAGGAAAAATAACAAAACAAAACTCTTCCCAAAGTCTGCCCTTCAGTGTATTCACTATTCCATCATTGACTATTCTCATTGGTCATAGTGTCATTTACAAGTCTTAATTATGAAATTAGCTTTCCAAAGTCCAAACACCAAATTCAATGCTTGTAATGGCTTACCATTCACTCAAACATATTTTAGAAATAATGTAATATAAGTGGGACTCAATAACCTCAAACAAAACTCCATAAAACATTATTGTATTTTTTATTTTACTAGTCATCTTCATAATTTCAGACCTAGGCTTATTAATTTTAATGCTTCCAAACTCAAACAAACTCAACCAACATTTGGAACATGTTATATTAGGCCTGAATATGCTTACAAGAATGCAAAAATTCTATTTGCAAAATTATTTCTATAAACCCTAAGGCTTTACTCCCATTACTGCCCTGTTTCTGGACTGAGACACAAAATTCAAAATTTAATTTCAATTTCTCACACCTTAACTATCCGAATGCATATAATGTAAAAAATTATACATTTATAGACACATAAGAACAAGAATGCACATAAAGAGAGAGGGGACCCGTCATTAACTGAATGACGAATCCTGGTTGCTTTGTTCTATACCATCTTCGGTCCCTCTCGCTTGTCTTGCTTCCAGTTGATGCTCTCCTTGCTGCTCCTAGGTTCCCTGCATCTATGCGAAAAGTGTTGTTAGAGCAATGAAGGATCACCAGTAAAAATATGGGCATATATCTATAAACATATAATTTGATCCTCATGTGCATTCAAATAGCCAAACATACCATAGATGTCTAGGAAAACAAGAGAGTTATCAAACACACCTATCACATGCTTGGTTTTATCTAACATGTTTGCTTCTTGTGTAGGTATAGGTGAAATCATGCTACTGTTTTATTTCATCTAATTACAACACATGGGATAAATGTGGCTCCCACAAGGGTTGAGCCCAATGTGCTATCATTTTATGTTTTGATAGGATAAGCTTGTTATGTTTTCCATGACATTGTGATACAATTAGTGATGAATTCATCATTCATAGCAGTGAAGTTGATGAATTCAAATTCACTGGTATTAATAATAAATTGATGCTCAATGGAATCTCAGTGTCCTAAAAGACTAAACAATCAAAGCATTCTAGTGCTTAATGATCATACATTAAGAGTGGTAGTCAGGGAAAATAATGTTAGCAAAGTATGACTGGTCTATGTAATAGTTATTCAAAACTAGCATACAGGTGTCAGGACAAACCTTAAGACATTTGATGAGCATAATAGTGAGAAAACATGCTAAAATGATATGTAAAAGATAAAGGAAAACTTGCTCTCGATCATGTCACATGGAGCAACAAATAAAGTGACAGTAATGTAAAGCATGGAGATAATGAAATCTTGTATCGTAGGCAGGTGCCTTAGCTACAGAGATAATTTTAATTTTCATAAAGGAGATAGTGATTATCAAGTATTATGCAATAAGATGTCTCAACAGTGTGGTCAATTGCAACTTAAAAATCATGTGAGCACCAAGATAGTTCCATGATGAAAGGAATATGAGAGCAGTCACATTAAAGTCACATCTCACTACTATGACAAAGAGATGATAAAGGGACAAAAAATGAATTCATCTTCTATCAAGTATAATAAGGCTTCAGGACCATATAGATTCCTTATAGCACCTGTTTGAGCAAGTTAAAAGTAAGGAACTCTGAGTTTCATCAAGCATGACAACATGATAGTGAAGCTTAGTGGAGTGCTACAATGGCTCCAATAACTTAGTTTCACCTTACAAAGGCATTAATATAGCACAAATGGATCATGCTAATAGGTATAGGTCACTAATTGAATGTATTCATAAAGGTTCAAAATACTCAATGCTAGATGGAAAAATCCAAAAACCTACGATTGGTATCATTGATCTCCAGTCAAGGAAGGATAGAAGTGGTGCAATGATGTGGGTTTCAACATAAGACAATGAACATTCATTACAAAGGTGATTATGAATGAGCAGGTGAAAGTATGCAGTAAGACAATATAGGAGGACAATCACTAAGTTTGAAGCCACCATACATCTTCACGAAAGGAATTATCTATAGTCTCTGAGGTAAAGACAGTGAAGCAACCTTCCTGAAGGCAACATAGCAGTCGCAATGAATAGAGTATACATGATAAGGTCACAAAAAAATAATACGTTGACAATGGTACAAGCCCAAGTTGTGAGGTGTTTCTTAGGAGCCAAGAATAGAAGGTTTTTGTGTGCAAAAGAATGAAACCCAGATACAAAAAATGGAACACATAAATGTCTTGCCCAAAAAATACAAGAGATGCAGAAGTTTTCAAAACCCTTAACAGTGTTAGGGTTAAGCTTCAAAATCTTATAAGAATGAGACAGTAGAAAATGGAGAACAATATTTTTGGGTGTTATAATAAGCATGGTTGCAACCATTAGGGGTTTTAAAACCTAGAAGCCAATAAACTAAGGTGCAAGGAGTTTTTCTCTTCATGGGTTTAGCTCTAATATGAAGTTCTTCTAGACCAATGCAAAAGGAAATGTACAGAGGATGTGAAAATTCAATGGACTGAGAATAAAGAAAGCTTTCACAGGATTTCCTTCATTTCTTTTATAGAAACAAAGAAGCATAAAAATGAAACTCTCAATGTCAAATGGTGTAGAACCAAAATGCATAAGGTGTTGCCACGACTTGTGGTTTCTGTTCAAAATGTAAAAGAATGAAACCCAAAAAATTTCTATAGAATGCATTCATAGATACAGTGAGTGCACAAAGGAGAACAAAGCCCTCAAATACTTGTGTGTAGCCATGGCCATGTAACTTATATTGGACTCTTTTATTTTCAAGTAAATGAAACCCTCAAAACAAAAATGAAACTTAGAAAGAGAGAGGAGGGTTTCTGATTCTGTTGTTTCACAAAATGCATAAGAGATGCCACGACCTGTGGTTTTTAGTTAGAGTGGCAAATAATAAAACACAGAGAACAAGATGTGTTTCCTTTTCCAAAAAGCATCAAGCATATGGAGTACACAAAAATTTTGAAAATAATTTTCATTATTTCTACACAGTAAAGCTCAAGTTCGAGCATTTTCTCCACAGAAAATGAAATTAAAAGATTGAATATGCTTATAAAATTTACCTAAAGTTATTGTGATGATTTTTGCCAAAAAATGATAGAAAAATGCCACTATTTTCCTTAGAGTTTGCCATGAAATCCTTCACAAAAATTCTCCATGGAAACCCTCTGTCGGCGACCACAAAGTTTCCATAATGCAAAGTAAAATGAAATGCATTACAATGTTTTGCATTGATTTTGTTTTAAGGTTTCTTACCCGAATCCTATGCAGACAAGAGAGAAGGAATTTTTTTGTCTATCTTTTAAAAATTGCAATGAACTAATGTATTCATGTGGTCTACCTTATTCCTTTGTAAATTTTTCATATGCCCTTGTATGATGCTTAGGAGTCCTTTGGACTTAGTCTTCTTTTTGCCTTTAATCATTCATAGTCAAATGTATGCATTTTCATTTTTACGTTCACTTTCAAATGTAAAGCATTTGACTAAGTGATGCATTATAAATCACTTAGTTAGGTGCTATTTTAATGCAAAAGTGGTATGTAAATGCTTTGAACGACTTAGTTGAGAGTTTATGCTTTGCAAGCATATAGGGGAATGTTGGAGAGGGTAGCCAACATGTGCCAAGAATATAGGGGACTATTTTGACTGAAATTAAAAGTCTAGGAGAGCATATAGGGGTAGTTTTGCTACTTTTATGGTGGGTAAAGTCATTACTTGACCTTTTTAGCCAATTGGAGTCTTTTTGGTGAAGATTTAGTTGCTATATTCTTGGTTTTTTGGAGGCATCCGACCCAACTTAGTTTCTAGATCCTCTTTTGGTGGATTTTTGGAGGGAGTTGAAGATATAGTCACTTGGTTGACTCATTTGTACTCAGTTCTGATTATGCACTTTTTTGGACTTAATGAAATTTCAGTCCTTAGATAGTTTTGGCATACTTTTGTAACTCATTTTGGATATGAAATACAGTGAAGGCCTTAGATATCATTGATTTGAAGTTTTTCCTACTTGTTCTTTGTATTATTGTGTACATTCAAGTGATTGATCAAGTTATTTGTGAGGTATTGTCTATTTCATTATAACTTTTTCTCAAATTTTAGCACCTTTATGCAAAAGTATGTTAATGCAGGTTGCAAACTATGTAAAAAATGCAAATGGCTTTTAGCTGTGAAGTTATCTCCCTCCTAAGAGTTTGAGCATTAGGACCTCTTTGTGAAACACTTATGCAAAGGAATGCAGTGATGAGTTGTGCAAGTTTAATTTCTGTCATTGTAGTCAAGTGTTTGCAGACTGAGTTTTATGTCCTAGTTTAGTTTGGTATATCACCTTCTTAGTTCCAATTTTTAGCATTTTCAATTTATGCATTTTTCTCTTCCCCTTTTCCTTGGCAGAACAGTAGAGTAGTTAAGTAATATAGGTGATATACATTTAGGAATCCGACCTTCTTTGGAGGTTTGATCTCATATAAGGTACCCACACCTTGGGATCATTCCCATGTGTCAACATATTACTGAACTTTAAGTTTAGCAGGGTGCAAATCTAGTTGATAATAGTCACCATATTCATTTAGCTTGTTTTGGAACACCCACTTTGTTCCCATAACATTCTTATCAGTAGGTATGGGAACCAATTCCCACATCTGGTTCTTTTCTATCTGATTCAATTCTTCTTTCATTGCCTTCATCCATCCTTCATCTTTTCTAGCATCAACAAAGGTCTTGGCCTCTACCTTTGATACTAATCACAAATTCACTTGCTTACTTGCTTTTGCAAGCTTTATCCTAGTCTTCACACCTTCATTCTTATCTCCTATGATCTGATTTGTTGAATGATTCTTCTGAACATACTTTGCTGGAGTATTAGGGGCCTTTTCTAATTCTTGTTCCTTCTCTTCTTTCTCTTCTTCTTCAATTTAAGGAGGTATATTAGATTTGCAAACCTCTAGTTCTTGTGAGATCTAACACAAATCTTCATCCACCTTAACATTTGTCTTTTCAATCATCTTCCCCAGTATCTTTTTGTAGCATCTATAGGCCTTGGTTTTTATTGAGTAACCAAGGAAGATCCCTTCATCACACATTGACTCAAACTTTCTAAGATCTTCTTCATCTGTCCTGATGTAGAATTTGCTTCCAAAGATCTGAAGTATCTGATAGTGGGAGATCTTCCATGCCATAGCTCATAAGGGGTCTTAGTGCTATTGACCCTCAATTGTACTTTGTTAAGAAGGTAGATAGTAGTGTGAACTTCTTGTTACTGTGAATAATTTATTTATTCACTATAGTTAATAGTACTTAAGTTGATAAGGTTAGACAACATCTTGTCTAACTGAATGCACAACCTTTTATACCTCTATAGGTTACCAAGTTATTTGGTTAACCTCATGCACATACCTTTTTAAGGTTGGAAGAATTTCCATCTCACCTCAAATGTCACACAAGGTTGATGAATTGGTCATAGAGGTTGTTGGTTTGCACACTCCAAGTGTTCCTAAGGTTGAAACCTATAGGACACTTGTATACTCATTTGTGCCACATATTAGGGCACTTCTCAATCCACCTCATATGTGGATTTCCTCATCCTTTCCTACATATGCAATGATTTGTACTCATTATCATTTAGGTCAACTAAATACAATCTTATGTATTATTAATTTGTTCTTGTCTTTTATCTCCTTGATTCTCCTAATTCCAATACTTCTTCCTTCCAATACATATCAGGTAGATTTGCATCTTTCAACATTACCCTTGCCATCTCTTGCACAATCCTATTCTTCCTCTCTACCACCCCATTCTGCTGAAGGGTCCTAGGAGTAGACAAATATCTCCTAATACCATGATCTTCATGAAAATTTTCAAATCCATTTGAAGTAAATTCACCTCCTCCATCATATCTTAATCATTTTATCTTATCATTCATTTCATTCTCAACTTTTTCTTTGAAAATCTTAAACTTATCAAAAGATTCTAATTTTTCTCTTAAAAATGTAACCCAAGTCATTCGAGAGTAATCATCAATAAGCAACATGAAATACCTTTCACCTTGTTGACTCTTTGTTATTTTAGGTTTGCATAGGTTAGTGTGATTCAACTCAAATGGTATTGTAGAAGAACACTCCTTTCTCTTGAAACTTGTGTTTATTTGCTTTCTGATTTGACACTCCTTGCATAATGTGTTTGTAGCCTTGGTTATCTTAGGCATATCTCACATCACATGAGTAGAGATATTATTCACCATATTGTAAAATTTTATGTGTCCCATCCAGGTGCCACAACCAACACTTATCGGATTGATCCAATAAACAAGTTCTTCCATTTTCCTCCTTTAGATGATAAACATTTTCATTTTTTCTAGTACCTTCTACAACTAATATTCCAAACCTTGCCTTCTTGATTTCATAACCTTTGGCATGGAATGTAAAGTTGTATCCTTTACTGCACATCTTACTAACATTAAGGAGATTGTGCTTCTGACCTTTGACATAGAGGACATTCTCAGTCTTGTTCTTTTCATCAATGGTTATAGCACCCTTTCCACAAATTTATGTTGACTCATCACCACCAAACTTGACAGCTCCACCATTCCACTTCTTAAGGCTAATGAACTTCCCTTTTTCAGTAGTCATGTGGTTATAGAAACCACTATCAATTACCCAAGAATTTTCTTCTTCTTTTGCATGAAAGGTTGTCCACACAACCATTGATTTTTCATTATCTTTGTCAACCTGTAATTACATTTTTCAATATCACTCTTTTTGTCACCAACTTTCAAGGCCATGAAGAGTGTTCCATCATTTGAATCATCATGATCCTCATCTTCTAAATAATAGTTGCTCTCCTTGGAATAAATACATCTTTTAACCTTCTCGCTTTTGTTGTTATCCTCCATTTTTTTAAAAAGGACATTTAGAGACAGAATGACCAATTCTCCCACAATTGAAACACTTGAAAGGTAACTTACCTTTGTATTTTTCAATGACCTTTAATCTTCTCACAAATTTTGCTTATTCCTCATCAAGGTCACCATACTGATCAATTGTTTCATCTTCTGCCTTATTACTCACTTTGAATGTTGCTTCCTTCTTTGAAGCATCTTTGTCAAACTCTCTTATTTCAAAGGATATGAGAGCGGCAACCAATTGATCTACTAAATAGTTATCCAAGTTCTTAGGCTCCTTAATAGAAGATACCTTATGAATATAAGATTTAGGGACATACCTCATAGCCTTTTTCACAAGCTCATCTTCTTTCACTTCTCCACCAAGACCTTTGATGTCATTAACTACTTCATCCACCTAAAGTATATAACTAGCAATATCTTCACCCTCTGTCTTCCTCAGGGTCTCAAATTTAATCTTGAATTTTTGCATCTTGACTTGCTTCACTTTATTATGGGTGATCCCACAATAGTGGTTTACACTTTTTGTCCAAACTGGACATTGAACTAAATTTTTGTAACTAAATCTTCACTTTCGGGCACCTATAGCTACTAAACCATGAGGAATTTGAAGATGATGCAAACTAGTGATCTGTGACATTTTGTATGTAAATTATATATATATATATATATTTTGGAATCAAATTGCATTTCATTTTCCATCTCCTTCAAAAACTAGATTTTAACAGTAAACACCATTTTTAAATAGTGATGTGTACTTGATAACACAACTTTTTTTCTATGAAGGATAAAATTCTATTTTTTTAAAATTTAGATTCGTAACTATGATATCTAGTGCATGCATTTGGTTTCATAGTGTTTTATTTAACTTTTTTTCTTAGTTAAATTTTAAAGTCAAATCAGTTACAATTTAGACATAGGTTTACTTGCTAACACAACTTTTTTTGTATGTATCGAAATTCTTTTTTTTTATTGGATCAAGGACATCAATATCTAGTGAATAGATATTTTTTAGATTTTTTTTGATAATCTACTATTTTTCCACATGTGCAGAACAAAGAGCTTGATTTTCGGTGAAAAACCTATGTTTAATTAAACTAAAAAAATACATAATAAAACCAAATTAAAATTATATTAAATGGATAGCTCGTTTTGAGGACTACCATCATTTAGTTGGGTCTGTGAAGTTTCCTCCATTTTCATCCTCAACCTTAGCCTAGAAACGCAAAACTATGTAGTAAAATGAGAAAGGAGGGGGAGAAGGGTGAAAAGGGGGGGTTTGAGTAAACCACCCTTCTAGTGAACCCCCCTTGACCCCTTTAAGTGAAGGGGGGTTCGCTCGAACCTTTGAAATTTTCCTTTTTTTTCATTAAAAAAATGTGCCAAAATGGGGTGACATCACAAGGGAGTTTGCTCGAAGGGGGGGTTCAAGCAAACCCCTTTTTGGGTTCATGCAAACCCCCTTCTAACGAACCCCTAAAAACCCAAATTTTTTCTTTAGAGCATTTTTGAAAATTTCCTTCATGAAGGGAATTGTAAACCAGTATTGTGGGATCACCCTTATTTCCTTCATAAATGCTATTAAGCTTTTCCCAAACATCCTTAGCAGATCTGCAATTCATCAACTTTAGAAGTTCTGAATTAGCTAACCCATTGATGATAGCATTCTTTTCCTTGGAATTGTTCTCATACAACTTACTATTAAATGGATCTATTATAGTAGTAGTAGTATAACCATCCTTGACATATTTCCAAACACCAAACCCTAGAGAGTATAGATAGCCTTCCATTCTTACTCTCTAAAAGGTGTAATTTGTTCCATCAAACCAAGGTACCTTGTAATATCCATCTTGTGCCATCTCAGAAATTCTTCAAGTGGTTGAGCTCCTTTTGAGGAACTTGGATTTGACACCAATTGTTGAGCACACCTAGATAATTAGAGGGGGGTTGAATCAATATCCTCAAAACCCTTCAACACAATGTAAATTCAATCTTTTAACAAGATCTACAACCCTTAAATAGATCAGTAATAATGAAAGATAAAGAAATTAACACACATGCACAAGATAACACCAAATATACATGGAAAAACCATAGTGAGAAATTTCACAATAAATGAATAAGATTACAATTTATTTTAAGGATTACTGCCTAAGGAATCAAACTACTCCTTCAAATACTTGCAGGCTAAGGTGCACAACCTTAGGGAAAGATAAAAGGACTTGCAGGCTGAGGCACACAACCTTAGGGAAAGATACAAGGACCTACTAAGAAGAATCACTCTCTCTAAGTAGGATTCATGAAGCTTTGGATTTAAAACATATGTCAACAATACACTCTTGTTGGCTAAGGCATTGAAGCACATCTGATTTATATTTTACACTACTGCATTAGTCCATCTATCTCACTCACATACCTTGAAACTAATTTTTTCTTTCATTTATATCCTTCGTAAGTAAGGAAAACGTCACATTAGCTTGACCAAAACAAGAGACAAGCAATGACCTCAACAAGTCGGCCACAAAACATAATTGCAATGAATGTGGTCTTATCCAAGAGATAGAGATGACCAAAAATAACTTAATACATCTACCAATGTGATCCCAAACATCAAACACATTGGCGCACAACATCCCAAGTCGGAAACAAGGAAACACGTAGAAGAAACGTGTAGCACTTTACCAGTCGACCCAAAAAAACATCTTCCAACTAAATTTAAATTCATTGCGATTCTCAATAGGATATGGTAGGACACAAAATAATCTTAACATAACCTCAATTTTTGGTGTAGACCCCCAAGCACATAGCACAAGAAAAAGAAAAAATCCTTGTTAGCCAAACATCCTCAAATTACACAAAAAACCAACTCAAAAAATATGCAGCACCAAAGAGATCAACCATTGATGTGTGGACCATAAAGAGACATTCCATGAACATCCAACAATATGTCCATATACTTCTTTCTCACTATCATGTCAAAAATAGCTAGTGCAAACCAAACAAAAGCAAAACACTTCATCTTGGAAGCCCAAAAGACAATATTATGTGAGATAGGATATTTAAAAACCAACTTGTGGTAAACTTCAGCACATGAAAGTTGAATTGAGACACTATGTAACAAGCCTGGTGTTCTTCACAGTAAAATTTCCAATGTTTTCACTTTAAGTGATTAACCATGATGCCAAAACATAGAAATAATTTTTTTTCTTTCCACAATGTAAATTACATGCACAATTGAAATAACACTATTTCAAAACTTCCATTGCATTCCATTGCAATTTCACAAAATACAATATTACAAGAATGTTCATAATTACGTACATAGCTCAACCGAGCTTTAGAGCAATAGTTATAGATGGTCCAAGAATCCGCCTTTCAAAACCTTGGTCTTCTATTGCTTGTTGAGGAGGAGAAGCATCACTCAAGCACTTTTTTTCCAACGACAGACTCATATGCGGTCCCTCGCACATCTAGCAATGATACATGGCCCTACCCTTCGACAAAGACCTTGGTTGGGTAACCCTATACGAAAAACCACAATGAGATTAGTGTTGTGCCCTACATGACTAGAATTTATAACCCTACACTTGGTAACTAGAATGCACTACATGGGCATGGTGAACTAACAGTGGAGCCAAAGGAAATCACACTACTTTGGCCAAAGTGTTCTCGCTCAATACTTCAAGTAAAGGTCAACTATTCACTTACACTTCTTAAGCTCATTTTACTTAAGGCCACTATAATCTATGCATAGGTAATCCCCCCCATGGGTAAGCTTAAACCCCAAAATTAACCTACTCCCCAAAATACAATGGTAACTCCACCAATAATCTTAAGCACTAGTCACTCTTTCAATGGATATTTCTATCCTAGGTATAACATATGAGCTTACCTTCACATAAATAAGCTATTCTTTACAAAATACAAACTAGTCTAAAGTATAACTTTATAATCTAGAGTATAGCTACATAAGCCTCATCATAATCATAGATTAAATAACTAACTCCACTCAATAAAATATCACATAATAAGTGATACCCATTTAAGAGTATAGCCTTATCAATGAATGAACTCAATCGTAGAATAACAATAAATGATTCCATTTGAGAGTATAACATCCTTAACAAAAATGGTTTAAGATACGAGTCTACTCTTTTCAATATGATAACTTTGTATTTTAAGAGTGCAATGCCACTAATCAAGCAGTAGCTCTAACTCACTAGGTTTCAATATACCTCTCAACCTAGGAGTAACCCACTAGCTATCCAGTATAATCAAATCACTTTAGCTATGAGTAACCTTTAAGATACCCTTGTTTAATCATATCTAGTATATTAATACCTATGACAAACAATTCCTCCTATTATGGAGTAATTACAAGCACTTCACAAAACAATATAAACAACTTCTAATTCTTTTTCAAAGAAATTCTATTTTCCCCTAAATGCAAGTATCCACAATAGACTAATTTAAGTAAACATGAAACATTCTTTCAAAAGCTAAGACAAATAAAGGAAGATTATCCTCATGCTTGTATTCACTTATCCAATCGACTGGATGCAACTCAGCTTTCCAAAACAACAACTAGCTTAGCTTTGATCTCTCAAGCAATGCTACAGTAAACTATTTATCTCACAAGTTGATAATATACTTCACTCAATATGCTAAAATATTCTTAAAAATACTCAAGTCTCTCTCTCAAAATATAGCAAAATAATGCAGATAGATTTGCAAATAGAATGCACAAGAAATCTTGTGGAATGTGTCCCAAATGAGAGCTCAACTCCACTATTTATACAACAAAAAAGAGAATTCTCATCCTACAGAAAAAGAATGAGAATTGACAGCAACATCCATGAAAAATAACTCACTCAACTCAGCTAAAAGGTGGTGCACAAAAAGAGTGTACTCAACAAGGAATGCCACAAATTGACTTCATTGGTTGACAACAACTAATGACTATTTCAATCTGCACATGATCAAATGATGACAATGGATTTGCATTCTAGATAGACTTCTAAATGGTTTGGAATTTATCTCCATGGCACCACCACTCAATATTTACCTATTCTCATGTTGCAGTTAAGAGACTTGAAATGACTCACTATATTGACCTGGTCACTGTTTAGCACAAAAAACTTTGCAAATTAATTCAACTTACCTCATATTGCCATCCATATGTAGCTAATGGGTTACTGTGTTATGCATATTTGTTGACTTTGTCAATTTCTACTTTTTATGCTTAGAAAGCACTATATCACATCCTCATTACTAATTCCTATGCTACCATAGTTATATAAATAATTTCATAGTATTGCTCACAGTTCATGCGTAGCTATATCATGCACTTCCTTACCTATTTTGTTGAGATTTTATCTTTGTATAAATAATTCTATGTTCAATGGGAGAACATGGCTTCTCAATGGTTCGAGCTTTATATGCAAATGTCCTTTCTCAAGGACAGTGCTATATCATATTAACCATAGCCTATAACCTCAAAATCGACTATGTTCTTATATAAAAATTGTCCCAATAACATCACATATGTTTGTTGATCTCCAAGCATATATATATATATAAATACTCATATATATACATATACATATATTTATGTTATATTCTGCCTTTAATAATTAATTATACACACACACACACATATATCATGAATAGCCTAAATGCTACCATATATATATGTATATATATACTCATATATATATATATATTCCATGGTATTCGAACAAATACATTTTCCCTTTTCAAATATATAGTAATCACTATATATACCTATATATATATTTATTTATCAACTTATATGATAGTAAACATATATCATTCAATATCATGAATGCATACATCCCAATTATCATTTCCACTGAACAATATGTGTGTGTATATACTTACACATATACATACATATATATATATACACACACACTTCTCTAATAAGAATTAATTCTTACACGTGCATATGTATATATATATATATGACATATATATATTCTATAGCGATAAATAGTCAAATGATCCATTCGATATCCAAAATGATTATACCATGAGACTATATTCATAATAACATATTTATACACATACATACATACCTATACATATGTTTTCATACTTGTATGGACATCCCATTATATCCAACGCACGCTTATGTTGACATGTGCATATATGCATATATCCCTAATACTCATTCGACCACATAATAAAGCATAGTAACATAAGGAAGAACTCATAAGTTCTAAACATATAAACATCATCCAATCATGCATTCAATAGTAATCAAGACCCTTAATAATGCAACACTCATACTAAGGATGAATTACCAATTCACAACACAATGACTAGACTCAACCATTCTATTGCGAGTGTGTGTAAGTTCATATAGGTTACGTTATCGGTTACTTGACCAAGATCGTCTCCTAGGTGATACTTCTCCTCCACTTGGAGGAATGAACCTGTCCCTACAACCAACTCAACACATTTGTAACAGTAGTTAGATGATCATAATAAATCCATATGCATCATAACTTTAGCATATTCATATAGCAATAAATGTAAACATATTTACTCTTTCAAAGCCACATTAAGCATTTATCAATACTTTCACATAATACCTATTTCAGTATTCCATTCCTTAGCAAGCATATCAAACTCATGATTACATTTACTAACCTATTTACTCGTGAAGGTAAAAGTAAATTAGTAATAACTAGACGGGATGTGACATACTTCCCCCCTTGTGAATAATCGTCCCCGATGATCTATAACACTTTAACATATAGATAAAGTTGAGTAAAGGTTTATAATTACCCTTTTTAATTCATCTAAGAATCATAAAACATTCTTCCTATGTAGCATCCCTCCTTGCAATCTTGTCCTTCTTGGACCTTGCATCGAGTGTCCTTGCTATCACATAGGGAAAACTTGTATTCCTCACACATACTTACTCTCCCAAAGAGCTTACACATGGTAATCACCTTTCCTCATATGTACATCTCATGCACAACAATATCTATACACCACATGATGGCTATACTATAGTGACTGATAAACACGTTCTCATTCACTAATGAATTTATCCTTAGTGTAATCCAAGTAGATAAGGAATTTCGGTGTATTGTATACTACACCGCAGGTCCCTTTGCTTTGGTATTTACACCTTGTACAACTTAGAATCTGAGTTCGTCCATCACCTACTTATCTATTTTCTTTATCCAAAAGTAATGCTCTTGACCACTTGTCCGTCTTGAGCACAACATTTCTCTTGGAAATCTATCAATTCTGATACTGCTTCATACTTAAGCTTTGTATTGACAAATTTTTATTGATATTTTTGATCTATTACTCCTTTTTGACAATCTATCAAGTCTAAGGTTAACCCTATTTCTTAGCCTATTTCAGCCTAATATATTTTTCAACCTCCCTTTCCATATAATGGATCAAACCTCAATGTTAGAAGTTTATAAGTATTCTACAAATCATTCAAAATTTGGTTTACCACTTTTTCCTATTCGGCTACAATAATATATTGCACATTCATTCAATTAAATGTCTCATAGTATGATCATGGTCCACAAAAAATTATCATTATTTGATCATTCACAACTGAGACAACCTTCTTAGGAATACTAAGAAACTACCTCACACAATATATTACTTAGGACCGAAATCCCATAAATCAAGTTTCCAACCAACGTTGGTTACCTTGGTGAGTTTGTCTACCACAACATTATGTCAGTTCCGTCAACATACATAGGTTACACTGTCTTGTGTTCAATCACCCCCCCCTTTGAAATCTCAAGAGAGTACACATGTCCTCATGCCAATGACGACATCCTGTCTTCCTTTATTGGAACACTAGACGTTATCTTGCCATATTTCGTGCAACATCTTACTCCTTTTACCAAATTATAGTGGTTCCTCATCTAACAAATAAATTTTTCATTCCAATGTCCTAACCCTGACATCAATTCCCTCATTTCATCCCTTAATTCTCCACAATTTTGGGTACATGGATTCTTTAACATCTCATAATAGTCTATTCTTTGACTAATGAAAACATATTTTGTGGTCTCATTCCACATTTAATTCCCAACCAATAATGGTTAGACACTTTGCAGAGATAAATCTCCTTTATCTTAGGACATCCATAACTTGGATTTCTTCCATCCTTCGGTCATTTCCAAAATTGTAATCCAATTTTAAACTCAATCTATCTTTTCTAAAGAGCATCGGTACTAATTTCGAGTATTAATCCTTGTTCAATCATGTTGGTTCCTAGAAGATATCAAATTCAATTGCATACCTAATTTACCAAGCATGAATGTTTCTCATTAGCTCAAGTGATTCACTTAATCACACAGGTGAGTCTCAACCACAGTATACCCTATCTTAGGATAAAGTCATCAACCAATGACTAGTCTGATTATATAGGTTACTCTAACCCTATATTTTCAAATCAAGACCAAATGTACAACCCAACCAAGTAAGTTATTCCCAACCTATGGGTATCAATGAGTAGTCATGTACATTTCCCAACATAATAGGTAAAACTTAACCTAAGGTTTCACTCTTTAATCAAATGAACTTCTCGTCCCATATAGGTTATCATAAACCTAGGGTTTCATTCGAGTATAAAGTATGATCAAATGATCATTCCAGTAAAGAATTTTGATGTGGTTCACATAAGGTCACATCATATCTCTCATACCTTTACTTTTGCAATACTAACCCTATCATTCCCAAGGTTCCCTTTGTTGAATACATAAAATACTGAGAGGGGGGATGAATCGATATTCTGCTAACACAATTAATTAGTAACCATCCAATTATCAATCCACATCTAGCTGCAAGAGTAAACCAAAACATAAAAGAGATCATAACACATTGACACCAAGATTTTTATGTGGAAAACCCAAAAGGGAAAAACCATGGTCAGGATTAGCTCATAATATATTATAACTGGTTACAAGATATTACAATGCTCACTACTAGGACACATTGTCGTTGAAAGGCTTACATCCTAAATACAAAAGATGGCTTATTGCCAAGATACAAAAAGGTATGGCTCACTGCCAATTTGATGAATTGAGTAAATACACCTTCAATGTGCAGAGATCAGTTCCGGTTAGGCTTTGGAATATTAAAACTTCTGCTTCAATTGCAGGCATACAACACTGTTAAAAACTTTGCACTATCACACTTTTCACATCATTGTATCTCACGCTATTCCTTCATCTATATCCGTCACATTATTATACTTCATCCACATTGCTTACATATATGTGTATGCCTTCATCTTTATACATCAATTAGGTCAGCCTAATTGAATGCATAACTCAAAAAGATTTGTCAGCTTAAATAAAAAATCCTTTTGGCACATTTAACAAATCATAACAAATATTAGTTAGGTTATCCTGGACCTAATGAGGAACACATTAAAAATTTATAAGATAAATAGTTCATAACCCTGTTGGCCAAAAGAATGACGATCTTCTGTCACTTGGATAACTCAACCCGATCACACGAACTTGCTAAAAACTTGTTTATAGTTGTACCTGACACTCTTGAGAAACATATCAAAAAATCATAGAATTTCCTTTTACTGAAAGGATTTTTGGATCAAAATATCATATCAGTGTAGACACACAGTTTACTCAATCAGTTACTAGCTAGTGTTGGCATCAATGAAGAAAATACCAGAGGTCACTTGCTTCATTCTTCCAACAATCTCCCCCTTTGTCATTGATGGCAACATGTGCCAAAAATGAGACTTGCGTCAAAACAAAATATTGTGCAACACTAATTCACTCAACTCCCCCTAACATGTGTATAGGACAAAAACACATAACATTCTTTATATATACTCTTCTCCTCTTCTCCTCTTCTCCCCCTTTGAAATTAAGGACAAAAGACCAAGAAAAGATAAAAAATTCAAATCAAGAACTGGGGGCACCCTGTAACTCCTTGAGAATCACTTCCCAAGCAGGCTTTCCATCACCAAAGACTCCTTTTTCCCTAGAAATATTTTTATGTAGAGATTCTAATTCTTCCAGACATTCTTCTCCTTCTTTTGAAGTGGATGGAACAATGTTCATCTTCTCAATTTTTTCTGCTTCCATCAATTCATTTGATATAGAAACATGTCTAGACATGATTAGGTCTCCAAGTTGGGAATAACGTCTCATAACATCTTCCTCTTTCCTTTGTAGGATGAAAAATTTGCTCTGAATATCTGTAATAGAAACCACCTAACATAGTTTCTATTATTTGCAATCTTATAATCTCTGGAGGCATTTGCAAGTTGACACTCAATCAAGTCCGTTAAATCCTTGATACCTTGAGTGGCTTCCGACCACTTCATGCAGTAAATAAATAGTAGCTGGGTTACTTCATCACATTATGTTGCCTCTTTCAAAGTTTGCAAAGCCTTGTCACATGAAATTGTACACTTGTCTTGTAGAAACAATAGTATTTTCTCTAGCAGACTCAACTCCACTTCTTTTGCAATTTGAACCTTGAGGTTAGATGTTTACTCTTTGATTGAATCAACTATGAGCTTTAAATTTTGAATTGGAGCTAAAGAGTTATCTGTTGTAATACTGAGGTCTGTCTCCTATAAAGCTTTGATAACTTCATTTATCAATTCATTTCCCTTTTTATATGACTATGTAGCTTCTTGTGTGACAAAGCTAAGAAAGGTATCGCTTAGTTTTATTCTATCACTGGGTGTAATCTTTGTCAAGTCCACATAACCTGGGTGTGATGGAAGCTTAACTAGCTGAGGTGGAAGCACAGGTTGAAGTACAATTTTCCTTGAAAGAAGATCTTTAAGGGTACTTCTGGATGATTCTTCAGATGGATTTGATAGTTCAAGGCCTTTAGAAATTTCTCCTTTTCTCTTCTTAGCTGGAATGACTTTCTTGTCTCCCTCTTTCTTCTTTTCTTTTTCCTTTTCTTCTTCTTCTTCTTCTTCTTCTTCTTTTTCCTTTTCTTTTTCTTCTTCTTTGGATGAATTTCCAGAGGACTTGTCTCTATTTTCTTTCTCCCCTCTATCCTCATCATCTTTCTCATTATTCTTCTTTTTGTCCTTACTCCCTTAAATTTCATCTTTGCTTTTCTCTTCCTTGTTTCTGGTAGATTCTTGGTGTTCTTCTCTCTTATCACTAGAATGATCTTTATGTTGATCATCAAAAATTTTGTTGGTAGTTTCTTCTGTGTCAGTTAGAGGGGCAAGGGTCTCTGAAACACGAAGTGTCTCATCAATAGTCTCCAAGATTGGATTATCCATTACTTTTGCAACCATAGCATGTTCTAGTGCCTGAGTAGTGTGTGATGAAGAACTGGTTCTTGCCCCATAACTCCTTTCTAATTGCCTGATTACATCCTGAGTTTCTTGCCTTACTTTTTCCATGTAGTCATCTTCCTTAGTCATTATCATATTAACTCTTTTCTTGACTCTAAACAATGTAGAACATTATTTTAGTAGATTTATAGTGTCTCCAAAAAAGTAGAACTAATGGATTTTAAGGCTTCACTTCTCATCTTGAATTCAACATTTAAAGCCTCTTGTCTTTTGAGTACTAATTATTTCCACACATTTTCAGTAACTTTGGATGTTATGGTATCCATATTTATATTACAAATAACTATTGAATAAATGCACTTATGGTGGTTTCTTTCGCTTCATCATTAACCTTATCATATAACTTAGTAGTTGGCATAAGGTCAACATGAATCATATTGTTTTCTAAGGCTCCTAGATTTAAAGGTGGCTGATCACTTACCAAAGGAGATCCAAGAATTTCCTCCACAAGATCAAATGAGTCTTCTTCATTCTTCTTTATATGTAGATGGATTCGATAAGTATCCTCGTTTTCCTCTGACTCCTCATTTGTAGAGATATCAACTCTAGTTTTGGCTTCTTCACTGGAGGTACTACCCTTTTTGTTTCTTTTCATATGATGCTCCTCTTTTAAGCCAAGTTCTATTTCTTCCTCAACAGTATCACTCAAACTTCTTTTCCTGTCAACCTTTTGTTTCACTCTTCTTCTTCCTAGAGCAGCAGATGGTGCAACAAGAGGTATGTCCTTTTTCTTAGATTCCCTGGTACTGGGACCGGTAGGGGCAACAATATCAACAGATGTAGGGAAATTTTTTTCTTTCTTCTTCCCTTTCACAATATTAGTAGAATTGAAGGTGACAGTACTAGAGATAGGTGTTGGTGTAGCACCAGAAGATAGTCTTCCTCATTTTCTAGGTCCGGAGGGTTGTTCAATAGATTTGGATTTTCTTTCCTCAAGAGCCTCCTTCAACTATTCTACATAATCCTTAGAAAATGTTCGAACTTGGAAGAAAGCTTCAACTTTCTTTCTTCTTTTAGATACGGTAGCCTTTAAATGTACTTCATTATATTTCTCCTCATAAGTACCATGCCTAGGTAGAGAGGGGTCCTTAGGACTTTCCAATAGAATCTCAATGTACCTCTCTGCCATTTGTTCATCAATCTCATATCTTAGTGGTTCAATCGATTGAGTTCTAGGTTCTATAGCCTGAATGATGCATTCATCTGTAGATATAAGAAAGGTTATCTATTTTTCATACTTCTTCACCAAACACCTTGGAATTTGGTCTCTTTCATGCATTTCATTATGTTCAACACTGCAAAGAAATCAGTTAGGTCATTTTTCTATGCAATAAAATCTCCTAGACTGTGCAAATGATCAAAAATTTGATAAGCAACCAGCTTGGTGTTATCCCATATTATGCCTTTTCTTCCTGGTAACTCCATCAAGAAATAGAATAACAAACAAACAACTAAAGTTCCAAATTTAAAGGCATGCTTCTTTTCCTTAGTCATACTCATGTTCTCCATAAGTTGCAACCTAAGCAACTCACAAATATTAAAATATTTTCCTTTCTCCACCATTTCGTACATAGTGTGAATTGTCGTGGCATAAATTGAATTTACCCTATTGGTGTAATAAAATTTCTACCCAATCATGATGGCAACGTACTTGATAACAGGGTTTGCAATAGGCTTTGTAGTTAAAGCTCTTTCGTCAAATTTAGCACCAATTAGCCTTGTGACTTCATCATTTTTCACCGCTTTTAGAACTGGAATGGTTCCAGTATCACAAAGACCAGTTACAACTCGAATTGCCTCCTTGTTGATAACCCCTAGTTCATTTCTCCACAAAAATTTTCTATGAACCCTACTAAGGGACATTCTAACAAACTTTTCCTCACTCTCATTGGAAAAGTTTGGAAATCAGTTCCAAATGTTCAGCTTCATTCGAACTAGGTTTTCATATTTTGACTTAAGAAATAGATAATCTCCTATCAACTTATTGTCCCACGGATCCTTTAGCTCTTGGTGATTGAATTCTTCTTATTTCCCATGAATGTATGTTCTTGTATCTTCAGTGGGTAGCACATGGCTTGGAATATACGAGAACGCACCCACGGGATCATTTTCATATAGTTTCCATGAAAATATTCTAAATCTAGGTTGGGGTCTCTCAAAGATTTCCACAATAGTAGGAGTAGCCATTCTCCTCAAATATCTTGAATATGATTTAACAAAAAGTTCTTTCAACTTTAAAATCCACAAAATTTAGATAACAAAGAATACCTTTTCTGCTTGTCAAGAGCTAGGGTTTTGATGTACGATGTTCTGAATTTCCTTGAACTCACTTCAATTTTCACTTCTTCTTCCCAATTGCACAAATGTGCCTTTCCTTAACTTAGCTTCTTGCTTTATTACTTATGAATTTTTCCCTAATTCACATTTATTTCCTTTCATCTTTTAAAGCTGAAAAATACTTTATGAAACACACTATAAACCAAAGAGGGTTTTGCAATTCTTCGGATCTGCCTATTTTCTACTGTAGATTTCTCCAATGCCTTCAAAATGATGACTCACACCACATATCCTTGTGTCACTGCTTGACACCACATATATCGAGGGCCTGGTAGATTTTTCTATAAATGCTCCCCTTGAAACCATTACTCGGTTCAGTTTTTGGAAGAGGTATTTGCACCGGATGTAGATACAAATGTATTTGACACATCCTTTTTCTCAGGTTCTTTGTTTTTCTTCCAAATCTTACCTATTTATTTTCTTACTTTAGTAGGATCCACTTTTTTCATAGACTTGTTCTTTTGTTTCAGATTAGGTTTCTTCCCAATTTTGATCCTATAAAATTTTGAGATATGTCCTGGTTTGTTGCAAGTGTAGCACACAACATATCTTTGATCAAACTGATTTGCATTCATCCTTGACCTACACTGATTAACCTTATGTCTGAAGATATTACATGTGTAATAGTAGCCTTGAAAAGATTGAATCCTTCTACTAGCATTAAACCTGTTCATCATTATCTGGCTTCTACACTTGGTAGTTCTGTGTCCAAACTTATTGCAAGCATAGCATGTCCAGTAAAGAATCCAAAAATTTGACTCATTCTATTCTGGTTCATCTGACTTCTACATTTTTTTGCTCTATGACCAAAATTATTGCATGAGAAATAAAAGCCACTAAAAGATGGGTACCTTTGAGCATTAGGTTGTCAGATGGGAATAGGATTTCTCCTTTGGTTCTTGATATTTCCTTGAAATTTCTTCTGATTGTCCACTTTTCTGGAAACAGGTTTTTCCTTTTAGCTTTGTCCTTCTTCAAGTCCTAGACCAAGTCCTAGACCAATTTTATCCTTAGAAGGTTTTTGAGATGCAATCAACTCATCAAGATTTGTAGAGCTTGTTTTGAATTTTTCTTCTTGAGCTTTCATTTTTTCAAGATCAGATCTTAAGGTTACCACTTCTTGTTCAAGCTTTGTACATTCATAAATTTTATTTTGAATCTTAGCTTTCTGACACTCCTCAATTTTCTTCTTTTCTTATACTTGTACCTTTAGCTCGAAAATGTCTTCATTAGCCTTTTTCAACTCATCATTGAATTCTCTATGCCTTTCCTTGAACTTTTTGATCTGCTCTCTTAACTTTTTGATGCATTCATTTGCTTCCCTTAAGTTTCCTTTCAGAGTTTCATTCTCATCTTCACTTGTGTTCAATTATTCAAGGGCAGTATTGATTTCATTAGATACAAAGTTTTCTTCTAGAGGAACAAGATAGCTTTTGTTAGCCATGTATTCAAATTTTGGGACCTTCCTCAAGCTATAAGGCTTCTTCAGAGGAACCAAGCTTTGATACCAATTGTTGAATACAACGAATACTGAGAGGAGGAGGGTGAATTAGTATTCTACTAAAACAATTAATTACTAACCATCCAATTATCAATCCACATCTAGCTACAAGAGTGAACCAAAACATAAAAGAGATCAGAACACATTGACACCAGGATTTTTACGTGGAAAACCCAAAAGGGAAAAACCATGGTGAGGATTAGCTCACAATATATTATAACTGGTTACAAGATATTATAGGGCTCACTGCTAAGATGTACTGTCATTGAAAGTCTCACAACTTGAATACAAAAGATGGATTATTGCTAATATACAAAAAGGTATGGCTCACTGCCAATTTGATGAATTGAGTAAATACACCTTCCATGTGTAGAGATCAGTTCCGGTTAGGCCCTAGAATATTAAAACTTATGCTCTGGTCATAGGAATACAACAATATTAAAACTTTTGCACTATCACACTTGTAGCATCACTATATCTCACACTATTCCTTCATCTATATATGTCACGTTATTATACTTCATCCGCATCGCTTACATAAATATGTATGGCTTCATCTTTATACATCAATTAGGTCGGCCTAATTGAATGCATAAAAAAAAAATCACTTAAATCAAAATTCCTTTTGGCGCATTCAAAAAATCATAAAAAATATTAATTAGGTCATTCCCAAACCTAATGAGGAACACATTAAACATTTTTAAGATAAACCATTCATAACCCTGTCGGCCAAAAGAATGTTGATAATTCTGTCACTTGGATAACTTAACCGAATCACACAAACTTGTTGAAAAATTATTTATAGCTATACCTGACACTCCTGAGCAACATATCAAAAACTCATAGAATTTCCTTTTACTGAGAGGATTTCTAGATCAAAATACCGGATTAGTGTAGACACATAGTTTACTCAGTTAGTAACCAACTAGTGTTGGCATCAATGACAACAAGCCCGAAGGTCATCTTCTTCATTCTTCCAACACCCTTAGAATAGTAAGCTATAGTGTCAAGTTGCTTCACGACATGGATATATTTCATAATATACATTTAGTATTGCTACCTATGTATAGAAATTACATCATTATCTAAATCCCCATATAAGGTATGTAGGAGCATAGAGACACTTTCTTCCAAATCACCAGTAACCTAGATCTTCCCTTGCCAATCCCATAGGAAATGATCTTTCCTTTCATGATCAAGTTATCTCCCTATCCTTTCCTAAGGCATCACTGATAATAGCAATTGATTTTGCAATCAAACATATATAAGGTATGATGTGATAATAGATCACAATCCTTGACCTTTCCACTATTTTTCTACAAAAAATTCCTATACCTTATCCTTGTGGTCATGAAATACATGACTTATTTGACATCATGACTTACGAAGAAGTCAAAATTTCTTCCAAATCAAAAATATATTCACATTTTTCGTTGGATGGGGCACTTAATCCGAGTCAATCCACTCTCTTCCTTCCCCCCTTAGTGTTTCCACGATATTTATTCAACTCAAAGTTGAACTCCTAGCAAACATTTGCTTTCTCAAATGATTTGTCATTCCTTGTTGTTGGCTTTCTGTTTCCTTTTTCTTTCCTTAATGGCATACCTTGAATATACTTTTTCCCAAAGTTTCATCGTTGATTTCTAATCCCGTAGATTCAACATTTTGGATCATCGATGAAGAGATATATTGAACATTTAGCAACTTTACAAGCTAAGAGGATCTCTAATATTCCAATTATCTTTCCAATATCCTTTTTGTGGAGGAATATCCATACTCACAAAGCCTCTTTTGTTGATGTACTTTTCAACTTAAAGCATTTTCCCTTACTATTTCAATAGTTCTGACACATAGTGTCCCACTGTATTCCATCTCCTCTTGGAACCTCTAAACATATGTTGGTTTTTGTTAACACATTGGTCAAGCACTATCCCAACCTTTGTCAAGCCAATCCGATTTACTTTTTCAGGTTTCTTTCACACACTCACCTTTTCAAGTGACTTTGTCCCAATTCTTGGTAACTTATTCTTTCATAACCTTTAGAGATACCAAGGTTTCTTGGTATCTTTTTCTCACATTAATCAAAACTCCAAATTGATCTCATCGATTTTGGTTGGTGGAACCATTTCCACTTTATTGATTACTCCATTTTTGACCACTTTGGTCTCTTCCCTTATTCCTAAGGTACTATTTCCTTTCTTACAAGTTCTTAGCCTTGCACAAGGATTAGATTCAAGTCAATATTTCTCCAACTTCTTGGATACCTCCTTCGTTGACTTTCTACTTCGATCTAATTTATGCCAACAATGCATACTCATAGATTCATAATATTCTTACTAAATCCAAGAATCCTCGACTCTTTGAAGCTATAGGTTGCTATCAATAAGGGAGATTCTCTCAATCCTCTCTATCCCTTAGAGTTTTATATCTATTTTGTAGGATGAAGGTATATATTGGTTATTATTCCTAACCTTCCTACATAACCTAATTGCATAATCTTCCACAATCTAAGGGGATATAATAATAAGTTGTTGGTTTAGGAGTTTCCAACTCTAGGGACAACTCTTATCTAGTCCCAAACTTAAACAAGTTTCCAGGAATCTCCTCTTCCTTTTCATTTCTCTTAGTTCTTTCCTCTTTCCAACTTGGCACAAGAATGTTTCTACCATTATCCTCTGATAAGGTTTATATAACACTTATGTAATGAGCTCACAGGTTCCAGAGTTGAACCTAGTAGCTTTGATACCACATGTAACAACCCCAGTGTTCTTCATAGTAAAATTTCCAATGTTTTCACCTTAAGTGATTAACCATGATGCCAAAACATAACAATAAATTTTTTTCTTTCCACAATGTAAATTACATGCACAATTGAAATAACACTATTTCAAAACTTCCATTACATTCCATTGTAATTTCACAAAATAAAATATTACAAGAATGTACATAATTACATACATAGCTCAGCTGAGCTTTAGAGCAATATATATAGATGGTCTAGGAATCTTCCTTTCAAAACCTTGGTCTTCTGTCGCCTGCTGAGGAGGAGAAGCATCACTCAAGCACTTTTTCACCAACCATAGACTCATATGTGATCCCCCACACATCTATCAATGATAGATTGTCCTACCCTTTGACGAAGAGCTTGGTTGGGTAACCCCGTATGAAAAAACACACTGGGCTTAGTGTTGTGCCCTACACAACTAGAATTTATAACCCTACACTCAATAACTAGCATGCATTACATGGGCATGATGAATTGATAGTGGAGCTAAAGGCAATCACACTACTTTGGCCAAATTGTTCTCACTCAGTACTTCAAGTGAAGGTCAACTATTCACTTACACTTCTTAAGCCCGTTTTGACTTAAGACCACTATTATCTATGCATAGGTAATCCCTCCCATGGGTAAGCTTAAACCCCATTATTAACCTACTCCCCAAAATACAATGGTAACTCTACCAATAACCCTAAGCAGTAGTTACTCCTTCAATGGATATTTCTATCTTAGGTATAACATATGAGCTTACCTTCACATAAACAAGATATTCTTTACAAAAGACAAACTAGTCTAAAGTATAAATTTATAATCTAGAGTATAGCTACATAAGCTTCATCATAATCATAGATTAAATGACTCCACTCAGTAAAATATCACACAATAAGTGATACCCATTTAAGAGTATAGGCTTATCAATGAATGACCTCAAATGAAGAATAACAATAGATGATTCCATTCAAGAGTATAAAATCCTTAACAAAAAGGGTTTAAGCTATGAGTCTACTCTTGTCAATATGATAATTTTGTATTTTAAGAGTGCAATGCCACTAATCAAGCAACAACTCTAACTCACTAGGTTTCAATATACCTCTCAACCCAGGAGTGACCCAATAGCTATCCAATATAATCAAATCACTTTATTTATGAGTAACCCTTAAGCTAACCTTGTTTAATCATATCTAGTATATTAATACCTATGACAAACAATTCCTCCTATTATGGAGTAATTATAAGCACTTCACAAAACAGTATATACAACTTCTAATTCCTTTTCAAAGCAATACTATTTTCCCCTAAATGCAAGTATCCACAATAGACTAATTTAAGAAAACATGAAACATTCTTTCAAAAGCTAAGAAAATAAATGAAGATTATCTTCATGCCTGTATTTGCTTATCCAATTGACTGGCTGCAACTCAACTTTCCAAAACAACTAACTTAGCTTTGATCTCTCAAGCAGTGCCGCAGTAAACCATCTATCTCATAAGTTGATAATAGACTTCACTTAATATGCTGAAATATTCTCACAAATACTCAAAGATCTCTCTCAAAATATAGCAGAATAATGGAAATAAGAAATGCAGATAGATTGGAAAATATAATGCACAAGAAATCTCTTGGAATGTGTCCCAAATTAGAGCTCAACTCCACTATTTATATAATAGAAAAGAGACTTCTCATCCTATAGAAAAAGCATGAGAATTGACAACAGCATCCATGCAAAATGACTCACTCAACTCAGCTAAAAAGTTTACGCAAAAACAAAGAGTGTACTTAGCAAGGAATGCCATAGATCGACTTCATTATTTGACAACTAATGACTATTTTAATATGCACATGATCAAATGGTGAAAATCGATTTGCATTCTAAATAGACTTCTAAATGGTTTGGCATTTATCTCCATGGTGCTACCACTTCAATATTTACGTATTCTCATGTTGCAGTTAAGAGACTTGAAACAACTCACTATATTGACTTGGTCATTGTTTAGCACACAAAACTTTACAAATTAATTCGCCTTGCCTCATATTTCCATCCATACGTAGCTAATTATTTACTATGTTTTGCATATTTGTTGACTCTGTCAACTTCTATTCTTTATGCATAGAAAGCACTATATCATGCCCTCATTACTAATTGCTGCGTTGCCATAGTTATATAAATATTTTCACAGTATTGCTCATAGTTCATGCACAACTATATCATGTGCTTCCTTACCTATTTTGTTGAGCTTTTATCTTTAGATAAATAATTCTATGTTCAATGGGAGAATGTGGCTTCTCAATGGTTCGAGCTTTATATACAAATGTCATTTCTCAAGGACAATGCTATATCATATTGACCATAGCCTATAACCTCTAAATCGACCTATGTTCTTATATACAAATCACCCCCATAACATCAGCTATGTTAGTCAACCTCCAAGCATATATATATATATATATAAATAAATACTCATATATATACATATACATATATATGTTATATTCGGCCTTTAAGAATTACTTATATACACAATCACATATATATATGTCACAAATAGCCTAAATGCTACCATATATATATGTATATATGTATATATATACTCATATATATATATATATATATATATTCCATGATATTCGAACACATACATTTTCCGTTTTCAAACATATAGTAATCACTATATATATAGATATATATATTTATCAACTCATATGATAGTAAACATATATCATTCAATATCATGAATGCATACATCCTAATTATCATTTCCATTGAACAATATGCTTGTGTATATACTTACACACACATGCATATATATATATACACTTCTCTAATAAGCATTAATGCTTACGTGTATATATATATATATAATCAGAGGACAATGACCGAGAAAAATGATGCTTACAGACTTAGGAAATTTTTCATGTGTATACACACACACACACATATACATATGAAAAATTTCCTAAGTCTGCAAGTGCCATTTTTTTCGATTGTCGTCCTCCAATTATTGAATAATTTTAAATATTCAATTATGCTTGATCATATCCCTCTATTAATTAAATGATTTTTAATTATTTAATTAATTTACTTTCTAATCTTTATTCTATCTTGATCAATTAAAATAAATTAATTGTGCCGTTAACACCCCCTTTCTTCAATAATTAAATAAATTATTATTTATTTAATTATTTATCTTTCATCATTTGTCTATAGTCAGATAATAATAATTATTATTTGACCTCTTTAGTCTTCTATAATTAAATAATTGTCAAGATTATTTAATTATGTGTCATTCTCCTCCCCTTTGAATAAATAATTCAAATCAATTATCATTGTCTAATTTCCATCTCCCCATTTAATTAAATTAATTTCACAATTTGATTTAATTAAATACTCCTTTTTCATTTTCTCCAAATAAATAATTCGAATGAATTATTTATTTTCCACTTGTCTATTTCCTCCATTTTCGAATAAATAATTTAAATAAATAATTTATGCCTCTTTGGTCAAAGATGCCCTGTCATTCATTTCTGTCATAGTCGTCAAGCATCATAGCCGTCGACATCATAGCCCTCCCATGAATGTCATATTCTAGTTGCATCAATTCTTGACCATTGATCTTGGCATCTTTCCAGAAGTTTGATCTTGTCCATCCATTTCATAACCTCCCTCTCATCCATCCTCATCTGTCGATCTTGGAATTTGTCAAGATGATCGATCTTAGTCATCCATTTGAATGGTTGTCTATAAAAACAACCTTCATCTCCCATTTTTTCCTTAATAGCCATTTTGTCTCCAACTTTCTACTTACAATTTGTAGGTATTTTCACAAGTCTACTTCAAAATTTGAGGGAAAAGATTGCAAAAGGAGAAATAGGAGAGTAAGAGAAGTGATTCAAGTGAAAGCATGGGGAGTAATTTTGTTTGATGCTTTCATTTTACTCATGCTTTGTTTGTTTTCTCTTGTTGGATGAGGTTAATATCTTAGAGGTGTTTGGATTTCACTTTATCTAGGCTAGGATGCTTTACCCCATCTTACATTGGCGAACTCGACGTGAACACTAGTTTTGCAAATTTTTCATATGGTTTTTTTTTTGCTTGTTTTTGCAGATTTTAGGTATCAAACAACATAATTGATAGATGCAGTGACACATTTTCCAGGAAGCGACGCATTTGACAGAAGCAACGATGCATTTGACCAAAAACAATGCATTTGCTGAAGACATAATAGGCAAGAAAATTCAAATTTAAAAGTGTGATGCAATCACTCTGGTGTGACGCAACACAGTGACGCAATTGTTGCACAAAACAACACATTTTTTTGCTCGGTACAAAATTCCAATTTTAGTGTCTTTTGAGTTTTTCTTTTGGGTTTTGCAAGTGGAGAAGTATTTTTTGGTTACTAATTCTTTGTTTGAGCGTGTGGCTTTGGAGTGGAGCTCCCAAAAAACTACTTTTAAAGCAACAAAAAAATTGAGCTCTTTAGTTATTTTTCTTTCAGTTTTAATTTGGTTCAGTTTCTTTGCTTTCTAATTTAGTTTAGTTGTTAATTTCTGAATCTTAATTTAGTTTTTAACCTTTTGTGCTGACCAATGTTTTTGTAGCTTTTCGTTGGTCCAAGATAGCTTTGAGAAACTACTAATGCATGGTTTTGCAGGTTTTCGTGTGTCCAAGGCTTTATTTTGAAACCACAAAATCTTGTTTTCTTTAGATTAGACAACATTTCAGTTGGTGCTTTAAAATGAACGATTGTATTCTCTCACGTAGATTTAACTAGGGGGTAATGAACCACTATTTTAGTGTTTGAAGGATGGTAGGTATTATGCTCTCACCTTGTGCAAAATTGGTGATGATAAATCTAGACCCATTTTTTTTTGTGTTTACCCATTAGAGGGCCTACCTTGGTGATAAAAAATTACTCACCCTAATGGAATGAACCAAGCGGTAATGGGATAAAGCCAAGTCCTTCTAAACCGCTATATAAATTCTTGATTGTAAGGAAAGTTTGCAATCAATAGGAAGTGGTATGTGATAGCTCTCCCACAATATCTTTATGATGCAAAAAGCCCTTGTTCTAAGGGTTGGGAGACCTCTTGAGGGAGTTTATCACAGTATCCCCTAAACTGGATGCCCTTACTAGACACCTCATGTTTTTAGAAGCCAAAATATTTCTATTTGCTGGTGTAGGAGGTCAGACCTCTGAAGTCGTCCCACATTTTCGCAGTTCATTGTAGAGATGGAAAATTTCTTGAGATCCTTGTGGTCTTAGGGAATTCAGAACTTGGTATTCCTAAGAAGTGAGTGTCGTGGAGGGGAGCCATTGCTACCAAGTTCCTAGGCTATTCGCTTTGAATAGGCACAATTGGAGAAATCCAAGTGGGAAGCCAATGAATATTGTCCTTTCCAACCATAGGATTCATGCTTGTTGTTTTAAAAATCAAACATTTTCACATCAGACCAGACCAAAAACAAGTGCTTGATACTATTTTTTGTGTTTTCCAATCACATTTCTTTAAAAACAATAAAAAATTGAATCAAAACCATTTCAAAACATTGAAACTATCAAAACAACATTTTGGAAAACCACATTTGATTGACACAAAGCTGCATTTGATACTGTGAACCGCAACTGAGAAATAGAAAACCACAACTGACTTTCTGAAACGTAATTTTTGAAAACAGAGCCGCATTTGATAACCTGAACCACAACTGTGCGACACATTTGCTGAAAACAGAGCCACAATTGTCTACTAAACAAAAACTTCTAAAAATTGTGTCCAAAATCTGACCAAAATAGTTTCATAGTGACCTCTAATTGATAAACCAAAGACTTGCAAAATTCACCAACTCATTTTAGTATTTCCACTAGAAATACATTGCATTATAGGTTACATTCCTCCATCCTTTGCATTGCATAAACTAGACTTTGATCCTTAGGTTGCATTTAGATCTCCAGATTTTTAACATAGGGAGACCTTTGAGCTTTTGGAAACTATTGGTTACATATTTTATTTGTCATTGACCATTATCCTTGTCATTGTTAATCTTTGTCATTGCCACCTTATCAAGTTTGTGTTAGAATTGTGAAACAAGCACAAAACCACGAGCCACAGGATCAAACAACAAATAAATACACCTTCCATACAAGAGATCTGCAAACAAGAATTGCTATATTCATCAACAAGGAAAAGTTACAGAAGAAGCTTTCAAGAAGATATGAAAGCTGTGATATTTCCTATGAATAATATCTGAGTGGTATTTACAATAAGGGTTGAATGCTTATAAGAGAAAATCCCTAAATGAGAAAGGGATTAGATCATGACAAGTGTCAACATCACATGAGATGTGACATAATGATCTAATATTAACTCAACTAATAAAGCATTCCTAAGTGTAGCTAAAGTGTGTGAGAATAAATTAGACTAATAATCAATTAAAGATTAATTAATTATTAGCTAATGTATGATAACTCTAACACCCCCCTTTAAGATGAAATTATGGAGTAGCTAAAAACCCTAAAAAGAATGCAATATGGGTCCCAACAAACAAGGCCAAGAAAGGTACCCATGTACAAAGATAAAATCTCTATAATGTGGAGAAATAGAGAAAACCTCATGGGAAAAAATCTACTCCAAAAAGAGATGAAAGCCAAGTGAAGGACTGGAGAAGCCTCCAAACAAGACAAGGTTGTCCCAAAAGATAGGAAAAAAGAAACATCCAGAAGCATGAAGAAGCTACAAACATTGTTGAAGAAGGACTAGTAAAATGATGAAAGAAGAACCTCCACTGTGATCAGAATCAAGAAGACAAGAATCTATATGAGTTCCCCCAATGACACTACTTGAATCAAATGGAAAATAAAGGAAAACACCTGGAACTCGAAGATACAGATGGAAAAAGGTACCAAAAGTTTGAAGAATTGATCAAGTCAAAATGGAAGGTCGCCTCCAAAAGTAGGAATGCATGAGTGTCCATATGGTAAGTGTTCCATCTCACCAAAATGCATGGGTAACCAGCCATTGCATCTGCCTAGTACATAGGAACAAATACTATATACATAGCTCACTCCAACGAAACCAATGAAGAAATAGCACCAATAGTTGAAACCCCCCCATAATGTTGACAAGGGAGAGGTATGATAGGTACACTGAAACTGAATGCCTGAAAGTAGTGCATGAAGAGGAACCAAGAACATCTGAAGGTGCAGTCATGAAAGTACAAGCAGATAGAAAGGATGTGAAAATAAAATTCACATATGCATGAGAAAGGTATGAAGGAAAACAAAGGAAAACATCAACCCCATGGCACTTTATATCATAGTGCGAGTACAATAAGGCATAAAGTGATGTGTAAGAATTCCATAATACAGGTGCAATACAAAGGCACTTTATCTCAGTGCGTTTACAAAAGAGAACATGCATGAAAAGGATGTCTACAATGCCCAAATAGGATATAAAACTAGAAATACATAAAGAACAACCAAAAAGGAAGCAACCCATACAAACAAGAAGTTCCTAGGAGCTAATATGTCTAGGTAATTCACTAGAGTGTGAAAACACAAAAAATTGAATAAAATGTACATGGAGTGAAATATGGAAAAATTGCATCGATGGAACTAAAGAGCTCTGAAAGACGGTTCCAATGCCGTTGAGATTGCGAAAAATAGAGAAACTGGTCAAAAGTTATGAGCTCAGGACTGAAAACAACTCCTTTGACTTCAACTGACTCTAGAATGCACCAATAGAAAAATGAAGTGATGAGACCCACACCACTGGAAAGTTGACAAAATCAGCTTTTTGACGATATCTTATTTTCCAAAAAATTATATCGTATGCCCAAGTTATGGCCAAATGAAAAAAACACCCCTTTTAGGGCACAAAGGGGGTCAAATGGGGCCATCATAGGTGTCTGTACTGCTGAAATCAACATGATGTCACACTGACGTCAGCGGAACATTCTAGGGAATATTCCTTGGTTGGCTGGAAATTTTTTTTGACTCCCCTCAGAAAAATTGACGGAATATTCCTCAGACAATGGAATATTCTATGTGCAAAATGAGGAACTCACTGGATGGTTGGAGTTAGCTAGAAAATGTTAAAGTTCACTGGATAAAATAGGAAGTATGCTGGTACATGCACAGTGTTGACACATGCAGGGTATTGCATGCATGCACAGTACCCTGCGCATGAATTAGTGCGCCCCTTTTAAAACTTCAAACAACAATTTTAATAAAATTGCTTTTACAATTATTTGTTTGAGTTTTATAAAATTTCTAAAATATAAGAAATTTAAAAAACCAAAAAATAAATGCTGATGGAAATAAATAATGTGATTGATTTTTTTTCTCGAACTTCATGCACAGGGGTCGTACTTAGGCTGTACGACCCTTGAAGCAATTTTTTTTTGCCTTAGATGTCAATTGCTCATATTTTGACAATTTGATAGGCGTTTTTGGTCCTTCTGAGTGCGATGGTGATGTCCATTCGAGCTCAAAATGCACCAAAATTGTAGCTACCCTCCAGATCTAGAAACAAAGCAATCGCTTTAAAACCTTGTAGATTTGGCGTCTGGAGTCGAAATTAGGCGAAACAAAAGCCAAATATGACTTTCTTGATAGCTCTGGATCCAACAACGAGGTCCTTTTTGCACCAAAATGCTCCAAAAAATTCCCACCTCAAAAATTTGCAAAAGAGCAAAGGGGATTTAGATCTGAAGCCTGGAACCCTTGTTGAAGAAGAAAACCTCATAAACCAAGAAGGGGTTCGCTGAATCCATGCTCTAATACCATGTTAGAATTGTGAAACAAGCACAAAACCATGAACTATAGGATCAAACGACAAACAAATACACCTTCCACGCAAGAGATCTGCAAACAAGAATTGCTATATTCATCAACAAGGAAAAGTTACAAAAGAAGCTTTCAAGAAGATATGAAAGCCGTGATATTTCCCATGAATAATATCTGAGTGATATTTACAATAAGGGTTGAATGCTTTAAGAGAAAAGCCCTAAATGAGAAAGGGATTAGATCAAACAAGTGTCAACATCACATGAGATGTGACATAATGATCTAATAGTAACTCAACTAATGGGAAAAACTCTACTCCAAAAAGAGGTGAAAGATAGGTTTTTTCCTTTGTTTTCCATCTGATTTGAGTAGTGTCGTTGGGGGCACTCATACAGATTCTTGTCTTCTTGATTCTGATCACAGTGGAGGTTCTTCTTTCATCATTTTCGCTGTCCTTCTTCGACAGTGTTTGCAGCTTCTTCATGCTTCTGGATGTTCCTCTATTCCTATCTTTTTGGACAACCTTGTCTTGTTTGGAGGCTTCTTCAGTCCTTCACTTGGCTTTCATCTCTTTTTGGAGTAGATTTTTTCCCATGAGGTTTTCTCTATTTCTCCACATTATAGAGATTTTATCTTTGTACATGGTTACCTTTCTTGGCCTTGTTTGTCAGGACCCATCTTGCATTCTTTTTAGGGTTTTTAGCTACTCCTTAAGTTCATCTTAAGGGGGGGTGTTGGAGTTATCATACATTAGCTAATAATTAATTAATCTTTAATTGATTATTAGTCTAATTTATTCTCACACACTTTAGCTAAACTTAGGAATGCTTCATTAGTTGAGTTAATATTAGATCATTATGTCACATCTCATGTGATGTTGACAATTGTCATGATCTAATCCCTTTCTCATTTAGGGATTTTCTCTTATAAGCATTCAACCCTTATTGTAAATATCACTTAGAGATTATTCATAGGAAATATCACGACTTTCATATCTTCTTGAAAGCTTCTTCTATAACTTTTCCTTGTTGATGAATATAGCAATTCTTGTTTGCATATCTCTTGCGTGGAAAGTGTATTTGTTTGTTGTTTGATCCTGTGGCTTGTGGTTTTGTGCTTGTTTCACAATTCTAACAATTTGAGCCTTAAGCTTGTGTCCTAGTCTTGGCTCTACTTTTTCAAAGTTCTCGTCTTATGGTAAATGAAATTTGGAATTTGTTTCCTTGGGTTCACATTAGCTTGATTTCCACCCTTTGTTTAAAATTTTAGGATTCCTTTGCATTGCCTTGCTCTCATTTAGACTCATATTGCTTAGATTACACTTTGCACCCTTATTCCAAAAATACAAAAAAATAGCTCACTTTACCTTAGCCTTAGCATTGTATTATTGTCAATATCCTTTTGCATCCATTAATTTCATTATCTTTGCATCCTTATACTCCAAAAATACCAAAAAAAAAACATAGCTAAATTTAATTTTATTACCTTGATCTTCAATTAGCATCATCTAGTCACCTTATCACTCACCTTGATCATCAATCAATCTTTAGCATCCTTTAGCATTCATTTTTGTTAGTCATTATAATCCTTGCATTATCGCCCTTGTATTTTCATATCCTAAAATCTAAGAAAATCCAAAAACATAGTTTAGTTCATCACCATCTTGCATTATCCCTTCAACTTGCAAAAGTCTCACATGGTTGAAACAAGGTCAAAAACCAAAAGAAAGGAAATGTATTTCTTGAGTGACCCTTTTCATGACACTACCCCTGGAATAGATTCAAATCATTCTACACCTCAAAGGGACACACCACAAAGAGAACAAATTGACCCTTGGGAAAACCTAAACCTAGAAGAATTCAACAAGCAATTGAACCCTCAAGAAATTGAAAAGGATTATCAAGACCCAAGAGTTTTAAGCATAGTTTATCAACTTATTAGTTCCAACCCAAACAATTTTTTCTGCACACTAGCTAAAAAGGGTGCCAAGTTACCTCAAGGATTTGATGTATCAACCATTGTAGAAGAAGAAAATGAAAATCCATTTACACTTGGCATGCCCTCATCACAACAAATTTCAAACATACCCCTTGGGACAACTACACACATGGCTACCACCACCACACACATCCCAAGCATCCCATTTATTGGAAACAAGGTAACCCATACCATTACACAAGTACAAACTTTCACATTTGGAAATTCCTCAAACACCATGGGTAAAACCTTTACAAATCCCCTTTTTTAGAACATAAATCAAGGCTCCACATCACAGGGTCCTACACCTTTGATCCAAAATGTAAGCCAAGGTCACACACCTTTGACTCAAAATTCAAACCAAGGTTCTATACTTATACCTCAAAACACAAATCAAGGATCCTTATTTCAATTCCAAAGCACACCTTCATCAAATCAACTCCCACCAAATAAGCCTAGAAAAGTGCACATCATCTCATGAAGGGTCCCAAATCAAAAACATAATGAGGGGTCTAATCCCTCACTCAAAAATGCAAATCAAGGGTCTAATCCATCACTCCAAAATACAAATCAAGGGTCCCTTCCATGATTCCAAAACTCTACTCAAGGACCAACACCTACATGTCAAAATACCAACCAAGGATCTGCACCTTCATTTGAAAATTTCAATCAAGGAACCATTCCTTCATTTAAAAATTCCAACCAAAGAAACATTCATTCACATTAAAACATCAATCAAGGGCCTACACCTTCATGTAAAAACATTAACCAAGGATCTACACCATCACTTGCAAATCAAGGACTAAATTTTCAAAACCAAAACATGAATCAAGGGTCTATACCTCAATTCCAAAACACCATACCAAATGCAAACATGACGTTTGGAATAAATCTATATTGGAATTTCATCCCAAACCAAAGCAACACACATTAATATGGAAACCAAGGACCTATGTCACAAAGCATCAATCCCAATTCAAATCCAACATATGACCTTAACACCAACATCGTGGCACCTAACCAAAGCAATGCAACACCATCCTTTGTAGACTTCTTGATACAACAAATGTAGTCCCTTGAACAATGAATGAAAAATATGCAATTGGGAACCAACAAGAAGACCTATTCCATGGAGGAACTATTCCCCTTCCCATTTGATTGAAATCTATACATGCCTCCCTTTTCCCCGCATTTCACAACACCACCTTTGCCTAAGTATAAGGGGACAGGGGATCCGACTGAACACATTCGAGAATTTAACACATCATGTATGGAAGTCTCATATGACCCTACCTATCTCATAGGACTATTCCCATGGAGCCTCACAAGACTAGCCTTAGATTGGTTTGCACACCTTCATCTAGGGATCAGAACATGGGGTGAACTAGCCAACAAATTCATAAATCACTTTTCCTTCAACATTAAAAATGATGTCACCTTGGAAACATTGAGCACAACTAAACAAGAAGAAGGGGAATCACATACCTCATTCTACTAGAGATGGCGATGTTTGGTTAGCAAGTTCCCTTGTCACATTCTTGAAAGACAACTTGTCACCATGTTTTTAGAAAACCTTAACGAAGAATTGATGAGTCAAATTCAAATCCAATGTTGCAAAACCTTTGAGGAAATTATTGAGAAATGTGTCCTTATTGAAAAGGGTCTTATTGCAAAAGGACTAGTCAAAGTCAACAAAGAAAATCATTCAACTTAAAGGTCCTTCCTCATCAAATGTATCCAATACACCAAAAAAATAGACACAAGGTCAAAACCAAACGCTAAACACAATCCAAAACAATGAACAATGCAGAGGTCCTCCCTATGCCAAGAGAACATGCACCCCTTTGGGTGAACCCATTGAATCAATCCTTAAATGAATCTTGCAACCAAATGTCATCACACTACTAGACACCAAGAACTATGAACCCACATTAATCAAACTTGATTGGTGGAAAGGCGGAAAATATTGTGAATACCACCGTACAAAAGGACATAAAACACCTAGATATTGGACACTCAAGAATATCACTCAAGACCTTATTGAAGATGGAACCATTTGATTTGATAATTCACAGGCCAAGACGAATGTTGACCACACCATATTCAAAGCACCCTTACAATACCATGATAAAGGAAAAGCCTCCAGTTCAGGGAACAACAATAATGCCAATTATGCAGCTATCAAACACGATTACAACACTATCAACAATAATGCCAATTATGCAGCTATCAAACATGATTACAACACTATCATCTTAATGTGAGACCATTTGATGATCACATTGCCAATATCACTATAAAAAATACAAAATCAGATTGTGTTGTTTCTACCCGCAAAACCAAGATAACTATTCTAGGTCCTTCTGCAAATCCCCAACCAAAGGTTCAATATAACCTCCTATAGTAGTTAGGGAAAACTCCTGCACAAATTTCTATCTTGGAAATCCTTTTCATTTCACAATAGCATAGGGCTATCCTTGATAAAGCCTTGCAAGAAGCCTCTGTCCCTACTAACCTAGATGTCAATGAATTTCATTCCATGGTTGGATATCTAGCTATGCCACACTATGACACCTTCTTTGAACAAGAATTCTTTGCACCAAAATCTGATCATAATGACCCTCTACACCTTGAAGTATGCGTTAATAAACACAAGATTAGATGAATCCCAATAGATGGTGGAGTAGGCATGAACATTTGTTCACTAAAATTAATGAAAGCATTGGGATACTCTGAGAATTGTATTGATCAAACCAAGAAAATTGTGATCAAAGCTTATGATGATGCTAAACGTTCTTCCGAAGGTGTAATTTCACTTCCTGTGAGAGTTGGCCCAATAATACATGACATAATATTTCTTGTCTTGGATCTAGATTTACATTACAATATCCTCTTTGGCTGCCCATGGATCCATGCCATGAGGGCTATTCCTTCCACCTACCATCAATACCTCAAGTTCCCACACAATGACACTCAAATTACTATTCTAGGTGACCTTAATCCTTTTCAATATTGTTCAAACCTAAAAGGAATTGTTGAATGCCAAGTGCCCATCAATTGAGAGGGTTCATCTTCCACTTCATCTACCACTTCATCTCACTACATTGATCCATCCACTCTCATCAAATCTTCCACTTCATTCATCACACCTTCCATGCCCAAGATCTAGATTCAAGACAGAGGATGTGGAGAATATAATATGAAGAATCTCTTTTTCATTGGAAAATTACCAAAGTCACCAAAGTCATTTAGCAAACCACATCCCGTGCAGCCCAAAGTTGTCATCAACAATCCTCCTACCACCTTCACTAGATGGGGGGAGCTTGCTAAAGAACCTCTAGATGATCACATTCTCACATGGTTGTACAAAGAAGAGGAAGAAACTAAAATTAAGAAAGTGCCAATTGAACAGTATCCAAAAGGGTTCCAAATAATGAAATGACATGGATATGATGTACACAACATCCTCGGTCTAAATAAATAAGAATTTTTTACCTTTACAACCTCCTAAGCTAATAAGTCATCAATGGTTAGGGTTTGTACAAGTAAAAGTGACCATCTGGGGTATTGGGTTACCTTTGAGTGAGTTTGTTGATGCTTTAGATGAGATCGAGACATACAAGGACTCTTGGGATTATGATGCTGATTCCAATAAATATGAATGGGACTACCTATCCTCCACTACTTTCATGGACCTTGATAAACTATTTGAGGAATTTGATCAAATGCTTACCATTGATTCCTCGTGAAACCCGCTTAGTACCCGTTTGAAAATGTCTTTGACAAAAGAAGAGTGGATCAAACACTATTTTTGACAATCCATTGATCCTGCCTCTTGGGAACTTGATGACTCTACTTTTGTATTTACTTTGTCTACCTACACCATGACCCTTGATGACACCGATGATGACTTACCCCTTTTCTGCCCTCAACTTATAGATTGGGACCAACTAGAACCACCAATTTTGGACACTTTCAATAACGACGAAGTAATCGTTGAGTTCATGGGACTTTGTGAAGGAATACCAAGTGCGGATCATAAGGATGGATTTTCCATAGAACTCAATTGTGCAAAATAATTTGGTGAGGTCGTGCTATCTTCTAGTTGCAAAAGTGAAAATGAAAAAATTAAAAATAAAAACAATAGGTCTTCATGTGAAAATTGAAAGGTGCTTGCTAACTGTGAAAAAGTAAAAATAAAGGACGTATCTGAAGGTGAAAACCTCTATGAGGCACCTAAGGATGGAGGAATGGACTACGTCCCAATAGAATGAGAGAGGTCATCATTGCTCATAGAAGAAACAAAGGAAGTCAACATTGGAACATCAGATAACTCCAGGATGATACATTTAGCAACATCCTTGACCACTAAGGAAAATCTTGAGTTTATAACATTCTTTTCAAATAGACAAGTTAATTTCACATAGTCATATGCTGATATACTTGGATTGGATCTCGAACTTGTTCTGCATCACTTGCCATTGCTACCTAATGTAAAACCATATAAAGAAAAGTTAAGGAAAATTCACTCCTAGATTGCACTCCTTGTCAAGGTGGAACTAAAGAAACTATTGGATGTTGGGTTCATTCACTCCATTGATTACGTAGAGTGGATATCAAATTTTGTTCCTGTCACCAAGCCAAATGGTCAAATCATAATTTGCACAGATTTTAGAGACCAACAAAGATTGTCCCAAAGATGATTTTCCTTTACCAAACATTGATATCATAGTAGATCTCACAGTTGGGTATGAGATTTTATCACTGATGGACTTATTCTCAGGTTACAATAAGATAAGAATTGCTACTGAAGATCAACCAAAGAAAACTTTCACATGCGCATGGGGAACCTTTTGTTGGAATGTCATGCCATTTGGATTGAAAAATGTTGGAGCTACCTATCAGAGAGCCATGACTACAATTTTCCATGACTATATGCATGTCCTTATGGAAGACTATGTCGATGACCTTCTCTCTAAATCTCTAGAACAAAGTGGACACTTAGCAGTATTGGACAAGATTTTCACACAATTGGAAAAGTATCAACTCAGGTTGAATCCAAAGAAATGTGCATTCGGGGTCCAATCAGGAAAGATTCTTGGATATATTGTCTCACATAGAGGAATAAAGGTTGATCTCGCCAAAGTTAAAGCCATCTTGGAAATGCCACCACCAACCAACATCAGTTAGTTAAGAACATTACGTGGATGACTACAATCCATCTGTAGGTTCATTGCTCAATTAGCAAACAAGATCCACCCATTCCAACATCTATTAAGAAAAGGTACCCCCTTAAATTGGATAGAAAAGTGTCAAGTGGCATTTGATCAGATCAAGAACTATCTATTGACTCCACCAATTCTCATGCCTCTAATTGACAGAAGACATCTAATACTATATGTAACAACTACTACATTAGCACTGGGGGCACTCTTAGAAAAAAATGACAATGATGGAAAGGAAAGAGCAATATATTATATCAGTCACACTTTAGTCAGGTATGAGCTAAACTATAGTTCTATTGAGAGAGCATGTCTAGCCATGGTCTTTGCAGCACAAAAATTAAGACACCACATGTTGAATCACAAGATAAAAATGATTGCCAAAATTGATCCTTTGAAATATATTCTCAATAAAGCAGCATGCTAATAGGAAGACTAGCTAAGTGGGTTATGATTATGAGTGAATATGACATTGAATACATTGACCGAAAAGCAATAAAGGGACAAGTAATAGCTGACCAACTCACAGATTCACCATTGAAAGTAGATCATCCTTTGATATCTTATTTCCTAGACAAATCAATCTTTGTCCTAGACACACCCACAACATGGAAGCTATACTTTGATGAATCTTATACAATTCATGGATTAGGGGCCGGTATTTTGTTCATCACACCTCAAGGAGATCTCATTCCTAAGTCATTCTAAATAACATTCTCGTGCACAAACAACACAGATGAATATGAAGCATTATTGATAGGGCTTCAAATGAAAATAAAATGGAAAATAAAGGAGCTTCAAGTCTATGGTGACTCCCAATTAGTGATTAAACAAGTTGATGATGACTATGACACCAAAGATGAGAAATTGATGCCCTACAAGCGCATGGTAGACAACTTCAGAGTATACTTTGATAATATTTCCTTTGAGCAGATATCAAGAATCTAGAACAAAGCAACCGACACAATGGATACAATTGGATCTCTCTTGGATATTCCTAACAATGCCTCACAATATGAGTTCTTGGTGAAATAACTATTGATCCTTGTGTTCGATGTCCCTAAAACCAAACTTGTGTGCGAACTTGTTGATCTCCACTCACCTTGGTAAAAAGACATCTACACCTATTTGCATGACCAAATTATCCCTCCTAACTTGTCCCTTAACCAACACATAACCTTTATCCGACAAGCATCCAAATATGCCATCATTGGAGATACCCTTTATCGCTGCAGTCTATATAGCACCCTCCTTCGATGTCTCAACTCAAATGAAGCATAAACAACCTTACAAGAGGTACATCATAGTATATGTGGAGCTCACTTTGTTGGTCCAACCTTAGCCAAAAAGCTCATGAGAATGGGATACTATTGGCCTACAATGGAACGTGATTCCTATCACTTTGTGAAGAAATGTCACCAGTGTCAAATCCACGAAGATCTTATACATGCACCATCTCAGGAACTACAACTACTTACTTCAACTTGGACATTTTATCAATGGGGACTCGACCTCGTAGGAAAAATCCATCCCACCTCTACTCATGGATATAATTTTATCCTTGTTGCCACTGAGTACTTCACAAAATGGATCAAAGCCATCCCATTGACTTACATCAATGGAAAGAAGATAGCCAAGTTCATCCAAAATTACATCATTTGCTGCTACAGAATCCCACACTCCATCATCACTGACAATGGTCGCCCTTTCAAAAACTAGGATGTCTGTGAGCTTTGTGACAAATTTCATATCCAACATCATTTTTCTACTCCGTATTACCCCCAAGGTAATGGCCAAGTCAAGGCATCTAATAAGACCATCCTAAAAATATTAAAGAAGGCTATTAATGATGTTGGCTATGATTGGAACCTACAACTCAATCCCACTTTATGGGCTTATTGTACCAGTGTTCGTACTCCTATTGGAGCCACTCCATATTCCCTTGTCTATGGATCTGAAGCAATACTTCCTATAGAGGCCGAGTTACCATCCCTATGAGTCTCTATGCAAGGCTTGATTGATCAAGAATAATATCATGTATCTTTTCTACATGAGCTAGAACTATTGGATGAAAAGAGACAAAATGCTTGGACACATTTACAAGCATATCATAATCACCTTCGACGTAGCTACAATAAGAAAGTCCAACCTATAAGCTTTGACATTGGTGACTTAGTATTGAAAGAAAATTTGAAGAATCAAGTAGAACGAGAGAAGCCCAGAAAATTTGGACCTAATTGGTTGGGCACCTATATTGTCACATCATCATATGAATTAGACACTTATCAACTCTCTACTCTTGAAGGAGAGTCATTGTTTGAACCTATCAACAACATGCACCTCCACAAGTATTACACTTGATTCTCAGAGTATCCCTTTCAAAGTCAAAAATAAAAAATAAAATAAAAAAATGGTCACCCTAATGAAAACCTGGCAAATAGGCTTCTTGGTGACAACAAAAAAATTTTAAAAAATAGTAAAGAGAAATAATTCGTCCAAAAGTGAAAACCACTTTGGTGGCACTTTAGATAAGTACCATGATGAAAACCTGATAAACAGGTGCCATGTGTAGTCAGTCTATGCTCCTCTGTCTACTGTCACTATATCTGGTCCTTTTCCCTTTCCACTTATCCATTCACACATATCACTTGTTCATAATAAGCTTCATTATCCTTCCATGGCCTGAGAACCACCGACATTTAGTATCCTGATCATCCTTCACATTCGTCTGCTGCTTCCCCTCGCACATAATAAGTCGGTCCTATTCTTGACTATGGGAAATTCCTTGACTCACGTCTTCATGGGGAGATAAAACATGCTATCAGCCTTAGAAAACATCAAAATCCAAAAAAATCCAAAAACATCAAAAATCCAAAAAAATCATAAAACATCAAAATCCAAAAAATCATAAAACATCAAAATCCAAAAAATCATAAAACATCAAAATCCAAAAAAAATCATAAAACATCAAAAATCCAAAAAATATCATAAAACATCAAAATCCAAAAAAAATCTTAAAACATCAAAATCCAAAAAAATTATAAAATCATAAAAATCCAAAAACATTAGAAAACTTCAAAACTTCCAAAAGCAGAGTCAGAGTTCGATTATGAGTCAGTCTATGTTAGAGTGGTTAAACTACGTTGTCTTTATGCATTTTCTACTTAGGCAAGGCTCATCTTAAATGGCCCCCCAAGACATTCGGTCAGTCCTTTTAGGTTGTCCAAATAAAATCATGACTCAGTCTTTTGTCGAATAAGGAAAAGTCAAGTTGTGTCAAACTACAAGGTCTCTGCATGTATAACGTAGGCAAGGCCATCAATCAATGAGCCCCCAAGGCCACTTAGGTCAGTCCTTTAGGGTTTGTCAAGTTTGGTATCATTTTCAGTCTGCAAGAAATCATCATTCAAACAAAATCACGAGTCAACAAACAAACATAACCAACAAAATCCTTCAATTAGTTAATCATCCTATCATCAATCAATCTATCAAATCATCAATCTTAGCAGGAATGGGGCATTGTGTCATTTGTCTCATTCGGTTTTATCTATTGTCTTTTATTAGGATGTGTCTTTCCTGAGATTAGACTTTTTCAATTTGATCATTCACCTTAAGCAGGATGTGTCTTTCTTGTAGTTAGGTGCCTTGTCAACACTTGTCATTTGGTCAACTTTATCAGACGTGTCCCCTACCTTAAATAGGATGTTTCCTTCATGAAGTTGGGTATCCTCACATCGCTTGGTCATATCAATCAATCTTTGTCAAACAAACAATCAATCTTGCCTTAATCAGGATATTTCTTTCCCGAAGTTTAGTGCAATCAATCAACTTTGTCATCTTTATCAACCAATCTTTATCAAGTCAATAAATCTTGTCTCTTGGTCAATCAAACTTACCTTAATGAAGATGTGTCCTTCTTGAAGCTAGGTGCGGTCAATAAAATCAAATTTTCAACCTTTGTCAACTTATCAATCAATCCTTGTCAAATTTTCAATCAAATTTGGTCAACCTAATCAATCACATCAAACAATCTCATCAAAACTATCGACAAACACTATCTCTTTAGCAAACACTTTATTGGCTTGGATTTGTCTTATCTTTTTTATTGGTTTTGGGTCATGTTACTAGTTACCTTGAGGATGTCCTATTAAAGGATTTAGAGGTACAATGATGGATCATGGCCTCTTTTCTTTGTTTGTTGTTTGTGGTTTGTCTTGGCAAAAATACTGGGATAGTTGGATCCTCAATATGAGCTGGGGCATTCCTTGTCTTTTGACTTTGTCTTCTGACTGCTTGTCTCTCACAAATGGTCACGTTGCACACCTTAGTCTATGTCATACCATGGTTTTTGTGTTCCACTTTCAACACTTTTTATGCCTAATGATGATAAATATAAGAATGTAATCATTATAGTTGGTTTCCTTATCATTTCAGGTCTAACTTTCCACCTCCCATCCCTATCTTTCCTTTTCACACTAACATCCATCTCTTCCATCTTGTCCATCTCTCCTACCTATTCCATGCTAACATTTCTTCTGTTCGCATCTTGACTGAGTCCCATGACACACAAAAACATATTACTTGCATAATCATGTTAGATAGCATCATCATCATTGACATCATTTTCATATTAGGTCACAGATATTTGCATAAGAAAATACAAAAACACGAAATGCATCCATATATCATTGCATTCCATATCTTGTTGCATTTTACATCATAATCCATTTTCATTACATTTCATATGACATTGCATTTTACATTGTGATTCTTCCCATCACATATTGCATTGCATTTTACATTTGCATCCTATACATACTACATCACATTAATAATATTATAACATAACACATTAAGCATCACATTTTGCATTCACATTACACATTTTCCATCAAACATTTTGCGTTATTATACAAACATTTCATCACATCAACATTAAGATTGCATTTGCATATTATATCACATTTTTAACATAGGGTCATTTCCATTTCATTTACAATCCATGCTTATCATGATAAAAACATCCATAACCATAAATGCATAAAATAATTATATTTCACTATACTCATAACAAAATCATATAGATCATCACATCATCCACATTGCATTTATCATCCATATGGATTATAAAAATCATAAACATTCATAATATAGTCATAAGCACATAATCATAAAGCATATTAAACCATCACATCATCATATATAATGCATCAATAGACATCATAAATGCATGAAAATTCATAACACATCATCATCCTAAGCATAAAACCATAAACACATCATAATGCATATCATCAATTGCCGCCAAAATCATATGATATATATATATATATATAGCTCAAAAAATCAAGTGTCATAGAACAATGTCAAGATGTGTCCAATAAAAGTGGAGCTTGCAGGCTTGACGATAAACATATTAGTGTCCATATAACAACATAAATAACAAGAGGCCCTAGCCCAAACTACCCTGATCTCCTGTCCCTAGGGCATCCCTGTCCTCCTTGTGTGGTGCATCCTTGGTAGAAGGAGGCCTGTCGTATGGAGTGGCCTTCTTGGCATATGGCGTCTCACCTTGGGACCTGCTCTATGTCCACCGACTTTGAGTCCTATTGTGTGCTTTTCCTTGTGAGCCACTATCTATTTTAGAAAATGTGGGCTCCCTCCTCTCCGAAGGTACCACTTTCTCATATAAATCCCTGTAGTACTGGTTGGACCTACTTTCCCTAGCATACTCTCGTGCAACCTCAACCACTGACGCATTGGATGTCACTGTGAAATCAATCATCCATTGGTTGGTTTTCTACTAGCTAATGACTGCCAAATCCCTCTCCACCTAAAAGGCATCCCTCTCGCTCTTAAGCTCGTCTCTCTCAGTAGTGTCTGTCCTCAACTCTGCTTCCAATGCCTGTACATGTGCCTATAACATGAATATCCTCTACTGAGTAGTCCCATCATCTACTCAACCCTCCTCCCCCACCTCCTTATCTCCCATGATGATCCTCTCACAAAGGACCCACTTTTCCTCATCCATCTCAGTCCCCTCCTCTCCTCCCGCCTGCTCTCCCTATCCCCCACCACCACCTACCTCAACCTCCATGGCCCCTAGCTGTGCTACCTCCACTATGGGAACCTCTGTGTGTTGCTCTATTTCCTGAGCTACCACCTTTGTTGCTGCCCTAACCTCTGGCCGATCCTCCTCTATCTCAGCCTCCTCTCGAATTGCTGGTAGCTACCTACCCTCCCATCATCCTTTGTCCCTCCTCCTTGCCTATCAATATCCTCCTCCTCATCCTCCTCATCCATCACCCCCATCATCCCCCCATCCTCCTCCATCCCCCCATCCTCCTCCGTCTCCCCATCTTCCATCTCCTCCACCCCTCTAACCTCTGCCTCATCGCCGACCTCTCAAGCCCCTAATTTTGTGCTCTATTGGCGCTAGCTGTTGTGGATCTGTGAGCAGAATAGGTATGTGTGCTAACCACTAGGCATCATACTTTAGTGTAGTCCCTGGATCAACGTCCCCACCTGCCACTCCCAATCTAATGCCTGCATGGCATCTATCTCCTGCTCTGTAGTGGTAACCACAATTTGTGGTCCCTAGGGATGCACATCTTGTGACAACTGACCATACTCTGTTGTACCCACTGACACCCCCTATCGCTCACCAAACTGTCACCTGAACCTCTCTGGTAAGTACATCTCAATGGTGTGCTACAATTGCACTCTCTGCCTAATTAGATACCTGGGCTGTCGACACCAAGGCAAGTGGTCATCCTCATCTATCCACAATTGACAGGTCCTGTATGGTTTCCAAATGAAGCTTACTAATGTGTCTAGACCATTCCTCCAATAACCCACATCTCTAACATGTGTCTAGGTCAATGCCCCCTGATATAGATAAGCATATGGCATGCTGCCCACCACTTGCCAAATCACTAGAGGTCGGAACACTGCTATGTGCTCCCATGTCCAAACAGTCAGCAAGGTCACATTGTAGCTTAGACTATTTCCTCCCCTATAGATAATATCGTGCAACTAAAAGTACAACATGGCCAACAGACATGGCCCCCAGGCATATCTATCTTGAACCGAATCATCGATCTGAGCATCTCCCCCCAACCCACTGGAAAACCATGACCCCTGCGGTCTGGGATCATCACTTCGGCTATCAGTGCACAAAGAACACAATCATATCTATCATAGGTCTCGAACAAGGTCTCCCATCGAATCTCATAACCTTGGATACCGAGCTCTGCATCATCCTTAGTCTCATAGTACTTATATAACGCCTATATCCCTCGAGTGGGGTCGTATCGTACCCGCTCACCATGGATGGGTAGCCTCAATATCCTGTATACATCCTCCAGGGTGACTGTCACCTCCCCCATCAACAAATGGAAGCTGCTCATCTGCGAGTGCCACCGCTCTACTAGTGCTGTCAACATCCCCCTATTTTCCTTAATCATGGGCATGTAGGTCACAAGAATGAGCCTAAGTCCAAAAGTTCTTGTCACTCCTCCTCGCCCAATTGGTCTCATAGTCGGAACTCATCTGGTCTCAACTCTTGAGTATAAATCAGAGGTAGACGCTCCTGAAATCACCATCCAACCAAAAATGTCAATCCTAGATCTTCAGTTGACCAACAAAACCTAACTTGATCACGTCAAAATTTCCTAATCTGGGGTAAGTTTTTAACTAGGCAATTGTGTGACAAGTTTAACATATGCATCACACATTTATAATCGGCTCAACACTGTAATTGTGTCACTCGCCTAACAAATGTGTCGCTTCATAGAACACGTGTTGCACCTAGTCATTTGTGTCCTTCCTAACTGCATATGCGGCTCAAAAAGTCAATTATGTCACATAATTTTATGCGTCTCACCGCAAATGCTTGTGCCCTACCCCTAATGTAATTGTGTTGCATTGAGAAGATTGCGACGAACCACTTATCAAATGTGTGAAATGCGAATTCAATTGTGTCACAAAATTTTGTGACACAATTTCCTGCTAAATTATTTCCTAAGCTAAATGCACATAAAATGAACAAATTAAAAGGACTAGTAGTACATACCAGGGCGAGTGCTCCCTCAGGTCGGCGGTAGCTGCAGATTCGATATGCTTAGTGGGTGGCCTCTGGAATAGGTGACATTCTCGTGGACTAATCACTCTGAGCTCTCAAAAATTTTAAATTTGGAATGTGAAAATGACCCTTTTTCAAACTCAAATTGCCATTTATAGGTTCAAAATTAGGGTTTTTGACCTGCCTTGCCTACTGGTCACACATTTTGAAGCCCTTGACCTTGAATTTGACCCCTTTATCGATCTTGAAACTCAATTCTATCTTCACCATAGAATTCCAGGCCATCTATTTATCTTATCGGGACAATTTTCCAAATTTTTTTTTTTTTTTTGAAAATTTGTCAAATTTTCCTGAGTGGGCATACCTGTACCCTGTTTTCACTGGGGCACCTTTTGATTGAATTTCTTTGATGCAACGCGATTAACTACATTATGTCAAAGAGGGGAAAAATGTAGATATTGAAAAATGTCCTAAGTTTGCAACAGTCATTTTTCTCTGTCATCGTCCTCCGATAATTGAATAATTTTAATTATTCAATTATGCTTGATCATATCCCTCTATTAATTAAATAATTTTTAATTATTTAATTAATTCAGTTTCTAATCTTTATTCTATCTTGATAAATTAAAATAAATTAATTGCATCGCTAACACCCCCTTTCTTCAATAATTAAATAAATCATTATTTATTTAATTATTTATCTTTCATCATTTGTTTATAGTCAGTTAATAATAATAATTAGTTGACCTCTTCATTCTTCTATAATTAAATAATTGTCAATATTATTTAATTATGTGTCATTCTCCTCCCCTTTGAATAAATAATTCAAATCAATTATCAATTTCTAATTTCCATCTCCCCATTTAATTAAATTGATTTCAGAATTTGATTTAATTAAATGCCCCTTTTTCATTTTCTCCAAATAAATAATTCAAATTTATTTTCCACTTGTCTATTTCATCCATTTTTGAATAAATAATTTAAATAAATAATTTATGCCTCTTTGGTCAAAGATGCCCTGTCATTCATTTTTGTCATAACCTTCATTTTTGTCATAGTCATCAGGCATCATAGCCCTCCCATGAATGGCATATTCTAGTTGCATCAATTCTCGACCGTTGATCTTGGCATCTTTCTGGAAGTTTGATCTTGGCCATCCATTTTGTAACCTCCCTCTCATCCATCCTCGTCCATCGATCTTGGAATCTTTCTAGATGATCGATCTCGGCCGTCCGTTCGAATGGTTGTCTATAAAAGCAACCTTCCTCTCCCATTTTTCCTTAATATCCATTTTGTCTCCAACTTTCTACTTAAAATTTGTGGGTATTTGCACAAGTCTACTTCAAAATCTGAGGGCAAAGAATGCAAAAGGAGAAATAGGAGAGCAAGAAAAGTGATTCAAGTGCAAGCATGGGAAGTACTTTTGTTTGATGCTTTCATTTAAGTCATGCTTTGTTTGTTTTCTCTTGTTGGATGAGGTTAATAGCTTAGAGGTGTTTGGATGTCACTTTATCTAGGCTAGGATGCTTTACCCTATCTTACAATATACATGACACATATATATTCTATAGCGATAAATAGTCAAATAATCCATTCGATATCCGAAATGATTATGACCATGCACTATATTCATAATAACATATGTATACACATATATACATACCTATACATATGTTTTCATACTCGTATGGACATCCCATTATATCCAACATATACATATGTCGACATATGCATATATGCATATATCCCAAATACTCATTCAACCATATAATCAAACATAGTAACATAAGGAAGAACTCATTAGTTCTAAACATATAAACATTATCCAAGCATGCATTCAATAGTAATCATGACCCTTACTAATGCAACACTCATTCTAAGGATGAATTACCAATTCCCAACACAATGAATAGACTCAACCATTCTACTGTGAGTGTGTGTAAGCTTAGATAGGTTACGTTACTGGTTACCCGACCAAGATCTTCTCCTTGGTGATACTTCCCCTCCACTTGGAGGAATGAACCTACCCCTACAACTAGCTCAACACATTCACAATGATAGTTAGACGATCATAATAAATCCATATGCATCATAACTTTAGCATATTCATATAGCAATAAATGTAAACATATTTAATCTTTCAAAGCCACATTAAAAGCATTTATCAATACTTTCACATAATACCTATTTCAGTATTCCATTCCTTAGCAAGCATATCAAAATCATGATTTCATTTACTAACCTATTTACTCATGAAGGTACAAGTAAATTAGTAATAACTAGACAGGATGTGACACATTGCACAAACACTAAAAATATGTCCACCAAGTTGCAGGACTAGAAACAACAATGTAGAGAAACATTTTTTGGACTAGTCCTGACAAGCAACCAAATTGCCAACCCATTGCAATTAGGTCAGAGACCTCCTCGGCAACATGGGTGACTTGAAACAATAAGAGTGCAACATCCACAAAAGATAAGCACTAAATCCCAAATTGCAAGACCATATCTTTAATAGTGGAGGAATGCAAAGCATTCTTTCAATCAGTCTTCAAAGCAACTTCCAACAACAAAAACCTTCACCAACATCCGAAGACTAGAAATTCCTTGTAGCAACACATACTTCCTCAAGAACAATAAGAGAGAGAGAATACAAAATACCAAGGCCCATCAAAAACATATCCCCAACATTATTATTACTGCTAATCCTCATCTTAATATATCATCATGATATCAACTTTGCTGACAACAAACATACTTAATACTAGACTTTAATTGACATCAAACAAGGCATGACATCCAACCATGAACATCAACAACATCATTGTTAGCACATCATCATAGTACACCATCGATATACAAAAGTAAGTGTCAATGATAGCCCAAACTAAGTGTTGACATCAATGAAAAATTAATAGCATGTAGTTTTCACAGTCCATGATAATGTATTGTTGAGATTTATGGCTTGAAACTATGTGTGATTTTTAGCATCGATGTTTCAAATCAAACTCCATGATCCATCATCAGGATAATGCAGTAAGAGAAAAAATGACTCTTTTTCTCTTACTACATTATCTTGATGATGGAGTCCTTTTTCTCTTATTGCATTATCCTAGTGATGGATCATGGAGTTTGATTTGAAATGTTGATGCTAAAAATCACATGGTTTCAAGTCATAAATCTCAATAATACATCAATGGAAAACTTAGGCAACATATGTGCAACATTAATATCATTTCTACAAAGAATTGACAAATGTACATATCAAGTTAGAATTGGCTAGTGATCCCCATCGTGTTGTGCACTAAGTGACCAACAATAGTGTGATATTGGAATATATATTTTCAATTATTTATCATCGATATTTCTTTGAAATTTCACAAAATGAGCCTAGTGTGTTATAATCCCTTAGCTATTTTGAACATATTTGCACTAGCCTAAAGGAACATCTTAGGTTTGATATCAATTATTTGATTCTTACATGAATTAGTGGATAATATTTTAAATTCGCTAGTAATACAATAAAATCATATAATGTGTAATGGAAAACAAAAATGTAAACTATAAACACATTTGAGATTTGGATGGATTATAGAATGTTATTTCCAGTTAGAAAGAATGAGAATGAATGTAAACAATTTTTCGATGTGATTCTACGGATTCTCCTCTAACTATACAAGATGTACAATGCAAATATTTATACACAATATTACATTTAGGCCCACAAGTAGGCTCCACATATATGTTGGAAAATATTTAACAATATGGTATGTGGCATATGTGGATTGATGACACCAAAATTGTCAAACCTATATAGGGGTATGTGCAGGATCATGGTGGGCCAAAAAGTGGCAATGAGGAAAAAAACACGTCTTTCACCAACCCAAAAATGTGAAAATACTGTGTTGACTTTTTTTAGGCTCCGGTGTCAGTACACACCACCAACGCAAACACCAATCCTAGTTTTCCATATCGGATATCTGATTTGTAAAAAGCATATATATACAAAATTTGTCGTTGTTTTAAAGTCATTTAACAGTCAACAACCTGCGGGCGCATAGTGAGGAGGTTCTTCGCGTAACGGATATCCGATTTGAAAAGGTAAGAATTTTGATTTTGATTTTCTTTGATTCAATTTTGAATTAGATTTGGATAATTTCAAATAATTTTTGTGGATTTTTTTTTAAAATAGGGTTTTTGATTGATTTTTTATGAAAAATTTGAGTTTAGAATGGATTTTGACAAAAAAATGAATGTTTTTGTGGATTTTTTCAAAATAGGGTTTTTGATTGAATTTCTATGAAAAAATTAAATTTAGAATGGATTTTGATAAAAAAATGAATGTTTTTTGTGGATTTTTTTCAAAATAGGGTTTTTGATTGAATTTTTATGAAACAATTGAGTTTAGAATGGATTTTGATAAAAAATGATTTTTTATGGATTTTGATTTAAAAATAGTGTTTCTTATGTATTTGTATTAAAAATTAGAGAATTTTATAGATTTTTGTTAAAAAGTAGGGTTTTTTTTGGATTTTTTTAAAAACTAGGGTATTTTTATAATATTTTCATTTATATTATCTAATTTTAATTAGATTAATTATTTTTTAACTTTAATCAGGCATTATGGCTGCTGAGAATGAGAATGCACAAATTCCACCAATTGAGAATGAAAATCCACCAGCTGAGAATCAAAATGCAGAAATGCCAAATGCTCCACCACCTCCGCAGCCATCAATTGAAGACTTAATTCATGAAAAATTGGAGCAATTGAGGGGCATTTGTGATGTTTATAAGAAAACCCCTTGATTATCCTGTATGTCAACCACATTGACAGGAATAATTACAAATGTAGAAACCCTCTCCACCCAACATAATGCCTTTCATTCGTGGCGAGAAACCATGAGGGAATATTATGCATGTGGATTGTCTTATGATGATGTGAAAAATCCTCAAATAACAAAATCCCAAATAGCCTCTTTATTTTTTAACCCCAGCACTGGTTTGCCAGTTAATGTTAACAAACCAAAACTTTCTATAAAATGGTTCACGCATAGGGGCATAGTAGATAAATTTTGGGATCGTTGGTGTATGGTTTTTGATAAACCACCCAAAAATAATCTTGATATACCTTTTTACTTTATTAAAAAATTATATGTTGAGTTTTTGTTAGGGCATCATGTCAATTACTTTAACATTAAACCCTTCCAGGGCGTTGGTGGAGGTATGCCCTAGGATAGGCCAGGGGCAACTAGAGTAGTCAGGTGCCTACATGTTCCCCGTCCTCCCCTTCCTTTTCCACCTCCAGTACAAAATCCAAATATTACGGAGGATGCAACCACACAAACTATCCAGGCCATTCACTCTTTGAGTGGTCTTTTGGTTTCCCCTGCTTCTTCAGTAGCTTAGCCACATTATGGTGATCTTGGTGATGGATCTAGTGCTGCTGCATCATCCTCCTCGGGTCCACATATTTGTGTGCCACATATTTGCAATACGTGCCATCCGATATGTTTGGGTCCTATTGTACAACCCCCTAAGCATCCATTAGACACTTCTGATTATGACATCCAGGATGTGGAGATTATAGAAGATCACATGCAGGCGAGTGGAGCACACCCTCCAGAGTCCTCTCCTGCTAGAGAGGTGGACATTGGAATAGTTACACAGACACATGTAACATTTAAGGTGTAAATTCATAACTTGCATTTTTTTAAAAATGAATATTAATAAGAGATAGTATCAAGTACTAATATTTATTTACATGGTCTATTTAACAGTTAATGTCTAAGGAGGAGCTCACACAGGTGACTGATAGCACCCTTAGGGCCATTTCATTTGGCCTCGAGACGCTACACAGTATGTATTTTCGCACTCACTCATTTACATTTTTTATCAGATACTTGCTTGTCATTTGAATTGTCATCAATGAAATTATATATTAACTTATATGTTTATCTTATTCTCTACTTGTAGGAAACACCTAGTGCGAGCGAGGTGCGACGCTCTCCAGATGATGGAGATAAGGGAAAGGTAATTGAACTCAAATTTGATTGAATTAAGATTTATAAGATCTTTTATTGATTATGCATACATTGACATAGATTCATAGTTTCATATGTACTTGTCATTTTTATGTACAGGCGGTTGTGAGCTATACATCATTGTTGATAAGTGCCACAACACTTGAAGGAGTAGGTATTCGAACACCTGAAGAGGTAGGTGTTGAAACACCTGAAGGAGGAGGTGTCGAAACACCTAAAGGAGATATAGAAAAAGATCAGCCTAAAGAGGTATGTGTTTATTTTATTTTGTGCTTGGTAAATATGTTCTTATTACCAACAATTCTATGCTAACTTGGATCAATTTCATGTTTTTGTTCACATATATAGATTGACGTTACAAAAGTTGGTTTGGTTAGTTCTTTGAGAGGGGTATATTCTAGGACTCCTGACCCTTCGAAGAGACGTATATTTCAGGTAATCAAGATTTCAATTTTAGAGTTCGTTATAATTCTTGATGTGTATTGATTTTAATGTTAATTATTCAATTTTAAATTATATAGTATAACTAATCTCAATTGTGGTTTGACTTTTTCTTTCCTCCTGGAGCTACCAAGCCTCCCATTTCAACCCAGTTTGTGATTTGATAGACATTTTGGCATGTAAATTTTGAATAGATACCGAGATGGCATATGCCACATATTGTAAAACTTTGTTTGAGTTGGCATTGATGCCATTTTGTATATGGACATACACTTGATTATTGGATAATTTGATATATAGAAGTTGACAATCGAAATTTAATTTCCTCCTCATGTGCATGATTAAACTCTTTGAAAATTTAATCAAGTGAGCAATGGTTAAATATCAATGTACAATAGCATAAAAATAATGGTTAAATATTATGTAACTTTATATTCATATTGCTGATTACATTGCATTGCACATCTTTCAAACTCAAAGCATTACTTCATTACTGTATAAGTAACAACTAGATGCTGATAGATGAAAAAATTTCAATAACAATATAGTTTTTACAAAGTCAACCTAAGCAGTTATGCAATTACTTCACATTACATAACTAATAACTAGGAGCAGCTATCAATTGCATTAGCTTGTCATGGAATTCTATGAGACCACATTTCTTTGAGGAAACTTGGCACAAAACTCACAAAAAATGAAAAGAAAGCACTCAAACAAACTTTAAAGGGGTCTCAAGCTTGCTTCCCCTCATTCCACATGCTATGCAACCATTTACTTGAGTGTAGGGGCCTGAACAATGGAGAAAAAAATGTAAAAATAATATATATATACAGCCTAGAAGCATGAATTACGATTAGAATATCACATAACATCATATAAACAAAAAAACCACTATAAACTTGAATGTCATTTAAAACATGCATGATAAATATTCATCGTTGAAACTTGAATTGTGGTAGCTTGATAAACAGAGTCGATTGATGCCAGGGTTCAATTTGTATGGTATTGAAAAAATAAGTCAACTGAGTAGAGTTATCAGCATTCTTCAAAAATCATAAGAATTCTTTTAGTACACTAGCCATTTTGACGTATTCTTGTAGTCTCAAACGTTATTTTGTATCATTGTTACATTGGTCTTAGTTCAATGATGCTGAAAAATTTTAGAAAAAAGAAAGTTGTGTCATGGTCCACATTCAATCCAACAAGCAAAAATGAAAGCTCAGCCTCTTGGAATGAAAATTCTTGTTTGCAAAACAAATGAATAAGAATGAGGTAGTTAAGGTGTTTGAAGTTATTTAGAGGTCACTTTTAGGGTGCAAGGCTTAAAATTTCATTTTAAATGCACTCAAACAAACTTTAAAGGGATCTCAGGCCTGCTGCCCCCTCATTCCACATGCTATGCAACCATTTACTTGCAGTGTAGGGGCCGAACAATGGAAAAAATATGTAAAAATAATATATATATATATATATATATACATAGCCTAGAAGCATGAATTATGATTAGAATATCACATAACATCATATAAACAAAAAAACCACTATAAACTTGAATGTCATTTAAAACATGCATGATAAATATTCATCGTTGAAACTTGAATTGTGGTAGCTTGATATATAGAGTTGATTGATGCTAGGGTTCAATTTGTATGATATTGAAAAAATAAGCCAACTGAGTAGAGTTATCATCATTCTTCAAAAATCATAAGAATTCTTTTAGTACACTAGCCATTTTGACGTCTTCTTGCAGTCTCAAACGTTATTTTGTACCATTGTTACATTGGTCTTAGTTCAATGATGCTGAACAATTTTAGAAAAAAGAAAGTTGTGTCATGGTCCGCATTCAATCCAACAAGAAAAAATGAAAGCTCAGCCTCTTGGAATGAAAATTCTTGTTTGCAAAACAAATGTATAAGAATGAGGTAGTTAAGGTGTTTGAAGTTATTTGGAAGTCACTTTTAGGGTGCAAGGCTTAAAATTTCATTTTAAATGCACTCAAACAAACTTTAAAGGGATCTTAGGCCTGCTGCCCCCTCATTCCACACGCTATGCAGTAATTTACTTGCGGTGTAGGGGCCGAACAATGGAGAAAACATGTAAAAAAAAAAATAATATATATATATATAGATGTGCAGCTCTAGAAGCATGAATTCACGATTAGAATATCACATAACATCATATAAACAAAAAACCAATTATAAACTTGAATGTCATTTAAAACATGCATGATAAATATTCATCAAGAAACTTGAATTGTGGTAGCTTGATATACAAAAGTCTATTGATGCCGTGGTTCAATTTTGTACATACATTGAAAAAATAAGACAACCGAGTAGAAAGCATCGCAAGATTCTTCAAAAATCATAAGAATTCTTTTAGTACACTCAAGAGTTATTAGATGTCTTCTTGTAGTCTCAAAAGTTATTTTGTATCATTGTTACATTGGTATTGAGAGTAGTAGCTTAATATAGGTCCACA
>VDFB02270651.1:18426937-18437944 GCA_007258455.2 Sequoia sempervirens | reverse complement strand
TTATAAGAAAATCCCTTGATTATCCCGTATGCCAACCACATTGACAAGAATAATTACAAATGTAGAAACCCTCTCCACCCAACATAATGCCTTTCATTCGTGGCGAGAAACCATGAGGGAATATTATGCATGTGGATTGTCTTATGATGATGTGAAAAATCCTCAAATAACAAAATCCCAAATAGCCTCTTTATTTTTTAACCCCATCACTGGTTTGCCAGTTAATGTTAACAAACCAAAACTTTCTATAAAATGGTTCACGCATAGGGGTATAGTAGATAAATTTTGGGATCGTTGGTGTATGGTTTTTGATAAACCACCCAAAAATAATCTTGATGTACCTTTTTACTTTATTAAAAAATTATATGTTGAGTTTTTGTTAGGGCATCATGTCAATTACTTTGACATTAAACCCTTCCAGGGAGTTGGTGGAGGTATGCCCTAGGATAGGCCAGGGGCAACTAGAGTAGTCAGGTGCCTACATGTTCCCCGTCCTCCCCTTCCTCTGCCACCTCCAGTACAAAATCCAGATATTACGGAGGATGCAACCACACAAACTATCCAGGCCATTCACTCTTTGAGTGGTCTTTTGGTTTCCCCTACTTCTTCAGTAGCTTAGCCACATTATGGTGATCTTGGTGATGGATCTAGTGCTGCTGCATCATCCTCCTCGGGTCCACATATTTGTGTGCCACATATTTGCAATACGTGCCAGCAAATATGTTTGGGTCCTATTGTACAACCCCCTAAGCATCCATTAGACACTTCTGATTATGACATCCAGGATGTGGAGATTATAGAAGATCACATGCAGGCGAGTGGAGCACACCCTACAGAGTCCTCTCCTACTAGAGAGGTGGACATTGGAATAGTTACACAGACACATGTAACATTTAAGGTGTAAATTCATAACTTGCATTTTTAAAAAAATGAATATTAATAAGAGATAGTATCAAGTACTAATATTTATTTACATGGTCTATTTAACAGTTAATGTCTAAGGAGGAGCTCACACAGGTGACTGATAGCACCCTTAGGGCCATTTCATTTGGCCTCGAGACGCACACAGTATGTATTTTCGCACTCACTCATTTATATTTTTTTTACTGTATACTTGCTTGTCATTTGAATTGTCATCAATGAAATTATATATTAACTTATATGTTTATCTTATTCTCTACTTGTAGGAAACACCTAGTGCGAGCGAGGTGCGACGCTCTCCAGATGATGGAGATAAGGGAAAGGTAATTGAACTCAAATTTGATTGAATTAAGATTTATAAGATCTTTTATTGATTATGCATACATTGACATAGATTCATAGTTTCATATGTACTTGTCATTTTTATGTACAGGTGGTTGTGAGCTATACATCATTGTTGATAAGTGCCACAACACTTGAAGGAGTAGGTATTCGAACACCTGAAGAGGTAGGTGTTGAAACACCTGAAGGAGGAGGTGTCGAAACACCTAAAGGAGATATAGAAAAAGATCAGCCTAAAGAGGTATGTGTTTATTTTATTTTGTGCTTGGTAAATATGTTCTTATTACCAACAATTCTATGCTAACTTGGATCAATTTCATGTTTTTGTTCACATATATAGATTGACGTTACAAAAGTTGGTTTGGTTAGTTCTTTGAGAGGGGTATATTCTAGGACTCTTGACCCTTCGAAGAGACGTATATTTCAGGTAATCAAGATTTCAATTTTAGAGTTCAGTTATAATTCTTGATGTGTATTGATTTTAATGTTAATTATTCAATTTTAAATTATATAGTATAACTAATCTCAATTGTGGTTTGACTTTTTCTTATGCAGCTACCTTCAGAGCCAACAAGTGCTTCAAAGAGGCTCCATTTTGATGATCCACCAGTAGTTTAGGATGAGAGACATTTTGGCATGTAAATTTTGAATAGATACTGAGATGGCATATGCCACATATTGTAAAACTTTGTTTGAGTTGGCATTGATGCCATTTTTGTATATGGACATACACTTGATTATTGGATAATTTGTTATATATATAAGTTGACAATCAAAATTTAATTTCCTCCTCATGTGCATGATTAAACTCTTTGAAAATTTAATCAAGTGAGCAATGGTTAAATATCAATGTACAATAGCATAAAATAATGGTTAAATATTATGTAGTTTATATTCATATTGTTGATTACATTGCATTGCACATCTTTCAAACTCAAAGCATTACTTCACATTGCATAAGTAACAACTAGATGCTGATAGATGAAAAAAATCAATAACAATATAGTTTTTATAAAGTCAACCTAAGCAGTTATGCAATTACTTCACATTACATAACTAATAACTAGGAGCAGCTATCAATTGCATTAGCTTGTCATGGAATTCTATGAGACCACATTTCTTTGAGGAAACTTTGCACAAAACTCACAAAAAATGAAAAGAAAGCACTCAAACAAACTTTAAAGGGGTCTCAAGCTTGCTTCCCCCTCATTCCACACGCTATGCAACCATTTACTTGTAGTGTAGGGGCCGAACAATGGAGAAAAATGTAAAAATAATATATATATACAGCCTAGAAGCATGAATTACGATTAGAATATCACATAACATCATATAAACAAAAAAACCACTATAAACTTGAATGTCATTTAAAACATGCATGATAAATATTCATCGTTGAAACTTGAATTGTGGTAGCTTGATAAACAGAGTCGATTGATGCCAGGGTTCAATTTGTATGGTATTGAAAAAATAAGTCAACTGAGTAGAGTTATCAGCATTCTTCAAAAATCATAAGAATTCTTTTAGTACACTAGCCATTTTGACGTATTCTTGTAGTCTCAAACGTTATTTTGTATCATTGTTACATTGGTCTTAGTTCAATGATGCTGAAAAATTTTAGAAAAAAGAAAGTTGTGTCATGGTCCACATTCAATCCAACAAGCAAAAATGAAAGCTCAGCCTCTTGGAATGAAAATTCTTGTTTGCAAAACAAATGAATAAGAATGAGGTAGTTAAGGTGTTTGAAGTTATTTAGAGGTCACTTTTAGGGTGCAAGGCTTAAAATTTCATTTTAAATGCACTCAAACAAACTTTAAAGGGATCTCAGGCCTGCTGCCCCCTCATTCCACATGCTATGCAACCATTTACTTGCAGTGTAGGGGCCGAACAATGGAAAAAATATGTAAAAATAATATATATATATATATATATACATAGCCTAGAAGCATGAATTATGATTAGAATATCACATAACATCATATAAACAAAAAAACCACTATAAACTTGAATGTCATTTAAAACATGCATGATAAATATTCATCGTTGAAACTTGAATTGTGGTAGCTTGATATATAGAGTTGATTGATGCTAGGGTTCAATTTGTATGATATTGAAAAAATAAGCCAACTGAGTAGAGTTATCATCATTCTTCAAAAATCATAAGAATTCTTTTAGTACACTAGCCATTTTGACGTCTTCTTGCAGTCTCAAACGTTATTTTGTACCATTGTTACATTGGTCTTAGTTCAATGATGCTGAACAATTTTAGAAAAAAGAAATTTGTGTCATGGTCCGCATTCAATCCAACAAGAAAAAATGAAAGCTCAGCCTCTTGGAATGAAAATTCTTGTTTGCAAAACAAATGTATAAGAATGAGGTAGTTAAGGTGTTTGAAGTTATTTGGAAGTCACTTTTAGGGTGCAAGGCTTAAAATTTCATTTTAAATGCACTCAAACAAACTTTAAAGGGGTCTCAGGCCTGTTACCCCCCCATTCCACACGCTATGCATCAATTTACTTGCGGTGTAGGGGCCGAACAATGGAGAAAACATGTAAAAATAATATATATATATATATAGATGTGCAGCCTAGAAGCATGAATTACGATTAGAATATCACATAACATCATATAAACAAAAAAACCACCATAAACTTGAATGTCATTTAAAACATGCATGATAAATATTCATCGTTGAAACTTGAATTGTGGTAGCTTTGATATACAAAGTCTATTGATGCCGTGGTTCAATTTGTATGATATTGAAAAAATAAGACAACTGGTAGAGTTACCTTTCTTCAAAAATCATTAGAATTATTTTAGTACACTCAAGAGTTATTAGATGTCTTCTTGTAGTCTCAAAAGTTATTTTGTATAATTGTTACATTGGTCTTGAGAGTGGTAGCTTAATATAGGTCCACAATACAAAACCTGGTTTACTTGTGCAAAGGTAATGCTGGCATAGGAAGATTTTTCTTTCGAAAGCAAAAAATGAAAGTCACCTCTGGAATGAAAAATTTTGTTTGCAAAAAATGAATAAGAATGAGGTAGTTAAGGTGTTTGAAGTGATTTAGAGGTCGCTTTTAGGTAGTTAAGGTGTTTCAGCGATTAGAGGTCGCTTTTAGAGAAGAAGAGAGATGTTGAAGAGCACATCAAGTCGTTGAGAACCGGCGTAATGTGTTTTATTTGTAGTACCCTTGTTTCTCTACGATGTGTGATAAATTTAGTTCAATGATGTTGAACACCCTTTTTGAAAAAAGGTTGTGGCCACGGTCCGTGATTCAATCCTAATGTAAGCAAAAAATGAAAGCTCTTCTAACCCTCTTGGAATGAAAATGCTTGTTTACAAAACAAATGAATAAGAATGAGGTAGTTAAGGTGTTTGAAGTTATTTAGAAGTAACTTTTAGGGTGGAAGGCTTAAAACCCCATTTTAAATGCAATAAAAAGAATGAAATTACTTCAAACCAAGTCGTGAAGAAGTTAACTATGTTGCCCACTCGCTTCCTTCTTTAAGAGTCGAAGCCTTAAAAGGCAGCAATCTTTGAAGGGCTGCTCTGAAGAGACCGGTGAGGCTTACGTGACTCCATCCGAGGCTATGGGATCATGTTTGGGCCATCTACAAAAACCTCTCTTGGTTTTTACTATCTCAGAGGTGTTTTCCTGTGGTGATGACTTTTCAATGGAGGAAAAAGTTGCCAGATGCAAGCAGTGTAAAGTTGCAAAGTGGTGCAACTTTCATTCCGCAACTCATATGACCAAACAAACTGTTCCAACATGTCTGGATGGGTACGTTTACGCTAGGGATGGTCCTCTCTTGCACCCAAATACGTCGAATCACTCCGAGCTACATTGGACCGATGATTTCCCTTAAGAGTCCAAAGTGCTAAAAGGAAATAATCTTTGAAGGTCTATTTCTTAGAGATAATGATGCTTACAGACTCTTCGTCTGAGGCTATGGGATCGTGTTGGGATCATCTACAAAAACCTCTCTCAGTTTTTGCTATCTCGGAGGCATTTTCTTGTGGTGATGACTTTTCAGTGGAGGGAAAAGTTGCTAGATGCAAGCAGTGTAAAGTTGCAAAGTGGTGCAACTTTCATTCCGCAACTCGTATGACCAAATAGACTATTCCAACACGTCCGGATGGGTAAGTTTATGCTATGGATGGTCCTCTCTTGCACCCAAATACGCCGAATCACTCCGAGCTACATTGGATCGGTGATTTCCCTTAAGAGTCCAAAGTGCTAAAAGGCAACAATCTTTGAAGGGCTATTTCTTTGAGACTGTGATGCTTACAGACTCTCCATCTGAGGCTATGGGATTTTGTTGGGACCATCTATAAAAACCTCTCTCGGTTTTCACTCTCTCAGAGGCGTTTTCCTGTGGTGATGACTTTTCAGTGGAGGGAAACCTTGCCGATGTAAGTGTAAAGTTGCGCGGTGCAACTTAATTGCAACCTGCACGGCCTCGTAAACTGTTCCAACACACATCCGGATGTGGGTATGTTTATTCTAGGATGGTCCTCTCTTGCACCCAAATACTAATCATCTCGAAGCTACATTGACCGACACGATTTCTTTAAGAGTCCAAAGTGCTAAAAGACAACAATCTTTTGAAGGTCTATTTCCTCAAGACCGATGCTTTACGCACTCCTGGGTCCGAGGCTATGGGATCATGTTGGGACCATCTACAAAAAAAAATTCCCTAGTTTTTTCTATCTTGAAGGTGTTTTCCCCGTGGTGATGACTTTTCGCTGAGGGAAATACGTGATGCAAGTAGTGTAAAGTTGCAAAGTGGTCCAACTTTCATTCCACAACCTCAGATGACCAAACAAACTGTTCCAACACATCCTAATGGGTACATTTACACTAGGTATGGTTCTCTTTTACACCCAAATATGTCGAATCACTCTGAGCTACATTGGATTGATGATTTCCCTTAAGAGTCCAAAGTGTTAAAAGGCATAAATCTTTGAAGGGCCATTTCTCATAAACTATGATGCTTACAGACTCACTGGAAGGCTATGGGATCAGCGTTGGGACCATCTACAAAACCTCTCTGCCTTTTGCTATCTCGGCTGCTCAGGTGTGATGACTTTTAATGGAGGGAAAAGTTGCCAGATGCAAGCAAAGGTAAAGTTGCAAAGTGGTGCACTTTCATTCCACAACTCTCAGACGCACTAAATGCATCGCTCCAACACGCTTCCATGGGTAATGCTTTATGCTAGGGATGGTCCTCTTTTGCAACCAATACATCAATCACTGAGGCTACATTGGACCGAAAGAAATTAGGTGAAAAATTGATGCAGCCCATAAGGGCACAATCACAAACTCTTTGCAACCTACCTATTTTAGGCATCTAACAAGATTATTTTGACCTTTTTGGACAGTCCAAAACTCCCTTAAAACTTGAAAAACAACTAAATACACATTTCTCTCTTTAACCCCCTCTTTAAAACCCTCGGCATGAGAAACTAGTTTTTGTCCAATTACTCCACAATTTTCCAAAACACCAGACCAATACATGACTGATTCAAACACCCATATCCAAGTTACACAACATATATGAGAAACAACATAGACTCCTTTGGACCAGCATTGACTTCCTATACATTCACCCATGAACAGGCTACTCAATTAGCCCAAAAATGCAAAGCAACATACCTTCAAACACCACACAGACCCCTGAAACCTTGGGGCAGCAAATAAATTTCCAAGAAAACAAAGATTCTTCAATTGGATTCCATTTGTACAAACCTGTAACCATCAAATAAAAAAACCCTTGTTTTTAGTGTAATTCTTGAGGGTTTATTGGATGTAGGACTTCCACAACCTTTCAGACTCTGCCACCACCTTAGACACCTTTATTTAGGCCCCAATATGCTTAGAAAACAAAGAAACTTCTGGTATCTCAGAGATTTTTGCAAACCCTAGGGTAAAAACCCTATTTTCAAGTGAAAAAAAACCACCATTTTTAGACCTTTAACTCTTCATTTTATTTCAAAATCCAGTTCTCCACGCCTTCCACTCTTGAAATATAATTTCCTAATCCCTACCAACTTATCCCACTGATTCACATTGGCACACAGTAGGTGGGATGAGATTCAAGCCATTAAAATTGCAAAACTCTTATTCCCCTGTTCAGGAACCCGTCTAAAGAAAGTTTGAGTTTTGAGGCACAAAATGAATAAAGAAACCCTCTATTAGGAAGTCAGAATAAATTAAATACATGTAATAATGTTTCTACATAAATTTTTGATACAAAAATGCTTGAATGGCTTGTGCATAGGCAAAAAACACAAGAAAAACAGTAAAATATGAACTGAGCAATTAAAACTTTATTGATTCAAAGAAAAAAAATCCTTCAACCAAACCTGTCTCGAGCTCTTGAAGGCCTTAAGTACATTGCTATGCCTTGGAATCCAACTCCCAATACCTTTAACTACCAATATTAACTAACTTTTGAAACCTTAATGACAGTTGAAGGCCAAAATATAAACTTTTTTCACATTAATATGACTCATAATGAAATGTTGCACTTTTCCACTTCTAACTTTACTAAGACCTCACTTAATGGCTTGAAATAGCATCATTACATGTTCAAAACATTGTTCTTTCTTGTCCCTAAACAAATTTACTAATTTTTCCTTCAAAGGCTACAAAGCAACAACTAGGACAAGTTGGGATCTCCATGTTTTTTTGACCCTAAAAGCTAAAAACTCCTCCTAATACATGGCCATTAGGACTATTAGATCTCATTAAAGACAAAAAATCAAAATATTAACACTTTAATCATTGAAATGATCCACAATGATATTGTGGTGTAGGTGCTCCTGCACCAAAAATGGTGGTTACAACTTGCTAATGTCAATGAAATGTGGGGGCAACAAGATTTAAAGTTGGCTCAAGCTTGTGCAGGTCCTAATAGATGTGTTTGATTAATTTATAGGGTGTGGCAAGGTTGGAAACATTGATTTCCTTAAAAACCTCATGAAAGTTGCTAAAAATGAAGTTGCACCCAAGTTGGATTTGAGGAGAAAAAGTTGCAAGCCACTATAATTTATTATATATAAATGGGAAATATTACAAAACCCGGTTCAAACGAGCATACCGATAGGAAAGAACTAGCAAGAAAACCTACAGCTCGAGCCATACAAAATAGACCCCCTTTACAAAACCTAATTTCCAAAATACGCACTTCCCTTTATATTCTAAATATGTTTCATACAATGCCGTACATTTGACCCATATTTCAAAAAACATCAATCGGTTATAGATTATGCCCATACACAATTATGACCATTTTACATTGTTTCCACTTGAGAATTCAAATTTTACAAAATTTTCCTATTAGAGGCATTCAGGCAATGTACTCTCAACAATAGTAGTATGTTCACGTTCTGGACTGACAAGCACCTGTAGAAACCATCAAGGTAGCTTATAATAACCAATATATATTATTCTAAATGACACAAAATATGATGAGATGGTAATGAAAACTATAAAAGACGCTTAGAATATCCAATCTATATTGTTGTAATTTGTTGCATACCTCTCCGAAAGGATCAAAGCTGGCTATTGTTGCAGCAGGTCCATGATCAATTGTGCCAGGAATATCGCAAAAGTGGGGAAATGAGAAATCTATATTGTCACAATAGAAAAGATGCTTAGACTAACAAATCTATATTAATCTAAACAACTTGAATGATGATGAATTGGTGATGCAAACTATAAAAGATTCTTAGAATAACCAATCTATATTGTTGTAATCTGTCGCATACCTCTCTGAAAGGATCAGAGTTGGCTATTATTGTAGCAGGTCCATGATCAATCGTGCTAGGAATATCACAAAAGTGGGAAAATGAGAAATCTATATTGTCACAATAGAAAAGGTGCTTAGACTAACATATCAATATTAATCTAAACAACCTGAATGATGATGAGTTGGTGATGCAAACTATAAAAGACACATACCTCTTCAAAAGGATTAGAGCTGGCTATTGTTGCAGCAGGTCTATGATCAATCGTGCCAGGAATATCGCAAAAGTGGGAAAATGAGAAATCTATATTGTCACAATAGAAAAGATGCTTAGACTAACATATCTATATTAATCTAAACAACTTGAATGATGATGATTTGGTGATGTAAACTATAAAATACACATACCTCTTCGAAAGGATTAGAGCTGGCTATTGTTACAGCAAGTCCATGATCAATCATGCCAGGAATATCACAAAAGTGGGAAAATGAGAAATCTATATTGTCACAATAGAAAAGATGCTTATACTAACATATCTATATTAATCTAAACAACTTGAATGATGATGAGTTGGTGATGCAAACTATAAAAGATGCATATCTCTTCAAATGGATCAGAGTTGGCTATTGTTGCAGCAGGTCCATGATCAATATTGCCAAAAATATTGCAAAAGTGCATACAAAATATCACTATTAAAGACACTTGCATTGCAATAGTATATAAAATATCAGTATTAAATAAAAAACACTAAAGAACTTAATCATAATGAACATAAGAATTCTACCTTCCATTCTTGAAAATGCTATTCAAGTGTGCCTGAAGGGTCATCTCTTTTCTTAAGAGTATCCAATATTGCTTCATGATCAACATTATAAGTGTCCATAGTTGTTTTGTCTTTGGTCTGGAATGATGCTTCAACAACTTAACATTTGTTGCTATAACAAGGTGCGAATACATGAGAATGGTTTTGTGTTTCTCATAGTCTTCAAATGCAGGTATGCCATTCTTTCTAATCATGTATGTTCACAACCAAGTTCCTGCAACCACAACTAAACCTGTAGGATACATGAAACCATCATCATCTTCCATCGGTTGTGTTAGCTTATGCTTTACCCGCACACATCGAGCCAACCAATAGTCTGATCTCTCTTCATTCCCCTGTGGTGCAACAACTGCAAAAATATGTCCTAGTTGTAGTAGATCTGAAAGCAGGTCGTAATCAACTAAACTTTCCATTGTGTCATTTGTCATGGATATTGTTTGAGATAAAGGAGTCAGATACTATGGTACCCATGTATCCACCCACTCACTTGAATCGCATTGATCCCACTCGCACTGAATACAACTTTGACAAAAACAAGCCAACTCTCGTGTCCAAATGGTCCATGTGCTTGCATCTGAGCATCGAAATGAATGGCCTTTGAAGAATCTTTTGATTGTATGGAATCCAATTCTCCTAATCGTAATTCTCCTCAATGAACCAAAATAATCTGTGCATTGTTGAATCAAGTGTCCCTCCTTGTGACAATGTTGAACTACACGAATCAACAATAGAACATGCATCGCTAAATTTTTCTCCTGAAATCTTCAGTTGCTCCTTAATTAGAGCTCTTTACATGCACTCGCTTCCATCATGCCCCTTTCCATGTCCACCTCTTCAAAAAACTCCAAATATGTGAGGTAGACCCCTCTCTACATGCATTCTTCTCAACCAATAAAACATACGAGCATTCTTGAATTGACTTGTGCAATTATCTGACCAAATTAGATGTCGGCCCAATGCTATATCATGCTCCTGCAAGAACTCAAAAAATTCTCGAAACAATGTTGGACATACTCAGACGAGTGAGATCTATCATCACTCATATAAAAATGATACTATCTGATTATCTTTCGATCCTCCTCTGTACTATCAGGTGCATGTCTAAATGTTATGTGGACAAAAATGGCAATCTAAATGGAATTGTAATACCGAGATTGTACCTCAT
>VDFB02270651.1:18321154-18423153 GCA_007258455.2 Sequoia sempervirens | reverse complement strand
GGGAAGAAGGGTAGAGAGAGGGATAGAGAATTAGGAGGGGAATAATGGGAGAGAGAGAGAAAGAGGGAAAGAGATAATATTTAAATATTTTATATGTTAGTAATATTAATTAGTTATATAATATTTTATATATTAGTAATATATATATATACACATTAACTAAAATATAGAAATAATATTTAAATATTATACATAATAATATAATATATTATATATTAAATTATAAACTATATTGTATATTCTAAACTAGATATATTAAAATAAACTATAAAATATTTATTGCATTTTCGGGGACAGAGTCTGTCCTGAAGACTCTGGGTTGATTGCGGTTGGTCTTTTGTTGGCTCTTCTGCTGGCCTTTTTTGTTTGACCTTTCTGGTCTTTTGTGGGTGGTTGTTGCTTGTTCTGGTCTTTTCCTTTTGTGCAGCCGGTTTTGTCTGCTGGACTTTTCTGTCCTTTCTTTTCTATTATAAACTTTGTGGTTTCGGGTCCCTGTAAAACCCGTTTTACCCTTTATCAAAAACATTTTTTAAAATAATATATAAACCAAATCGGATATTTGATTTGAAACGGATATCCGATTTGAAACAGATATAAATTGAATTTAATGAAGTTTTGACCAAGTTAAGGTGGTCAGACATACAAGTTTTTATATTTTTTAAAATTTGTAATAAAAAATTCATAATTAATTATTTACTTGGAAAAAAAATACAAAAATATATGTGTTACATCCGACATGAGTCCTCTACTTATATCTAAAATTTTATAAAAAATATTATCATTTTATTGTGGTTAGGGTGGTTAGATAGACACCTACTTCTTATTTTTTCCCTGAAATTTAAGTACTACTACATTGAAATTTCAAATTTTCACCAAATAGACTTTAAAAAAAATAAAATAAACTTAGTAGTTTAGAAACTACATTCAATTTTCCACATATTCTATTCTTACATATTTTTGAAATAATATAGATAACTTATTCAAATTTTTATGTCAAGTTGCCTAACTCTATTTTTTTTGAATTTTCATTGCCACTTAAGGGCCTGTTTTTTCCATGATGATCCTGCACATACCCATAGTTTTAATTATATTGTTATTTCATGTGGCATAGATGCCACCATATGTTAGATGTGTATGGAGCCAATAATATGGCCATGTCCTATGGTGTAGATGCTACTATGTGTTGTGTTTCTACGGTGGCATAACATGTGGATGTCAATGCTCACATGTTGCATTTGTATGGTCCTACTTGACTCAAGAATGTACAACCATGTGTTGGGCCACACTATGCTTGCAAGAATTGCTATGTGTCAAGTTATGTGAACAGTGTTATAGGGGCATTGTGCTATGTGCATTGAATAATTTTGAGTGCACTTTAATTAAGTTGGCCTTTGAGACCATTGCATATGCATATCATTTTTTAAATCAATACAAAGAAAATGGTTAGTTTTTTTTGAAGGACTGGCTAGGTCAAAGAGGAGGTTGAATGAACCACCAAGAGGTTGGAGGATCCTCAACTTCTTGTGTTTATTACTAGCTCAGAAAATAGGATAAAAATGATAGAATTTGTGTTGCTTCCCAATCTCATTTCTATTTCTATTGTAGTTGCTTGTGTTGTTGTATGTTGTCTTACAATTCTAAGTTTTGGTTTTCCTTTAGTGGAGCTTTGATGAGAAGTGTGGGTGGTGGAATGCTATCACTTTTCCTTCATGACTATTAAGGGGAGGTTGAAGGTTTTGGTGATTAGTCATTTATTAAGTTCAATACAGGGTAATTGGTATTGCTCACAAAGGAATGAGAAGCAAAGTGGTCAGGTAATCTTATGTAGAGATGAACTCAATGATTACAAGTGTACATTAGTCATTAATGCAAGGCCAATGTGGTTGAGCAACTTATATATGTTGTTTGTAGTACATGCAATGTATAGATGGTTAGAGGCATGCACAATTAGATAATAGAGCTATGAAATGTTTCAAATCATCTAATTTTACCCTTTTAGATCAATGGATTTTCATTGGCTTTTGTGGTCCTCTCAATGATCCAAAAGTTACAGTTTGTGTGTTTGGTGTTAGTCTTGATAATGTTTGTAGTGCTAATTTGTGTTATTTTAATGAGTTGAAACTGTATATGAAAAGGCAGGTAGTTTGGATGTTTGAGTAGTTGTGCACAAGAACATGTGGCTTACTAAAAGCTTTTCTATGTAATATATAAATAATCTTGGCATATTTATTGAAAAAGTATAGTTCGTTTTATTCTTTTTTTTAACTTTAGTGTTTGATTCTAATATTGAGTCAATCACATGGATCTAAACTAAGGTCATGAATGATAGAGATAAATTAAGACTAATATAAGACTTTATTTACCAACTTCAACGTGAAAATATACCAATTTACACATTAGTCAATACATAAAGAACAAATTCATCAAAATAGACCCAAAATATAAAATAAAAGAAGACGGATATACAATTCATCATTACACAATCATATCAACAATTTAAAAAGTACCATAAAAAATTCATTATAATAGTATAGCATTTTCACCAAGAGTGGAATTGCATTGGATTGGCAGCGAAAAGTGGATAAATTTAATGTCGCCATACCCTGTAATGAATTAGGAAAGAAGAAGTAGAAATGGAGGTAAAGAGAGAAATACCAAAAAAAAACTTTATATGGTATTCTCAAGTTTGTGTATTAAATACATGAGACTCAAAATAAAAGTCTTAAGATAAGAAGGCGGTTACTGCTTCCGTGCTCCAGAGCCTGTTCTCGTTGAAAGGTAAGGAATACATTTGATGAATATCTGACAATTTGGCAGGCATACTTCCTTCAAAGGGTTGTGAAGCAGAGGAAGCAGAAGATGCATGATTGTTGGGGGAGTAGAGATCATCACTGTAATTTTCGACTACAATTGACTTCTTTTTCTCTACTTCTCTGTACCCCAACTCTCTGGGAAGATCCTCTGCAACTGGCATGCCCTGCTCCTTCACAAGCCCCCCAAGAAAGCTGGAAGCTTCGTTCTGCAGCTTTGCATGAAATGATTCGAATGTGGGTGTGGGCGGCAGCTCTTGGAACTTCTGTTGGGTAGAAAATGATATGTAGTTGTCTCCTGGCCCTGTTTCTGTTCGAGGCAAACGATCCAGTCTTTTGTATATCCGACAGAGCACCCAATCATCCAACTGAAAAACACAACAGTTATGTAGAATGAAATGGGTATTAGAGAATTAATGAACTGTTCAATATCATTTTCGGATTCGATTGTGTTGGAGTCTTTTACATTGATATTTTGGATCTTTTAGTTTTCTATTAATCTGATGATGGATTAGATGATGGATCACGTGCCATTCAAAAGATTGATATAAAACTTTAACACAATCAAATCCAAAAACAATATCAAACATTATGAATTGTGAAAACTTCATACTCAAAGCGGCCAGCTCACTTACTCTCATGGATTCTTTTCTGTCTGGTGCACGCATTGGGCCGGTAAGACGGTACTCATGCATGATCCACTTGGTCTTCACCCCCTTGGGAGGTTTGCCTTTGTAGAACACAAGGGCTTTCTTCACTCCCACTTGAAAAGAGCTTCCAGATAAGATCACGGGCTTATCAGTGCCAGTGGCCTTCCAGTACCCACAGCCCGCCGCCCGGTTGGGGCGGGCTCCGTTGGGGTACTTCCGCTCCCTTGGGCTGAAGAAATACCATTCCTGCTCGCCAAACTTCGCCATTTCTAACAACCAAACGAAACACGCATCTGTATTCCCATTGAGAAAAAGAAAAAGGTAAAAAGCATCATGAAAAACTAGAATGTGGGCAAGATTACTCGCCTGGCAAATCCCATGGGTCGAATTTATAGAGATCCACATCTGCAATAATGGAGAGAGGCAAGGGAGAGGAAGAGAGCTTGTTCTGGAGGTAGTGGGTAACGAGCTCTTCATCAGTGGGGTGAAATCTGAAGCCCGGGGGCAGCTGCAGATAAGAGCTTAGTTCTTCTTCCATGTCAAATAATTTTAAATGATTGGGTAGAACAGGGGATGGCAGGGGATTAAAACGTTGGCGCCTCACGCAAGCCTCCAAACCCGTCGCTTTTTCAAAACTTCTGGGGAGGAATGCGTGTTCTGAAAGTAATGATAAAGTGTGGAGTTTGAACGTTGACAATGGAGAGCAGTTCCATTCCAAGGAAGGATTTGGCGTGTGAAGATCGAAATGGGTTGTGAGCGTTGAGAACGAATCATGGAACAGAGTGTGTGTTCGTGCATGCCCATTCTCCCATTCTCCCATTGCCCATGCTTTCGCCCTGGTCAACCTGTCAATTTCTTACCATCCTCCAAATCTTTTTCTTTTTTCTCAATATTTTAGTATATGTTCCCCATTTCCCCGCACGATTAAAGGTTAAACAAATCCCAGTTTTTTAATTTGAAAGGATAAGGATGATTGTTATTCTAATTTGTTATCAGGGATTGATTAGGGCCCAGAAGTTTTCTTCATAGAATTCACCACGTGAGATTATTGAAGAGGTGAGCTGCGAGTACAGCTTTGCTTTTCGTGCAATAATGTCCAGAATTGGATCAGCTTTGTTAGGTAAAGTTCGACTTCTGAGCTCAATCTCTGTGCGGTGGTGATCAGGGATTGGAAGGACTTATTCCTCTCAGACGTGTGCACAAGGAAGGTTGAACTCCCAGGTTTACATCATATATCTTTATATGAAATTGTATTTCTCATATAAAATAACAGAATTGGCTCTTTCAATAAGCTAACTAGGAGTTTAGGACGGCGGATCCCGACCGACATTTTAATGATCAGAACACTCTTTCCATGACCGCGGCACCTACGTTTGCCAACCTCCTCATGACGCCAGCAGAATGTAAGGGCGGAGACCTCGTTTTGCACTCGGTTTCGCAGTTTGCTTACTTAAACATGGCTCTCGCCGTACTTTGCTCTACCAACTATATTCCTCGACCTCCAGCATTCCATTCTATATTGTTTTGGACAGCACGTATGTCTTGCAAATTAATGTCCCTTTACACACTAGAGGATGAACAAAACATTTTGGGGTGGGGTCTTGGTTTGATTAGCTAAAGCATTTTGGGGTGGGGGTCTTGGTTTGATTAGCTAAAGCATTTTGGGGTGGGGCTCTGGTTTGATAGGCTAAAACATCTTGTTGCAAGTAAGAGGTCATGAAGTACAATCATCGGTTTGTGTGGTACCAAAGGGTGTGTTGCATCAGCATTGGCAGTCACGTTAAAAAAGTTTGTCCGATGCATTAGATTGTAAGGGCCTAAAGCCAATTTCTACAGTCTAAAAAAAAGATGCTTTAGCATCTTAAAGGATACTTTTATAGGCAAATTATACTATCTTAGGGGGTGATTTTAGGACACTAGCAATTGCCTATTTATAGAATTTGATTTTAGTTGTCCAAAATATCTCTATGTCATCTTCTCGATCTATCATCATTTCTACAGATTTTAAATCAAATATGATTTCTCTTCTTATTTTTTTTAATATACTTAGCTTAACATAAATTTATATAACGTCAATTCTTTGTTTATTTATCTAAATAAAAAATTTAAATTAGTTTTAATATTGCATTTATTGTTGTACATAAACTTTTAAATAAACATGCATCCAATTAGTAAAAATAAACTCCTTTGGTATGTTGATGAAGTTGAATGGTTATGAACAAGACCGCTAGTGGTCAAGTATTGTTGACTATAAGGTCCCAACATCATAAGGAATGAGGCTATGATCATGCCCTAGCTAACTTTGGTAGAATGGATATCCTTCAATTCTTGACTCTTAGTTAAAGAGGTAGTAGTTTAGATTTGTGCTCCTATATCAAGATATTAACATAAATTTATATAGCCTCAACTCCTTGTTTATTTATCTAAATGAAAAATCTATATTAAGTTCAATATTATATTTTTTTGTTTTAATCAAATTTTAAATAAATAGATATTTCGTTAATAAAATAAACTCTCTCGGTCTGTTACTGAAGTTGAATGGTTATGAATGAATCCAGTAGTGATCAAGTCTTGTTGAGTACACAACATATGTGCCATAAAGGATGAGGCTTGGGTCATGCCTCAATTGACTTTGATAGAATGAATATTCTTAGTCCTTAGCTCTTCATCATAGAGGTATTCATTTAGACTTTTTCTCTTGTATCAAGTAACAAAAACGATATGGGCTTGACATAAAACCCTCCAACCAAAAAGAATCTCCCTAATCATAGAGAATAAATAAGCATCATATAAGAAAAACAAATTGGCTCCTTCTCTTATCTATCTACATCTTTAGAGTTGATAGATGTAGATAAACATTTTAATGATTAAAATATTCTTCCCTTGACACCAGTGTTTAGGCTTATTTTTCTTCTCATGATGTTGGGAGAATGTATGTTACTCATTTAAAGACCACTTTTATTACTTTTAACTATCTTGGACACCAATTTACCTTCAATTCATATCATACACCCAAAAATAGACTAATGCCACCTTTGCATCTTTGTTCACATGTGAATTGGTACTTGCTAATTGATGAATAGTGTTAGGGTAAAAAATACTCCTCAAGATGGTGAGGTTGCCTTATTGAAAACCAAAACTCTATATCTACTACTATTCACTTATAAATGAAATTTACTCCATAAAGAGAAAGTGAAATTAAAATGTGGGTCTAATCAAATAGAGATAAAAAGGTTGATCAACCCATAATGAAAAAGTATTTATAAATGTATAAATAGAATTAATGATTAATCTTATAAATTATAAGAAATTCTACAAATAATTACTATATCAAACATAAGAAAGACACAACATCAAGCACAAAAGAGACAAAGTTAAATGATTTGTAGCTTTATCATTTTTAATATAAAAAGTTCAAAGTCTTTACTTTCCTCTCAAAATTTCCTTTTTTTTCTTCTAAAAGTTCAAAATTCTCTACATTGACATATTTCCTAATTATATATCTAGACCAACTCTCATAATTGTGAAGTAGTGATGAAATAAAATAATAATATTTAAAATATGAGTGTATGTCTTGGAATTACTTTTGAAATATCAAAATTTGAACATTAAAACATAAATTGAATTAAATATTACTTCTCAATTTAAAATTTTCGCTTATATAATTGTCATTGAAATCTTATGAAACTTGTTCTTTTCTTGAATTGTTCTCCTCAATGGTGACCATATCTTATTCCTCTATTCTTTCCTGAACTTCTTGTTATAATCATCAAATTCTCTCAATGCATCTTTCATTGCACTTCAATTTGGGCCTTTGACATAACTAAAATGAAAGTTATAAGAGAGATACATGCTTAAAAATTTATGAGTAGATTTGCAATTTTCATTATTTATGATTCCTAAATTCTTCATATGAGAAATCCATTTCCATGACCTTATCCAAAGAAGAAGAATAAGAACTTAGAGACAAAGATAACTCCTATTTTGACAACTTCAATAAAATGGTCTTTTTTTTTTTTTAGACTGCAGGAATTAGGTAGCATGACCCCCTATAAATTGCAGCGTACTTGGTAAAATTTTTAATGTGACCGGCGGTGCTAGCGCAACACGCCCTCTGGTACCATGGGGGTGGGGGAGACTAGACCTCATGACCAACCTCCTGCAACAGGAAATATTTAGCCAACCGAGCTAGGGCCCCAACCCCATAAAATGGTCTTTGATAACACTAGTAAAATTAATTATTTGAACCTCTTTATAGAAATGACTTGATGCTTTCTCAACCAAATCATAGGCATCAATTAGTACATACAAAATTTAATCACATTCTTCTTTAATCTTCTTTTATACTTTTAGAAGATCGATTTATAAATTTGTGGCTTCTAACCATTCCACTAACTAATAAATCATGATCTACTCTATAAAAAATGCCTTCATTTATGAGTATTTCAAAATTAGCTCTAAACATATATGTGATCTATGGGAGGTTGTGTTGATGAATTCCCAAGTTTTTCATTGGTATGACAGTTAGGGGTTGCCATTTTTAGCAAACATATTTAAAGCAGTGCAAAACATATTGGAGCAGCACTACACTATGGAGAGCATCTATAGTAAATGGTTTGGGAAAACAATGTCTTGGCTAGATTTAGACATGAGCCTTGAATCCCATAACTCTCAGCAATCTATGGATTGTTTTCGTTCCCACTGCATACCATTGCATCGTGCCACATAGTGGCTAGTACTTGCCTTTATAGTATTGTAATTATTGTTTTCTAGATTTAAAAAAAAATGTAATTTTTATTAATGTGAATACAAATAAATGTAATTTTTGTTAACTAGCACTTGCACCTGCACCTGGAGGAGGTGCAAGGAATACGCCAATAGAATTATATAGTTACCTAGAAATTTGAAGGTGTTTTATTAAGGAGTTCTCTGTTTTACATTGTGAGTCTTTTAAACCATAAATGTATGAAGGGAAATGCACATAAATTTTTATGATAACCATTGCATTTACAACATCAGCAATAATTGAAACATTTTTCTATTTATAATTCTATAATGTTTAAATTTGACATTAGCAAAGACTACAACAATACTTCCAAAAATTTAGAATCAAATTACATCATGCACCTTGGAGAGATTGCTTCAATAACAAAAAATAGATTTCTATAGTTATACAATGGAAAATAAAGAAAAGCTTATGAGCATATAAATATGAAAACCAAAAGGATCATGACTACATCACAAGAGAATACAAAATCTAATGGATGGTAGATGAAGTCAAAGATATAAAATCTGATTTACAGTACAATAACAATCAACTTGGAAGGGATCCGTCAAAAAATACAATATTATTATCAATGCAAGCAAAAAATATATTCAAAGATTTTATCGTGGGAAACATAATTATATAGTGTTGATGTAATTAATAACGCTACAATTAATATCCAAGTGACCATTGCAGTTTAATACTCTAGAAAACAATTTACCAAAGGGTTTGAGTATGTTGTTCTATGACACAGAGGTTGACCAAGAGCCTATTAGTCCATAGAAAGTGATCAAACCAAGGAATAGGTGGGATTATCTATGATATAATACCAATGGTATACAGATTCACAAAATTTTACAAATTGATAATTGAAAGGAAAAATAATAACAGAGCATATAGGATTATATTCAAACTCAGATGAGTAGTGGTAACCAATGTTGTTCTTTACAAGAAATTTCAAAGCTTATTCTTCCTCGGAGAAGGATGCCTTCTTTATTTTTCTACTACAATAGATGAAAGCAGTACAAATTTATCAACTTTTGTATTGAGTTGATAATATTTAAACTAAAAAGTAACAAAATTATTTACTTTAGAAGCCAATATGGAAATAAAACTTAAGCATATGAACTCTATGTGCTAATTAATTCTAAAATATGGATTTAAGGAAAACAATAGAGATGATGAGGTAGGTGAGGGTTTTCCATGGCAACAAGAGGGAGTACTTTAGGTAAGGAGAGGTTGTAGGTCTAGAGGTTTCGGTTCTCCTTGGGTTCATTCATAGAGGTGGTTGTTCTCCTAACGAAGTAGAAAGTGTTTATCAAGTGCCAGATAACATTTAATTGAATCTAAGAGCATAAATTGACTCTTCATCTCAATTTGCATTTCGTGAAAAGAGACACAACTTCTTTGTAGAAGGATAGAGGAACTAGAGGAAGAAATAAATAAAGATGAACTTCAACTCTATTCGCATGATGAAAATAACTTATTTGAACATAATACGTTCTATGGATTCTTTGAGTTGTAGTGGTAATTTTTCTATCGAATAAACAAAGATGATCTTGAGCTCTATTCACATGTTGTACTTACAAACCACACCCATACAAATGTTTTTGTATGGTTTCCCATCAAATGAAAATAGTGAATTTTCAAGACAATGGATTTTTAAGTATTCAATAATCAATGCCAAATAAACATTAGTGAAATGGGAATACTTAATACCCTAAAATTTAACAAACATTATATTTTTCAATAAGATGAGTTCAAGTGTTAAATGTAAGAAAATCTAAATATAATAACTAATTTAACAACATTCTTTTTCTGAGTCTATCACAATGATTTTGTAAATAAAATTGAACAAATTTGTAATAACATGGTAATGAATATGTATAAGAAATTTTCCATTGAGAAGTGACTTGAAAGTAGCCACCTACTCTCATATTAATACTAATGTTTAAAATAGACTTTTCATGGTTCTCAGGAGATACTCCTAGTGTTGTAAAATACATCAACACTTTGAGTTTCACACAAGCCTAGCCACTAGAAAAGGATATACATTATCAAACTTATACATGCTATGTAACTTCATATGTTTATAACTCTTGATAAACCTTGCTAAATCCCAATGTATCACCAAACAGTCCATGTTGCAACTAGTTACCCTCATAAACTATGCTTACATGAAAATGTGATTTTGATGCATCAGGAGTGATGAAGGATAAGAGAAGATTAACCTATTCCAATTGATTCCACGTGAGCTTCTCACAAGCATTACTGAGCAAGCTAATGGTTAAAAAAATATTAAAATCATTGAACAAAAGTAATCAAAGGAAATTAATTCATGTTACAATAGTGTTGTAATATTTTGGCAATGCTTGATCCACACTAATATTGGTCACTATGTTAGCTAATGCATCTACCTCCTATTGATATGTTCTACATATATTTTTTGTATTGTTATTGATGTTGTATTCTAGCCATACCATATACAAGGACTTTGAAAAATATGTCATTTCCTTGTCACATGCTTATTGGCATTCAAATACATATCAGAGCATTCATATACACATCAGAGCAACTTAGCAATTTATTTATCTAGACCCCAATCCTAAAGCTAAATAGTAATATAATTTTCTTCAAAATACTTGATGTATATAAAGAATTTTCAACAAATCTTATTTGGAATACTTTTGACCATATGCCCAATAATCTGCTATTTGGAATAACTAATCAATTTTTTGTTAGCCTTAATTCATATTAATCACTAACAGGAACCAAGTCTACACATACCCACCCATTTTAGTATCCAAACTATAATTGACAAAGGTAGTTAGTACCTGACTATGAAAAAAAAGTTTCACATCAATCCCAAATCATTGGTGGAACATTGGACAAAAAACCCATACCATGTGACAACTGAATAAATATCAAGAAATTTAAATCAACAATAAAAAATGCTACAATTCTTGGGAACAAAAAAGAAGCCAAATTCTTACCTCATCATCATGAAATTAAGTTCATATTTTTAATACCCAATAGGTAGTGATCTAAAGGCACACTATGAGAAGGAATCTAACTTGTAAATTGGGTTTGAATTAATGAGGCCCAAGGCTCAAAAGATAACTCATAAGTAGATCAAAAGATCTAGTTCAAAAAATTTCTGGAGAGAAATTTCAAGGGAGAACATGCCAACCACCAGAGGTCAGGTGGTCTTAGTGACATGGGATTTTCACCTAGTTGCAGAGAGAGTCGATTGTAAAAACCCAATAATCTCTACTCTACATACCCAACAAAGAAATTATCCCACCCTATTAGGTTTAAACTCAAGTGAAAGGCCTACTGCTAAGTATTTGGTAACTTCCCAAAACTACCCCAAACTATCTATCAAACCACTCGATGAATAGTTCATATTATAAATCATTGTATTGGTGTTGGACTACTCTACTGCTAAGCTACCAACCCTCTTGGTAGTCGGTCCATCTTTGGTTCAAATCTGGTTCATTTTCTAAAACCCCCTTGAGCCACATTATAGGTGCTTGGGACTCCTAGTTTGGCCTAGTTTTGTTGGCTTGGGCTTTGATATCATATTGAAAAATAATAAGAAAAAATATTTCTTAAAATATAACTTGTAATAGTAATAATTATAAAAGAAAAATAATAATATTAGGTGATCCCACAATACTGGTTTACAATTTTTGGCCAAACTAGACACTAAATTGATTTTTTCTAACTAAATCTTCATTTTCGGGCACCTATAGCAGCTAAACCGTGAGGAATTTGAAGATGATGTAAACTAGTGATTTGTGACATTTTGTTTGTAGATTCTAAATATATTTTTTTCAAAAAATTTGGAATCAGATTGCACTCCTTTTTCCATGTCCTTCAAAAACTAGTTTTTTTCAGTAAACACCATTTTTAAGGAGTGACGCTCACCGTATACAACATAACTTTTTTTCCATGAAGGATAAAATTCTATTTTTTTCGAATTTAGATTTGTAAGTATGATATATAGTGCTTCCAATTGGTTTCATAGTGTTTTATTGAATATTTTTTCCTTAGTCAAATTTTGAAGTCAAACCAATTACAATTCAGACATAGGCAGACCGTATACAACATAACTTTTTTTGTATGTATCAAAATTCAATTTTTTTTTGTTGGATCAAGGACATCAATAACTAGTGCACTGATATTTCTCAATTTTTTTTTGATAATCTGCTATTTTTCCACATGTGTAGAACAAAGAGCTTGATTTTCGGTGAAAAACCTATGTTTAATCAAACTAAAAAAACAAATACATAATAAAACTGAAACATATTAAAATTATATTCGTTGGATAGCTCATTCCAAAGACTACCATCATCTAGTTGGTTCTATGAAGTCTCCTCCATTTTCATCCTCAACCTGAGCTTTGAAGGGAAAAATTCTCTAGTTTTTTGGTGCTAGAGGGGGAGAAGGGGGCAAAAGGGGGGTTTGAGCGAACCCCCTTTCTACAACCCTTTCCTTTTCTTTTTTTCCCAAAAAATGTGGGATCCAACATTTAATGGGTTCGCTCAAAGGGGGGTTCTAGCTAACCCCCTTTGGGTTCGCTCAAACCAAATGTTTGTTCAAACACCCAAAAACCAATTTTTTTTGCATGGGGGCATTTTTTGTAATTTTCCTTCCTTATTGGAATTGTAAACCAGTTTTGTGGGTTTAACCATTATTAAGTTCATAGAGGATTTTCATAGAAGGTTTTACAATGAAAAATACAAATATTTATAATCATTGTATTCCCACAACTTCCCAAAACTATTACAAATAGAAAACTAATTTAACACTGTTCAAATAATAAAATATCTATCTTGTAGGTTACTAACTTCGACATGGCAGCTGAGAATACAACTATTTATTGCCCAAACAACAAAATTTTATGATGTTCAATACCACCCTCACTATGATATGAGGGCATTTAAAATTTCTCCCAAAAATACAATATTGTTTTGTTGGTTGTTCATACTTTAAATCATAGAACATGAACAATGTGACAATGTGCTGAGTGGTGAGGAGAAGGATAGTACAATTCCAATGAAAAGGAAAAAACTAGTGTAAACATTAAAATATGATCACTTTTTCTTTACTTTCATTTATTACTTGTTGACACCATGGCTTCAATGTGTACAAGAGTAAGGAAAAAATCAATAGTAATGGATATAGTTTGAAGCAAGCTTCTTCCCTCAAGTGGCTGTAAAAGGTTAATTTAATCATAATGATACACTATTATTCCCCATCAAAAATATCTTGAAAGAAATAGAAAAGGTAGAATGCACTACTGTGATAAGTGGAGAGGTCAGGAAATATGTGATAGTTGCATGCCTCACATGTTTGGCTCGGTAGTATGCTCCACGTTACTTATGGTTTCCTTGTTCTCATCGCCAAGCATCATTTTGTCTAGAAAGTTGTAGAAATCTTGCGATCTAGTTCTTGTTCATTTGTGAACAAATTGAAGCAACAGTTTTAGGGAGGCTGGTGTGGAGCATGAAAACAAATTTAACTTGCAACCAATATTTTTATTTAAGAGGCTACAAAATTTTTGTCTCGAGATAAGAACCCAGTAAGTCAAAAACCACAATATTTTTAGAGCTACTTTGGTTTATTGTGAATAGATTGAAGTAGCAGTTGTAGAGAGTTTGGTTTTGGTTCATCTCATTTTTCCATCGGCTTATTGAGTCAAATAATAATAGAAGGGATCTAACAAACAAGAATGTGTCCAATTGCTTGTGGGAGAGAAGGACAAAAAGACATGGGGAGATACATGTGCTACAATGGCCTGCAATGGACATTTCATTCTGAAACTTCCCTTGACCTAGTTATGACAATATCACTTGATAGACAATACATGGATGACTATTTCCCTCTAATGCTATGTTATTGTCAAATCTAGTGCAATCCCTCAATATCAAAGAACTGGTCTATTTTTTGTGGCTTCTTTAGGTGTTAGTGGCACTGAACTTGGAGGATCAAGTATGGCAGAGAACACATTCTCCAGACGACAACTTCTCATACGACTACACACAAATATTAATCTTCCCCAATTCTCTATTAGGGTGGTAGATTTTCAAACAAGAAGCCCCACACATTCCTCCAACCATTTTATAGCTTGATTAAAGGGTAGTAGGAAAGAAGGATCAAACAACTAAGGTAAACACATTGGATCCCTCCCTTAGAAGTGAAAAGAATTGGAGTGCAATCTACGAGATGTTGCAACTAATGGCTTTCAGATGAGTAACTTAAGATTTGTATGAGAGACTTAAGATTTGGTATTCACCTGTAGGTGTGGAAATGAATGGGATTCTCCCCTCTCTGAATGTGGATTTTTGTTTACATACAAGAGAGAAGTTGGAGTTCCCACAATTCAAACCCTCGATGTTGGAAGGGATAATTCTGGTTGCTAGATTTGGTGGGTAAATCTCACAAGGTTTTAATGACTATGACACTTCCTCGTAATGCCAAGTAAGTTTGCAATAAAAATATTAAATGCTAATTCCAATTTTATAACCATATTTGACATGAAACAACAATTTTAATTATTTTCCATTGGTTTTCCCAATTTACTACGAAACAACATGCAAAGGCTTGATGGTTTTGGGTATTTGTGCAAGAGATTTGCTGCTTGCAGATGCTTCCTATGGATAGAAAAAAATTTAGCTGGAATGCTATCTTTCTTGGCTCTGTCGTGATGTGGTTTTGTGTAATATTGTCAATATTAAATTATAATATTTTCTGGTTAGCATTTTAGAAACAACATATAGTTACCGCGTTTATTCCTTCAAAGTTTATGTAATAAAAAAAAATTTGGAAGATCAAAAGATTTGTAAGATATCCTTCTACAAAATAAATAAATTCTAAAATATTCTAGAAGGCCAAAAAAATTGTAAGATATCCATTTACAAAATAAAAAAAATCTAAAATAAAGATACATGATTGTAAAGATACAAGATTGTGAAGTGATTAATGCCTTTGGTTGCTTGTCTTGATGACCAAGAAAAAATTCCATAGTTAACACTCAAGTATTGTAGAGTGATATTTTATGTTTGGAAAATCTAGATGCCTTTAAAGACCGTAAGAAACACATTGTCTGCATATAATAGTCTATATAGGCTACTAATTCTAATGCCATATTACATCAAATTCTTCTAAGGATGTCCAATTCAATTGGCTCCATGCCCAACTCAATTGATTTATATGGGTTCTACAAGAAATGATGAATGATGGAAAACAAGGAAGTGGTTGGAGAAGAGAAGAATATCTTCTCTGTGATGAATTTCTTATGAGAGGCCTACGATTGAGAAGTGATGTGAAATTTTACATGGAATTCAATCTGATTTATAGGGAAAAAATATTGAGGACTATCTGATTTGATATAGATACAATCTGTTTTAATTTTAGGTCAGTGGGGAAGGTGTAAATCTAATCTCTTAATAATAATAACTACATTAGTTATGGCCTTACGTTTTGGTAAAATACATCATTGCATTGAATTCTTTCAGAAGAGATTCGATTTGATATGGAGATATGAAAAATGTTTTCAGAAATGCAAATTAAATTAGTTTTTTTTGAGTTTTTTTTCGACGCGAGACAACTTCTCGGTTGTAAGCTAGTACAAAATATAGCCTATCGACTAAATTATAGTGTTTTAGTATTGTTAATTATTTCTTTGCATGAACTAATCCTAACCCTAACTCACACCCTAACTCTAACTCTAATCCTAACCCTAACCCTAACAAAAGCATTATCCTAATCCTAGACCTATCTCTAACGCTAACTATGTTCGTGACACTAACCATAACTATGGTCATAACCCTAACCCCAACAATAAAGAATTGCAAGTGACATTACAAAAAAAATTCTATGAATTGATATTGGGAATAAGATTGAAATAAAGATATTGGATGAGTAACATTTTGGAGCATATATCTATTAATCATATTTTAGTGATTTTTATTAGTAATATTTTATTTTTAATTTATTTTAATTTTTAAATAGTTATAACCATAATTTTTACCTTATTCTTAATTCTAACCCTAATCCTAATTATAATGCTTTTAGGATTATAATAATTAATAATAATAGGATTATAATTATAAGTTAATTAATAATTATAATAATTATAGTTATTTTAATTTTAATTTTATTTGTATTTATGTATGTTTTGAAGTTAATAAAATTTGGAAAATAAAAAAGTGGCAATATCAAATAGTTTAAGATATAATTTAAATTTTTATTTTAATTGTGTAAAATCAAATCCGAAAGAAAATATTTATATGTTAATTTATGGATGTGCTATAATTTAAGTTTTATTTTATTATTTTAATAGTGTGAATCCAAATCTCTATAAAATGGCTAATTGATTTTTGGGAGATTTTCTTTAATAAAAAATAACAATTACATACATTAAAAAATCATTCTTAAAAAAATGTAAAAATAAGTAACAATTATTTTTTTTAGAAAGATTTAATGAGATGACTTTATAAAGCAAAAAATGAAAAATCATTTAAAAAAAATAGTTCACCTTGCTTTCCCAACAAATTTTCCCATAACACCCCAAACTTCTTAACCAATTATATTCAAGAAAAATAATTTTTAAATTTTTAAAGTTAAGTATTTAACATGTTCACTTAAAAAAAAATAAAAAATTTGAAGAGCATAAAATTCTAGTTTTTAAATTGGTTAACAACCAACTTATTAATAACTAATTAACAAAATGAGTTGAAGAAGTGATTGCAATTGTACTATGCCTAACGACAAGTACTAATAATATTTAACCCCTATGTTAGCAAGTGATCTATCTATTCATTATTTTACTACTTTGGTGAAATATTTCATTTCTTCAATAGTAGAAGCATCCTCATTATATATTACGATAGGTAGGGCAAGTAGCACAGATGAAGATTGAATCAACCCAACTAGGTTCTTGATATAAAAATTTAGTTATTTATCCTCATTTTTAGCCATCATTCAATATTTAAATGCTTTTTTGAATTCTTGAAGTTGCTATGGAAGTTATATTTGATTGCATATTATCAATCTTAGCTTTCCTACTTTGCTTTCCTAAATCAACCCTTGAGACTTGATAATTAAAATATTTCATCTTTACACACAATAGGAATGGCAACATCTACAATTTTGGATCTTTAAGAATTTATAAAAAATTAAAGAGACAAATTTAGCATTCTTATGTTGAGAGGATTTCTTCAAGAATTAAGTAAATAGTAGAGAAATCATTAGCAAGGGACTTAGACCTCTCCTTTTCTTGATAGCGATGTCAATCCATACGGAAACTTTAGGAAATGATGAATCTACATGGTTTGATGTTTGTCCTTCCTTGTAATGAAGGTCGTTTCCTATTTCTAGGGAGCTAAGTTTGTTGGAGACTAGTATCATAGATCCTAAAAATTTGAAGAGAAATGATTTCAAATATTGATAGGTTATATTTTCTAATAAGATAGCGGGTTCATGAAAAGTGTGAAAATGCAACAAGTTTCTCTCTATCAGTAATTTTATGAAAAGTGTAAAAATGTGACAAGGTTCTATTTGTTGCAGTTTTTTCTAGTTGGTGAATTCTCCAAAAGTGTAACAAAGAAAGGTAAGTTCAATATTTTGTAAACATGAACTATAGAAAAGTGTGACAAAGTTCTTAAGATGTGCTAGTTTGTGAAAAGAGGGAAAACGTGACAAAGAGGATGAAGTTTGTCAGGTTCATGAGATTAAAATTTCATGATGTCGCATAGTTCATGGAAATATCTAATTTTTTGACAAGCTAAAAGGAAGATGAGAGGAGAAGTGAAAAGAAAGAAAGAAAAGCATAAAATATCCACAATTTTTAAATGCCACAAATTTCATGAGTTTGCAAACTCTCCAAAAGTGCAAAAGTGTGACAAGTTAAGAAAAGGCCAAAATCACTGGATCTAGTACAGTAAAGTCAAATTTAAATTTAAGTACGAAAAGGAAAATTTAAATTTTAAGTGGGAAAGGGGAAAATTACCATGTCACTTGATCATTGGGGTAGGATTCATTACTATCCATAAGTCTTAGCTATTTAAGGGGCAAATTTTTACATTCAAGGGAATTAATAATTCTACACCCCAAAACCCTTGTTAACATTATTTTGATCCTTATGTTCAAACAATAATATCTAAGGATAAACAACCTTTGATTTCAAGGATTAGAGAATGAAACCCCTTTATTTTTATATGACAAACTCATCCATAGGTTTCAATTGCATTTCATGGGTTGTAGATTCTAAGTTGACATAAGTTCATGTATCATATAGTTGTGTGTAGTGGTTCTTAGTTTAACCTTTATAGTCTATTATTGTTGTTGTAGCTATTATTGGTTGTATTGCTGCTACAACACATTTTGATGCATTTCATACTTATTAAAAATAAATAAAAGGTTTCAGAGTCTGTCTTTGACTTGTTGCCATTTTTATAAATCTAGGTTATTGATATTAATGAAAAATTGTGGTGAAATATGGGTTTGTAATATCTAAGTTAAAATATATAAATCTGAAAGTTATTGGCCCAAAATAATCCATATGGGTTATCACAATGGTATTAGAGATAAATCTTTCTAGATTGTAGGATAATATAACGTTTAATGCTTTTTAGTGAAAACGAAGCTAGATATCTTAGAAGAGAGAAAAACAAGTTCAATTAGAGGTTTTAAGCTCAAAGGGAGTTGAAGAAGGGGAAGAAGTCATGGTAGATGAAAGAGAGGAATATTTTTGAAGAACCTTGGAAAATATTGAAATGCCCCTGCCAAGGAACCCCATAGGACAACACTAAACTAGCTCAAATTAATGGAACAATTTAAAAAAAAAAAAAAAACAAATAACTATAGAATGCATAACATAACATAATAATCTAGTCTTAGGTTCTCTAAGGTTCCTCAACTGCAATACTCACAAAACTAACAATCAGGATTACTAGAAACATTTCATCAACGATAAAAGATAACATGATCGATCTAACATGTAACGTTCATTTTTAAGCACCAAATTAAATGATCCTATATTACTCACTTCCATAATGTGACAACTAATAGTCAAACATTAAAAATCATTTTCTAGCTAACTATCATATGATGAGGCATTACTTTACAGTAATCTTTACAATAAGAGATCATCAATAGTTGTTACATCATTACAATAATTATAACATTGCTTCCTCTAGTATATGTAGGAAGATTACATCTGATTACATTAAGATCTATAGATGGAAATACAATCCAATATACAAATACATGATAGGATGTCTTCTCAAACTGGAACAACAACTAGAGTCCATAGTGCAATGATCAACCTTCACGCACATGCACATGCAACAAGAATACCCAATGGAGGAAAAGCACCAACCTCCTAACCATGTGGAACCCTAAGGTCCACCCCCCGTGCTAGGAGATAACACAAGGTCCCACATCGAATAGACAATCAAGAAAGCAACAAACTAAGATAAGCAAGGGGTTATACATGAAACCATAACAACACTGCTAACAACACCAATATTTTCAACACTTACATCACTTCTAGAGGCACTCACACATCAAAAAGAGGAAATACAACTTGGGAGTGCCATACTGTAATAGGGAGGAGTGTCATCACATGGTCCTAGCATGGGTTGTCCTGGATGTCTCCCACTAGACCCCGACCCCCATCTATGATTGTCCTGGTAACCCCTCACTAGGTCCCGACCCCATAGGGTGACACACATGTAATCAACATTCCTTTCATGAGGAAAAAGAAGTTGATCTTGCTAACCAGGCCTTCTCAACCCATCCTCAACCTAAATGAGCACTACAAGAAATGGGCGAGGCATCCATTATCTTGTTTAATGTGAATTCTACCCATCCCCCTAATACATTATTAAGGTTATCACTGGATTAAGAAACCCTCTAATGAGTTGTCCTAGACACCACTTTGGGTTATGGTCCCCATTGAGAGCCACTCCCCCTACTTGCAACTAGAAAACCCTACCGCAGTGCAAGGCATTACCCATCTTGTACACCTATCATAATCTCATAAACACCTGTTAGGACAATATGAACCCATGTCCCAACCCATAGCCATAATTTAACCATGATGAACAGATAGTACCACACTTAGGGTTTGCATTTCACACAATACACATACGCATACCCTTCTGTAGACACTGAAAAAATGTCCTAAGTCTGCGAGCATCATTTTTCTTGGTCTTCATCTTTTGATAATTGAATAATTTTAATTATTCAATTATGTTTGATCATATTCCTCTATAATTAGATATTTTTTAATTATTTAATTAATTCATTTTCTAATCTTTGTTCTATCCTAATCGATTAAATAATTTAATTGCGTCGCTAATATCCCCCTTTCTTCTATAATTAAATAAATCATCATTTATTTAATTATTTCTCTATAGTTAGATAATAATAATTATTATTTGACCTTTTCTTCTTCCATGATTAAATAATTGTTGAAATTATTTAATTCCTCTTCAATTTCCATCCTCACATTTAATTAAATTGAATAAATTTAATTAAATGCTCCACCTTTTATTTTCTCCAAATAAATAATTGGAATAAATAATTTATTTGCCACTTGTCCCCTTTCTCCATTTTCCTCCATTTTCAAATAAATTATTTATGCACCACCTGGTTAAAGATGCCATGTCATTCATTTCTATCATAGCCTTCATTGCTATCATAGCCATCATGCGTCATAGTTGTCAGGCATCATAGCCATCAGGCACGATACCTGTCATGATTCCTCCAAGAATAGCATATTCTTGGTGCATCAATCCTGGACCATTGATCTTGGCATCTTTCTAGAAGTGTGGTCTTGACCATCTATTTTGTAACCTCCCTCTCATGCATCCTCCACCATTGATCTTGGAATCCTTCTAGAGGATTAATCTCACCTATCCATTCAAAAGGTTGTCTATAAAAGTAGCCTTCCCCCTCCACTTTGACCTTAACAGCTGATTTTCTTGAACTTTCTTGCTTACTATTTGTAGGTTTGGCATAAGTCTACTTCAAAATCTGAGGGAAAAGTTGCATAAGAAGAAGGAGAGCAAGGGAAGTGATTCAACCAATAATGGGGAGTAGTTTGTTTTATGTTTTGCATTTCTAATCTTCTCCATTATTTTGTATTCTCTTGTTGATGTGGTTTATTGGTCTAGAGGTGTTAGCTGTCACTATTCTAGGATAGGAACTAAGAATCCCATCTCACATTGGTGAACTCGACCCGAGCATACTGTTTTGCAAATTTTTCGTATGGTTTTAACTTGGTTTTGCAAATTTTGAGTACGAAACAATGCAATTGTCAAGCGCAACAACACATTTGCTGAGGAGTGAACATTTGTCAAACACAGCGACACACTTGTCCAGAAATGATGCATTTGCAGAAGGCATCCACAGGCAGGAAATTTTGAATTTGAAAACACGATGCAACTGTCCCTGTGTGATGCAACACAGAAACATAACTGACGAAAGGTGTGATGCAATCGCCTAGTAGGTAAAAAGTTTTAGTTTTGGTTTCTTTTTCATCTTTCTTTCACTTTCTGTGAGTCAAATAGAGTTTTTTGGGTTATGATATTTTGTCTACAATGTGTGGCTTTAGGTGGATTCCCAAAATCTCTTCTTGGAGCAACAAAAAATTGAATCCTTTAGTTCTAGTTTCTCTTTTTTACTTTCATTTCTTTAGCTTAGTCATTTGATTTTGGTTTTGGTTTGGTGTTAACCCCCTTTTGGTGCTAACTTGGGGTTTGTGTAGCTTTTTCGTTGGTCCAAGGCTTTTATTTTGAGACTACTAATAAGTGGTTTTGCAGGTTTGAATGTCCAAGAAATTTATTTTGAAACCACTTTGTTTGTTTTAGATTAGAAAATATTTCATTTTGGTGCTTAAAATTAATGATTGTCTTTCTCACATAGCTTTAACTAGGGGGTAAAAGAACACCATGTCTTAGTGTTTGAAGGATTGTAGGTATTATGCTCTCACCTTGTGCAAACTTGACAATCAGAAAGCTGAACCTATCTATTTTTGTGTTTATACCTTAGAGGGGCTTGCCTCACAATAGGGAATGACTCCAACCATTTTTTCACTTGGACCGGTATATAAAAGGATGAGACTAAACTGTCAAGTCATCATGGTATGTAGGCCTTAGCCGTGTAGTGTCATTCGAAACATGGTACTTACCTTTTCTTTTAAAGGTATAAGAGCCCCTAGTAGAGTGATAAAAGTCTGAACTCACTTGTTGTACACTCGCAAGGTGCTATGTCCCTAAGTATTCACTAGAACCCTCTTGTTTTAGAAGCCAAAATCCCTTCTATTTGCTGGTGTAGTAATGATCATTGCCAAGCCATCCCACATTCTCATAATTCTTAGTAGAGATGAAGAGTTTTTCATGGGAGAGTCATGAGAACTCGAAGCTTGGTTAACCCAAGAAGTGAATGTCATGGAGGGGAGCCAATGTGGCCAAGCTTCTAAGTCATCTACTAAGAATAAGTGTGGCTAAGTGGGAATCTAGTGAATATAGTCCTTTCCAACCTTAGGATTGTTCTTGTCTTTTAGAACATTTCACATCAAACTAGCCCAAAATAAATTGCTTGATACTATTTGCTATGTTTGGTAGTCATATCTTATCAGAAATACTCAAAAAATTGAATCAAAACCATTGAAAAACATCAAAACTGTCAAAAATGCCATTCTGGAACTGCAACTGTTGAACGCATACCCACAATTATCATTGTGAACTGCAACTGTTAGCCAAAAGACCACAACTATTTTCCTAAACCACAATTTTAAAAAACAGGCCTACATTTGTCAACCTGAGCTGCAACTGTGAAACACATTTGATAGAAATTGAACCGCAATTGCCTACTAAACAAAATTTCTTGAAATCCGAGTCCAAAATTTGATCAAAATAAATTTACAGTGACCTCCATCTGATAAACCAGAGACCTACAAGTTTTTCCATCTCATTTTAGCATCCTCATTAGGAAAACATTTCATTATAGGTTACATTCCTTAATCCTTTGCATTACACAAATTAAATTTTCATCTTAGGTTTCATCTAGGATTTTAGATTTTGAGCATAGGAAACCTTCGAGTCTTTGAGAATTCTTGGTCACATACCCTATTTGTCATTGAACACTATCCTTTACATTATCAAATCTTTGTCATTGTCACTTTTATCACATTTGAGTCTTAAACCTTTGTCATGGTCTTAGCTCAAATCTTGTCAACATCATCCCCTTGAATGGTCAATGATACTTAGGATTGTTGCCTTAAGTTCACATTAGCCTCATTGTCATCCTTTGTTTAGGGTCCCTTTGCATCTAGATTATACCCTTATCCTACAAAAATACAAAAAAATAGTTCATTTTACCTTAGCATCATTATCTTTGCATTAGTCAATATTTTAGTATCCTTTAGCATCCATTATCCCTCATCTTTTAGACATTATTATCCTTGCATTATCAACATCCTTTCTTCTTCATATCCTAAAATTCATAAAAATCCAAAAAACATAGTTTAGTTCATTACCAAAACCAAATGAAGGGACATGGATTTCCTAAGTGACCCTTTTCCTGATAATGTCACATATTCAAATCAATCTACACCCCGCAATGACACATCACAAAAAGACCAAAGTGACCCTTGGGAAGACCTAAAATTTTAAGTATCCAACAAACAATTGACCCCTCAAGAGATTGAAAGGGCCTATCAAGATCCAAGACTTTTAAGCATAGTTGACCAACTTGTTAGTGCCAACCCAAACAAATTTTTCTATGCACTAGCCAAAAAGGGTGCCAAACTACCTCAAGGTTATGATGTGTCAACCATCATAGAACAAGAAACTAAAAAACCCATTTGGCATGCCTTCATCACAACAAATGGTAAACATACCCCTTGGGACAACCACACACATGACTACTACCACTACAACAAGCATCCCAACTCATGCTACTACACAAGGTAAAAATTTCACATTTGGTAGTTCCTCAAACACCATGGGTAAAACTTTCACAAATCCTCTCTTTCAAAACAAAAATCAAGGGTCCACATCACAACGTGTTACACCTTTGATTCAAAATATAAGCCAAGGTCACACACCCTTGATTCAAAATGCGAACCGGAGTTCTATACCCACATCCCAAAACAAAAGCCAACGGCCCTCATTCCAATTCCAAAGTGCGCCTTCATTAAAACAACCTCCACCAAATAACCCTAGGAAGGTGTGTATTATCTCACAGAAGACCCCAAGTCAAAACCACAATCAAGGGTTACTACCAACCAAGGGTCTATTCCATCACTTCAAAATTATCAAGGGTCTCCATCATTTCAAAATATTATTCAAGGACCTACGCCTTCATTTCATAATGTCAATCAAGGACCTATGCCTTCACTTCAAAATTTCAATCAAGGAAACATCCCTTCACTTCAAGGGTCTATACCTTCATACCAAAACATCAATCAAGGTTCCACACCTCGATTTACAAACCAAGGATTCAAATTTCAAAATCAAAACACGAATCAAGGGTCTATACCTAACTCCAAAATTCCATACCAAATGCAAACGTGGCCTTCAAAACCAACCTAAACACCAATCTCATTCCAAATAAAAAAAAATCACATAACAATCTAGGTCTCATATCACAAAACGTCAATCAAAATCCAAACCCAACACATGACCTCAGTGCCAACATTATTGCATCACATCAAAACAATGTGACATCATCCCTTGCAGACTATTTGATCCAACACATGCAAAACCTTGAACAATGAATGGCCAACATGCAATTGGGAACCAACAAGAAGACATATTTTGTGGAGGAGTTGTGCCCTATTCCATTTGATCGAAACTTATACATGCCACCCTTACCCTCGCATTTCACAACACCACCATTGCCTAAATATAAGGGGATAGGGGATCTGATGGAACACATCCATGAATTCAACATAGCATGCATGGAAGTTGCATATGACCCCACCTACTTGATGAGGTTATTCCTGTGAAGTCTTATAGGGGCAGCCTTTGATTGGTTCTCACATCTTCCACAAGGCATCAGAACATGGGGTGAACTAGTCGACAAATTTATCAATCATTTTTCCTTTAACATTAAAAACAATGTCACCCTTGCAACATTGAGCATAACTAAGCAAGAAGAAAGGGAATCACTCACCTCGTTATACCAGAGATGGCGAGGCTTGGTTAGCGAATTCCCTTATCATATTCCTAAAAAACAACTTGTCACAATGTTTGTAGAAAACCTTAACAAAGAGTTGATGAGTCGAATTAAAATCCAATGTTGCACAACCTTTGAAGAGATTCTTGAAAAGGGTGTCCTTATTGAGAAGGGCCTTATCACTAGAGGATTGGTCAAGATAAACAAAGACAATCATAAACCTAACAATGACAAAGGAAAATACTAGTCCCAGAACAAAAATGTCACAAATGACGAGGTTGTTGATGCCAAATTGATAACCAAAGGACCAACCGTTCAACTTAAAGGTCCTTCTTCATCAAACACATCCATTACACTAAGTACCCCAACACAAGGTCAAAACCAAACACTAAATGCTATCCAAAGCACCCAACCAAGAAGAGGTCCTCCCCGTGCCAAGAGAACATACACCCCCTTGGGTGAACCCATTGAATCAATCCTTAAACGACTTTTGCAATCTAATGTCATTACACTGCCAGATACCAAGAATTATGAACCTTCCTTGATCAAACCAGATTGGTGGAAAGATGATGAATACTGTGAATATCTTTGCTCAAAAGGACACAAGACATCTAGATGCTAGACACTCAAGAACATTGTTCAAGAGCTTATTGAGGATCAAACCATTTCAATTGAAAATTCACAAGGTAAAACCAATGTTGATCATACAATATTCAAGACCCCTTTGTAAGACCATGATAAAGGAAAAGCCTCTAGTTCAGGGAATAGTAACAACAATGCCAACTATGTAGTTGTCAAACATGATTACAACACCATCATTCTTAATGTAGTACCTCTTGATGATCGCATTACCACCATCACTATAAACAAGCCAAAATCAGACTATGTTATCACTACCCGCAAAACCAAGATAACTATTCCAGGTCCATCTGCAAGTCCTCAGCCAAAGGGACAATATAACCTCTTAGAGAAACTAGGGAAAACTCTAGTGCAAATTTCTATCTTGGAACTCCTCATTTCACCACAACACAGAGCGATCCTTGAAAAATCCCTACAAGAAGCCTCTGTTCCTGCAAATCTAGATGCCAAAAAATTTTAGGCCATGGTTGGATACCTCACTATGCCACACCATGTCACCTTCTTCGAACAAGAATTTTTGGCACCAAGATCTGACCATAACAGTCCTCTACATTTAGAAGTATGTGTTAACACACACAAGATCAGATGAATCTTAGTGGATGGTGGAGTAGGTTTGAATATTTGCTCGCTAAAATTAGTGAAGGCATTGGGATACTCTAAGAATTGCATTGAACAAACCAAGAAAATCATAATCAAAGGTTATGATGATGCTGAATGATCCTTTGAAGGCATAATCTCAGTCCCAGTGAGGGTTGGCCCAACCATACAAGACATAGTATTTCATGTCTTGGATCTGGATTTACATTACAATCTCCTCCTTGGCCGCCCATGGATTCATGCCATGAGGGCTATTCCATCCACCTACCATCAATGCCTCAAGTTCCCACATAATGACATTGAAAGCACTTTCCCAGGTGACCCTGATCCTTTCCAATATTGTTCCAACCTCAAAGGAACTGTTGAACGTCAAGTGCCCATCAATCGAGAGGCCTCATCTTCCACTTCATCCACCACTCCATACCACTACATTGATCCATCCACCCTTGTTAAATTATCCAACTCATTCATTACACCTTCCATGCCTAAAATCAAGATCCAAGATAAAGGTTGCAGATAGTATGATATGAAGAGTCTCTTTTTCATTGGAAAGCTACCTTAGTCACCAATGTCATATGGAAAACCGCATCCTATGCAGCCCAAAGTTGTCATTCAAAATCCTCCTACCACCTTCACTAGATGGGGGGAACTTTCTAAGGAATTCTTGGGTGACCACATTCTTACATGGTTGTACAAGGAAGAGGACATTGAAACTAAGAAATTGCCAATTGAACAATATCCAAAAGGGTTCTAGATAATGAAACGACATGGATATGATGGATGTAGTGGCCTTGGTCTTAATAAGCAGGGAATGTTGGAACCTTTACAACCTCCTAAGTTAATAAGTCATCAAGGGCTAGGGTTTGTTCTGGTAAAAGTGACTATTTGAGGTATTGGGTCACCCTCAAGTGAGGTTGCTAGTGCTTTAGTTGAGAGCGAGAAACATGAAAACCCTTGGGATTATGATGCCAATTCTAATGAGTATGATTGGGACTCCTTATCCTCCACCACCTTCATGGACCTAGATAAACTATTTGGGGAATTTGACCAAATGCTTACCCTTGATTCTTCACGAAATCCATCAAATACCCATATGAGAATGTCTTTGACTAAAGAAGAATGGCTCCAACACTATTTTTGGAAATCCATGGATTTGGCCTCCTAGGAGCTTGATGACTCTAGTTCCATATTTACCCTATCTGCCTACACAATGACCCTTGACAATACCGATGATGTCTTACCTCTTGTCTACCCTCAACTCATAGATTAGGACCAACAAGGACCACCAAGTTTAGATACTTTCAAGAATGATGAAGCTATTGTTGAGTTCATGGGACTTCATGACAGAATACCAAATGGAGATCATAAAGTTGGATTTGTTGTAGAAATCAATTATGCTGCATACTTTGATGAGGTTATCCTGTCCTCTAGTCACAAAAGTGAAAATGAAAAATTTAAAAATAAAAATAATAGGTCTTCAGGTGAAAACTGAAAGGTGCCTGCTGACCATGGAAAAGTAAAAATAAAGGACGTATCTAAAGGTGAAAATGTCTTTGAGGCACTTGAGGATGGAGGATAGGATTATCTCCCAATAGAAAAAGAGAGATCGCTATTTCTTATAGAAGAAACAAAGGAAGTCAACATTGGAACAATAGATAACTCCAGAATAATACAGTTAACAATATCCTTGACCATTGAGGAAAAGCCTGAGTTCATAGCATTCTTCTAAGAAAGACAAGTCAATTTTGCATGGTCATATGCCGATATGCCTGGATTGGATCCAAAATTGGTTCTACATCACTTACCATTGCTACCAAATTCAAATCCATTCAAAAAAAAGTTAAGAAAAATGCACCCCTAGATTGCACTACTTGTCAAGGTAGAACTCAAGAAGCTCTTGGATGTCAGATTTATTCACCCCATTGATTATGCAGAATGGATATCAAATCTAGTTCCAGTTACAAAACCAAATGGTTGAATCATAGTTTGCACGAACTTCTGAGACCTCAATAAAGCTTGTCCCAAAGATGACTTTCCTCTGCCGAATATTGACATCATAGTGGATTTAACTGCTAGACATGAAATTCTATCACTAATGGACAGATTCTCAGGATACAATCAGATTAGAATTTCCACTAAAGATCAACCAAAAACAACTTTCACATGTGCTTGGGGAACATTCTATTGGAATGTCATGCCATTTGGACTAAAAAATGTTGGAGCCACCTATTAGAGAGCCATGACTACAATTTTTCATGACTATATGCACATCCTTATGGAAAGATTATGTTGATGGCCTTCTCTCCAAATATTTAGAATGAGGTGGACACTTAGCAGTCTTGGATAATATTTTCACCTGACTGGAAAAATATCAACTCAGGCTAAATCCAAAGAAATGTGTTTTTGGGGTCCAATTAGGAAAACTCTTGGGATATATAGTCTCTCATAGAGGAATAGAAGTTAATCCTGCTAAAGTAAAAGAAATCTTATACATGCTACCACCAACCAATACCAGTTAGTTAAGGACATTACAAGGAATACTACAATCAATCCATAGGTTCATTGCCCAGTTAACAGACAAGACCCATCCATTCCAACATTTGTTAAGGAAAGGTGTGCCCTTAAATTGGACTGACAAGTGTTAAGAAGCATTTGACCAAATTAGGAAGTATCTATTGACTCCATCAGTCCTTATGCCACCAATTGACAAAAGACATCTAATATTATATGTGATAGCTACTACATCAACACTGGGGGCACTTTTAGCACAAAATGATAATGCTAGAAAGGAAAGGGAAATATACTATATCAGCCACACTTTAGTTGGGTATGAGCTAAACTATAGTCCTATTGAGCAAGCATGTCTAGAACTAATATTCACAACACAAAAATTGAGACATTACATGCTAAATCACAAAACCAAGTTGATTTCCAAAATTGATACTTTGAAATACCTACTCAATAAAGCAGTATTGACAGGTAGGTTAGCCAAATGAGTTATGATCCTGAGTGAATATGACATTGAGTACATCGACCACAAAGAAATAAAGGGATAGGTAATAGTTGACCAACTCACAAATGAACCATTAAATGCATACCATCCTTTGGTATGTGAGTTCCCAGATGAATCAATTCTTGTCATAGACACCCCAACAACATGGAAACTATATTTTGATGGATCTTATACAAGTCATGGATCAGGAGCTGGTATTTTATTCATCACACCTCAAGGAGACTCCATTCCTAAGTCATTTTGTATAGCATTTTCGTGCACAAATAATATGGTTGAATATGAACCGTTATTGACAGGACTCCAGATGGCAATAAGTTGGAAAATTAGGGACCTTCAAGTCTATGGTGACTACCAATTAGTGATTAAGCAAGTTAATGATGACTTTGATACCAAGGATGAGAAATTGATGCCCTACAAGCACATGGTAGACAACTTCAGAATATACTTTGACAATATTTCCTTTGAACAGATACCAAGAATCTAGAACAAAGCAAATGATGCAATGACTATCATCAGATCTCTCTTGGAAATCCCTAATAATGCTACACAGTATGAGTTTTTGGTGGAACAACTTTTGATCCTTGCATTTAATGTCCTCAAAAATGAACTTGTGTGTGAACTTGTTGGTCTTGAATCTCCTTGGTATAAATACATCTATGCCTACTTGCATGAACAAGTTATCCCTCCTGACTTTTCCCTTAACCAATGCAAAACCTTTATTCATCAAGCATCCAAGTATGCCATCATCGGAGACACCCTTTATCATCGTAGCTTAGATAGTACCCTCCTTCAGTGTCTCGACTCAAATGAAGCACAAATAACCTTACAAGAGGTACACTCGGGTATATGTGGAGCTCACTCTGCTAGTCCAACCTTAGCTAAAAAGATCATGAGAAAAGGATATTATTGGCCTACGATGGAACGAGATGTTTATCACTTTGTGAAGAGATGTCGCCAGTGTCAGATTCATGGAGATCTTATACATGCACTAGCTCAGGAACTTCAGCCACTCACTTCACCTTGGCCTTTTTCTCAATGGGGACTTGACCTCGTAGGAAAGATCCATCTCACCTCTTCTAATGGACATAAGTTTATCCTTGTTGCTACTGAGTATTTCACGAAATGGATTGAAGCCATCCCATTGACTTACACTATTGGAAAACAGATAGCCAAATTCATCCTGAATTATATCATTTTCCACTATGGTATTCCATAGTCTATCGTCACTGATAATGGCCGTCCTTTCAAAAACCAGGATGTCTGTGAGCTTTGTGAAAAATTTCATATCCAATATCATTTTTCCACTCCATATTACCCCTAAGGTAATGGCCAAGCTGAGGCATCTAATAAGACCATCTTGAAGATCCTAAACAAGACCATTAATGACGCTGGTTGCGACTGACACCTACAACTCAATCCTACTTTATGGGCCTATCATACTAGTGTCCACACTCCGACTGGAGCCACTCCATATTCCCTTGTCTATGGGTCTGAAGCAATACTTCCTATAGAGGTCGAGTTACCCTCTTTACGAGTCTCCATGCAAGGCTTGATTGATCAAGAAGAATATTGTGTCTCCCATCTACATGAGCCAGAGTTACTGGATGAAAAGAGGTAGAATGCCTTGACACATCTATAAGCATACCGGAATCGCCTTCGAGGCAACTATAACAAAAAGGTCTGACCCAGAAACTTTGACATTGGAGATTTAGTCTTGAGAGAAAATCCAAAGAATCAAGCAAAATGAGAAAAACTGGGAAAGTTTGAACCTAATTGGTTGGGCCCTTATATCATTACAACATCATATGGGTCAGGTGCTTATCAACTTTCTACTCCTGAAGGAGAGTCATTATCTGAACCTATCAATAACATGCACCTCCATAAATATTACACTTGATTCTCAGAGTATCCCCTTAAAAAAACAAAAAAACAAAAATACAAAAAATTCAAAAAAATTGAAAAATCAAAAATACAAAAAAATCAAAAATATAAAAAATAAAAATAAAAAAATTTTAAAAAATAGTAAAGAGAAATAATTCGTCCAAAAGTGAAAACAACTTCGGTGGCGCTTTGGATAAGTACCATGGTGAAAACCTAGCAAACAGGTGCCATGTGTAGTCAGTTCTTGCTCCTTCGTTTACTATCACTCCATATGATCTCCCCTTTCCACTTATCCATTTGCACGTGTCATTCACCCATAATAAATTTTGTCATCCTTCCATGGCTTGAAAACCACCAACATTTGGGTATGTTGATCATCCCTTGCATTCACCACTATCCCCTCACACATAATAAGTTTGTCCTACACCTGACTGGGGGAAATTCCTCGACTCACGTCTTCATTAGACAATAACACATCGTAATAGCCTCATAAAACATCAAAATCCAAAAAAAATAAAAAACGTCAAAATCCAAAAAAATAAAAAAACATCAAAATCCAAAAAAAATCAAAAAACATCAAAATCCAAAAAAATTAGAAAACATCAAAATCCAAAAATATCAGAAAATATCAAAATCTAAAAAACATCAAAATGCAAAAAAAATCAGAAAACATCAAAATTGAAAAACATCAGAAAACATCAAAATCCCAAAAATAGAGTCTAAGTCTAAGTCTAAGTCAGTGTTAGAGAGGTCGAACTACATTCCCTTTGTGTGTTTGCTACGTAGGGAAGGCTCATCTTAAATGAGCCCTCGAGGCATTAGGTCGGTCCTTTTAGGTTGTCCAAATAAAATCATAACTCAGTCTTTTGTCGAATATGACAAATTCAAGTCCTGTTGAACTATGAGGTTTTTGCACATTGCTACATAGGAAAGGCCATCTGTTGATGAGCCCCCGAGGCCCCCTAGGAAGTACCTTAGGGTTCATCAAGTTTGGTCGAGTCGTTGGTCTGAAAATGATCATCATTCGAACAAAATCATGAATCAACAAACACATGTAACCAACAAAATCATTCATCAATCAATCAAACTGGTCATTCAATTGGAATGGGGCATTAAGTCATTTGTCTCATTCGGTCTTATATAAGGATGTGTCCTTCCTGAGGTTAGACTTTGTCAATTTGGTCATTCACCTTAGGCAAGATATGTATTTCCTGTAGTTAGGTGCCCTATCAACACTTGTCATTTGGTCAACGTTATCAAATGTGTCCTTTTCCTTAAACAGGATGTGTCTTTCCCATAGTTAGGTATTGTCACATCGCTTGGTCATATTCATTAATCTTTTTCAAAAGCAATATTTTCATCATGGTCAATCAATCTTACGTTGATCAGGATTTGTCCTTCCTGAAATTAGGTACAATCAGTCAAATCAATTTGTCAACCTATCAATCAAATCAACTTGTCATCTTTATCAATCAACTTTGTCAAATCAATCAATCTTATTGGCTTTGTCAACCAATCCAGCCTTCATTGTGATGCGACCTTCCTATGGCTAGGCATGGTTAATCAAATCACTTTATCTATCTTTATCAATAAACTCAGTCATTTTGATCAACCTAATCAATCAAACAAACAATCTTATCATTATCACTGGTAAACACTTGGCAAACAATTTATTGGTCTAGAATTGCCTTATCTCTTTGATTGATTTTGGGTCATGTTACCAGTCTCCTCGAGAATTTCATATCAATGGATTTAGAGGGACGATGATGGATCATGACCTCTTTTCATTGTTTGTTGTCTGTGGTTTGTCTTGGAAAAAATACTAGGACAATTGGGTCCTTAGTATGAGCTGGGGCATTCCTTGTCTTTTTGATTGCTTGTCTCTCCCAAATGATCACCTTGCACATCTTGGATTATGTCATACCTTGGTATTTGTGGACCATTTGTGACATTTTTGATGCCCAATGATGATAAAAATAAAAATGTAAGCATGAAAGTTGGATTCCTTATCATTCTTGATCTAACCTTTTGTCTCCATCTCCTTTATCTTTTCCATGCTAACATTCACCCCCTCTTTCTTCTCTACACTATCATTTCTTTTGTCTGCATCTTGACAAAGTCCCATGACACACAAAAACATCTTGCCTCCATAATCATGTTAGATTGCATCATAAACAACATCATCATAAATATCATTTTCATATTAGGTCACATATATTTGTATAATAAAATACGAAAAATATAAACTACATCCATACATCATCATATTAGTGTCCTTTGCATTATACCTTTCATTACAACATTACATCCCATATCACATAGTATTGCATTCCATAACATTACAACCCATTTACATTGCATTTCATATAACATCGCATTGTGCATATCATCACATTACATATCATACATATTCATATTACATTAAGTATCACATGTTTTCCATCAAACATTTTGCATTATCATACAAACATTACATTACATTAATACATTCCATTTTTCATTTAAAAATTTCCATTCATCATTCACATGTAACATATTCAGAACATCCAATACATGGAACTAATCGCATACTCATATATGTCATCATCACCTTATACTACATTCAATAAACATTAGGGAATCCACATTGCATTCAATAAAAGAATAAACATTTATCACATAGTCATAGGCACATTATCATAAACCACATCAAAACCATCACATAATCATATAGAATGCATCATCACACATCATAATCACATGTATAATCATCAATCATATCCAATAAATAAACATATAAGCATCCATCACATAATATGTCATAATAAATCCATAAACACATCATAATGCATATCATCAACTGCTGCCAAAATCATATCATATATATATATATATCGCTCAAAATCATGTGTCATAGGTACAATGTCATGATGTCTAAATAAAATGGAGCTTGCAGGCTCAATAATCAAGTGTATTAGTGTCTATATAATAACATAAAAATGCTAAACACAATCTATCTGGAACTGCCCTCATCTCTGACCCTTGTAGTCCCGTGCTCTGTGGTGGGAGGTTTGTCGTATGGGGTGGTCCACCTAGCATCTAATGTCTCACCTTCTGACCTGCTATGTGACTGATGGCTACGTGTCCTGCCCTGTGATCTATTGGTCTCCACCTATGAAAAGCTAGGCTCCCTCCTCTCTTGTGGCACAACCCTCTCATATAAGCCTCATTAATATTGAGTGGTCACACCCTACCTTGCTAACTCTAGTGCAACATCAACCACTAATCCACTACAGGTGGTTGTAAAATCAATGATCCACTACTCTACTCGCTACTGCCAAATGACTACCAAGTCCCTCTCTACCTAAAAAGCATCTCTCTTGCCCTTAAGGCCATCCCTCTCAGTAGTCACCATCCTCAACTGTGCCACTAGAGCCTACACTCAAACTTGTAGAGTGGCTATCCTCTGCTCTATTGACCCCTCCCTCTCCCTCTCCATTCGCCACCTCCTCCAGCACCTCCTCCTCACCCATGATGATCCTCTCACAAAGAATCTACTCTACCTTATCCATAGCTGCCTCCTCCTCTCCTCCTACCTATCCTCTATCCCCACCTCCCTCGACCTCCATAGCCTCTGACTATGCAACCCCAATTGCAGGAACCTCCATATGCTACTCTCTGACCTGTAACAATACCTCTTCCGCAACCCTGATCTTCGGATGATCCTCCTCCATATCTACCTTCTCTCGGATGGGTGGCAGTTTCCTACCCTCCTATCACCCTCTCCTCCTCGATTGTCTATCCCCTCGTCCTCGTCCTCCTCCTCCATCACCCCCATCATCCCCTCGTCCTCCTCTGCCTCCTCATCGTCCATCTCCTCTACCTCTCCCACCTTTGCCTCCCCTTTGACCTCTAATACCTCTCACTCTGCGCTCTACTAGTGCTGACTATTGTGGATTTGTTAGTGGAATAGGCCTATGAATCTGCCACCAGTCATCATACTCTAGTGTGGTGCCTGCATCTGCATCTCATCCCTGCCACTCCCAATCCAAGGCCTACAAAGCATTTGTCTCCTACTCAGCTATGGTCACTACAATCTGTGGGCCCTAGGGATGCACCTCTTGAGATGACCGCCCTTACTTTGCTCTGCCCATGGGAACTCCCTATCTCTCCCCGAACTGCTAGCATACCCTCTTTGGTAGATACATCTCCACAATGTGTTGGCTCTGAACTATGCACCCAATCAGATATCTAGGCTTCCTGTACCAAGGAAGGTGGTCGTCCTCATCTATCCACAATGGGCATACTCTGTATGGTCTCCAAATGAAGTTGACCAAGGTGTCAATGCCATGTCTCTAGTAGCCTATATCCCCAACATGTATCTGAATTAGGGCCCGCTGATATAAATATGAGTATGGTGTTGTTCCCACTTCTTGCCGCACCATTGGTGGTCGAAACACTGCTATGTGCTCCCATGCCCAGAATGTAAGGAAGGTCACACCATAGCTTAGGCTATGCCCCTCTCTGTAAATAATATCATGTAGCTGGAAATATAACATGGCCAACAGACATGGCCCTCATGGGTACACTGTCTTGTGTCGAATCATTGACCCCAACATCTCCCCCCAACCAATTGGGAAGACATGACCCTTGCGACCAAGGATCATCACTCCTACTATTAATGCACATAGGACAGTCAAATCGATCATATGTCTCAACCAACACCTTCCACTGGATCTCATAGCCCTCGATCCTAAGCTCTGCATCATCCTTAGTCTCATAATAGTCATAGAGTGCATGCAGTCCTCGACTCAGATCATAACACACATGCTCACCAAGAATGGGTAGCCTTAGGATCTGGTACACGTCCTCTAGGGTGACTGTCGCCTCCCTTGTAGGAAAATGGTAATTGCTTGTCTCCAAGTGCCATCGCTCTTCTAATGTTATCAACATACCCCTATTTTCCCTAATCATAGACATATATGTCACATAAAATAAACCTAGCTTTAACAACACACCCCTCTCCTCATCGCCCAACTGGTCCCGCAACTAGAACATGGGTGGCCTCAACTCTTGTGTGTAAATGGGGGGAAGTCGCACCTGAAAACATCAAGCAACCAATAGTGTCAATCCAAAACCCTCATTGGACCTATTGATTTTGACTTGACCAAGTCAAACCTTCCTAGTCTGGGAGAAGTTTTTAATCAGCAATTGCGTCACACTTTTTATCTAATGTGTCACATACATTATAACTGGACCGCAACTACAAATGAGTCATAATCCCAACAAATGCATCTTTTTGTGCAACATATGCATCACACGTAGTCGTTTGCATCATTCCTTATCATAATTGCGACTTGAAAATGCACTTGTGTTACATCAATTTATGTGTCGTACCACAAACATTCCTACCTTGTCCCTAGGCAATTGTGTTGCACCATGATGATTGCGGTGAATTTCTTGTCAATTGCATCATACGTGACATAAAATGCATTGCATGTCGAGCGACGCATTCATTTCCTAAGCTATTTCCTAACCTAAATCGATGCAAAACAAAAAAATTAAAGCATGGGTTTGTCGAACATACCAGGTTGGGCGCTCCCTCGGGTCAATGGCAGGTGTGGATCCTATATGTGCGGTGGGAAGCCTCTGGAACATGAGACATATTCGCTATCTAATCACTCCGAGCTCTCAAAATTTCTAAATATGGAATATGAAAATGACCCTTTTTCAACTTCTACTTGCCATTTATAGGTCCAACTTTAGGGTTTTTGACCTGTCTTGCCTTCTGGACCGACCCCTTAACACCCTAGACTTCGAATTTGACCTTGTCTTTGACCTTGATCATCAATTATGTCTTCACCATCGCAATACTGGTCATCCTTTTGTCTTATTGGGACAATTTTTGAAAATTTGTCAAATTTTCTCGAGGGGGCATACCTATACCCTACTATCATCAGGGCATCCTAGAGTATCTTTTGATTGAATTTCTTTGACACAACGTGATAAATTGCATTATTTCAAAGAGGGGAAAAATGTAGACACTAAAAAATTTCCTAAGTCTACGAGCGCCATTTTTCTTGGTCTTCATCCTTCCTTAATTGAATAATTTTAATTATTCAATTATGTTTGATCATATTCCTCTATTAATTAGATAATTTTTAATTATTTAATTAATTCATTTTCTAATCTTTATTCTATCCTAATCGATTAAATAATTTAATTGTGTCACTATTATCCCCCTTTTTTCTATAATTAAATAAATCATCATTAATTAATTATTTCTCTATAGTCAGATAATAATAATAATTATTTGACCTTTTATTCTTCCATGATTAAATAATTGTTGAAATTATTTAATTCCTCTCAAATTTCCATCCTCGCATTTAATTAAATGCTCCACCTTTTATTTTCTCTAAATAAATAATTTGAATAAATAATTTATTTGTTGTCCCCTTTCTTCATTTTCCTCCATTTTCAAATAAGTAATTTAAAATAAATATTCTGCACCACCTGGTCAAAGATGCCCTTTCTTTCATTTCTGCAATAATCTTCATTGTTGCCATAGCCGTTAGGTGTCATACCTATCATGATTCCTCCAAGAATAGCATATTCTTGGTGCATCGATCCTGGACCATTGATCTTGGCATCTTTCTAGAAGTTTGGTCTTGACCATCCATTTTGTAACTTCCCTCTCATGCATCCTCCACCATTGATCTTGGAATCCTTCTAGAGGATTAATCTCAGCCGTCCATTCGAAAGGTTGTCTATAAAAGAAGCCGCCCCCCTTCACTTTGACCTTAACAATTGATTTTCTCCAACTTTCTTGCTTACTATTTGCAGGTTTTGCACAAATCTACTTCAAAATCTAAGGGAAAAGTTGCATAAGAAGAAGGAGAGCAAGGTAAGTGATTCAACCAATAATGGGGAGTATTTTGTTTTATGTTTTGCATTTCTAATCTTCTTCATTATTTTGTATTCTCTTGTTGATGTGGTTTATTGGCCTACAGGTGTTAGTTGTCACTATTCTAGGCTAGGAACTAAGAACCCCATCTCACACCTTCAATAGAATATCATTACAAAACCTCATGAATCCATACATAGATAGGAGGAAACACCCTTAGGTTTTGTGTTCGTACAATGAACATGACCAACAACATAGCCAAACCACTTCCAAGTTTAAACAACCCCAAGGACCATTCATACAAATATACCCCCTCCTAGGCCTCTGGAAACCAATGTACTAAGCGCATTTCCCAATGGCACAAAACCTTAAATATACTTTACAAAGATGGCATCCATCTTTAATAATTACATAACCACTTAACCTAATAATCTAGACACATTGTTTAATACAAACAATTAATCTTAGAGTTGTAACCATGAATATATTCCCTTAAGTAAGACATTATTTCAACTTTCTTATCATTCATTTTAACTTAACCACTTAGTTCAATTAATAGATTATTTACTACAAATAATTATATTTAAAAATAACTACATCATTAATAAAACAACCATATATATTGAACTAGCTAATATGAAACCCTAATATTAAAGTTACAACTTTAATATAATACTATAATAAAAATATTCTAATTAATTAATTCACATAGCAATTCTATTAATCAACTATTAAATAATTACAAAATAATTAACATTCATTTACTAATTAGATAACAAAGAGTAATCTAAATCATATAACATTTAATTTAAATCATTTAAATTAAATAACCTATTCCTAATATTTTACCCTCACTTAATATTAACATTCCCCTAATACACTATTTAACTAAACATTTATTTTAAATAACACATTCGTTAATTCCATAGACTTTTACGCTATGTAAAATTTACTGTCAACAATGAATCTACTTTTATTCACAACTAACCCTAAAATTATAATGATATTCACAAACTCATAACAATTTAACAATAACTATCAAATTAAAAATCTTTTATTAAATAATTTTTTTATTTCTTCACTTATCATATAATCTATCGCATATAAAAAAAAAACATTCTTTTACTAGTTCCACAATATAATATATATGCATATATATATATATTATTAACGAAATGCAGCCATTGGGGAGTAGCCTAACAACAAGGTGAAGAAACCCTTTAATATTATGACCAAACCAGTTTGTAGAAACAAAGTTATAAATGATGCAATCATACTATTTTACTGGCAGGGAACAAGAAAGGCAATAAAAAATTATTAATTTTTATTCTAGAATAAATAAATGTTTCATTCACATACAGAATAAAACAATCAAATATTTATTTTCAGAAAGCAGAGAGAGAAAAATCAATCAAATTGATCTTACACTTAGAAAAATAAATTTAAACAAAAGTTCCAAAATCCAACCTAGATCCAACACTTGGAAATAAACGAAAATTTGATGCTGAGCTCAAACTTTCACTTGCAATTCCAATTTCTCCAAATCCGCAATACAAAATTCTGAAAACACAATTCCCAGCATAATCAACAATAGAAGAAAATTTACAGGCAATTGTTTCTGCCCTCTTTCCCCAAAAAAATAGAATGAAATCTACCCTCAAAACCAAAAACATTTACCGGAAGAAGAAAAATGCCGATTGTACATAAAATCCAAAACGATCCCAACCAACTATAGAACGGATTATAGTTAACTTTTATTTATTAAATCAACCTTCTCGACACATACTCAATAATTAATTTTAAATCAGCAGTTAGGACAATTAAAAGCATTTCATTTAAAAATCATAATTTGGGTAAATATGGAATATTTACTTCTATAGGTTCGGTCAACCAAAGTAATATAATAGATACCAATTTTGCACAGACGGGTAAAACCATTTACCGAACATTTACTTACACATTATAATCAATTATGTAGCTCTGACCTTATAACATTTTATTTATTTACCATATTATTATTATTTATTTATTATAACATTACATTAAAAATTTAGTTTATTATTAACTATGATTACTATATATAGATTTATTTATCAAAGGTATACCCTTTTACTTAAAAATTTATTTTAATGCATAAGATAACCAAAGACATTTTATCAGAAAATTTAAATTAAATAAAAGCAAATGCAAAATAATTACCTGATCACTATCTAGGGTCGAAATACAAAACCTCAAGCAACATTGACTGACCATACTGACAATATTGACAAGGTGCCAAACTGGATACTCATCCTCTTCGAGGATGATGGTAAGGGTAGGGGATCAAGTGTTATCTCTGATCAACTAATCCATTGGGTTCAAGAAATACTTAGACCTACCAATTCAGGTGGAGTCGATACCTAGTACCTTTAACTTGTAGAACATAAAATAGTTGTGCATATACATATACACATAAACAAACACACTATGAAAGGGAATCACAAAGTCACAGGGTGCTCACAAGTGAGTGATGTGACACTATCCCTTTCACTCAATCACATCAGTAATAACAACTAGTAATCGAATCAACTCATATAACAATCAACTACATAGTAATCGGGATAAGATCAATCACATGATAATCACATAGCAATCATGATAATATAATCACATATTGCTCATGATAGGGTTAGTCCTCATAATTAAATTAGATCTCCATAGTCACCTGAATAAAACCATATCATAACACATAAATCATTAGTGTCTCAATAATGATCATCCAACCCTATACTAATCATAACATGTGCATAAAACTTCAAGTATCATAAGTGTCATCAATGGCATCATCATAACAATGAATCTAACATCAAATAATGTATCATAATGTCTCATCATATAACAAATCAACTACCATTCTATCGGGGAAATAGTATGTGAGGCACTACATCCTCCCCCTCTATGATTAGACTTACTCCTAGAAGCCTGCAAATAAGAAAGGGTACAACTCCCACATCCGAGATGCATCCTCCCAAGTGGCCGAAGACTCATCATTAGGATCCCATTGGATCCTCACCTGCTCAATGTCTCGACCCCTCAGGGCGAGTCTCTTGTGCTAAAAAATTCCCACAGGCTCTAAAGCAAGCTTCTTACCCTCTACCTACAAGGAATTTTAGTCAAGTGCATGTGAAATATCTAGATTGTATAGCCTTAGAACAGAAGCATGAAATACATGGTGGATACGCGATAGACTGGGCGACAAGGCAAGATGGTACGCAACAGGGCTGATCCTCTCCAAAACCTTGAATGTTCCTACAAAACATGGTTCGAGCTTAGAGCCTTTTCCATAGCAGATCAGGCTGTTTCACGGATGCACCCACAAGAACACCTGGTCACCAACAAAAAATTGATGATAAACTCTATGAGCATTTGCATACTTATTTTGTTTGTCCTATGCTGCCACCAAATGCTCTCTAATACGAACAACCTGTTGTTCCATATTATGGAGCATCTTTGCTCCTAGGAGGACTCTGTCCTCGAGATGATCCCAACTTAGTGGGGTTCAACAAGGGCGACTATACAAGGCCTGAAAATGGAACATATCGATAGAATTGTGCTACCCATTGTTATACACAAACTCCACCAAGTACAAATAATCCTCACAACGAGTCTGTTGATCCATGACATACATTCTAAGCATATCCTCAAGGACCTAATTGACCCTCTCAGATTTCCCATCTTTCTTTGGGTGGTAGGCTGAACTAAATTTCAACTAAGTCCCCAACACATGCTACAAGGACATCCAGAATGCTAAAGTGAATACTAGATCTCTATCAGAGATGATCCTACATGAAATCCCATGCAATCTGACTATATTCTCCATAAAAATCATGGCCACTAAAGAAGCATTATATGAAGATTGAACATGAGAGAAGTGCACCAACTTAGTCAACTTGTCCATGGTGACCATGATGGAATCATGACGACAAGAAGATACTGGCAAACCTACTATAAAATCCATTGAAATAATATCCCATTTCCATTCTAGGACAAGATGCGGCTGAAGAAGACCTGCGGGGTGCTGATGTTCTACCTTAACCCTCTGGCACTCCAAACACCTCGAGACAAAATATGCAATGTCCCTCTTCATCGCAAACCAAAAATACAACTGATGGAGGTCTGCATGCATCTTCTTGACACTCAAACGATCTGAGTAGGGTGCTTGATGTGCCTCTGATATAATTTGGTTACGAAGACCCTCTGATGGAGGAACATAGATGCGACCTAAGTGCTGCAAGAGACCATCCAACTCAAGAGAATAACCTACATATCTGCCCTCCAAGGCTCTGCTTGACTCAACCTCTGACTTCGCCTCCTGATACCAACTGTCTGCAAGAAGCGCTGCAAGGATCTGACCCCTCAAATCTACTCCAAGAGTAACTGTTGAAAGCTCATGCCTCTACCGAATAAGAGCGTCTACCAAAACATTCTCCTTACCCTGGATGTACTTCACCTCAAAGTAATACTTTCATAGAAACTCCATCCACCACATCTACCTAGCATTCAGGTTTGGTTGTGTGAATATGTACTATAAACTGTGGTGATCTCTATGCAACTCAAACTGATGCCCTAATAGAAATTGTCTCCATCTTGTTGGCCTCCTACAATTATTTAATAACTAAGCCCTTACAACCATGATTCAGAGATTGGACATCTAACCTAAATTTAGCTATTTCAATCATCATGAAGGTGGATTTAACTTGTCAACCTAGGGACATGAACTTGAAATGGGTCAACACAGTATGTGTACTAGGAACTTAAAGTAGTCATTTCATTCTACAACTAAGGAACACACAATGCTGAAAGAAATTTCTTAGAAGGGAATACCATAAATACCAATCATCAATCAACAACTATATGAAACTAAAATTCATAATAGGAATGAAAATCTGAGCAACAAATAGGGCACTACTCTGTCTGCTTTGGCTGCAGGAACAATTGGTGTCAGATTTCTAACTAATTACTAAGCAGTGAGTAATAATAAACTAATACTAAACTAAGAAGAATGACTACTCACCAAGTGGCCCCCCATGGATAAGTATCCTCTAAAACTAATGAGAACTCAGATGCTCAAACTCAGAACTTTATTTTATTCACTGTAAATCATGAGTACAAAAGAGTAATGTATCTGCATTACTGAAAACTTGAGAGTGCAAGTACAATATCAAATCGTGCAACCTCCTGAGGAAGGAGCATTAGATATTTATTTATACTATCATCTAAACAAGGCAGTCAACTCCATGACTAAGAGGACACCATTTAGGGAAAATAGAGGAAATGGAGTGATGGCAATTACTCGTGCATGGAATCTGGTTAGACATGCATGTCCAACCATAGATTTAGCATAACAATAATTCTCGCACATGCTCAATCATTAAATTCCACTATGAGGTGGTTACATTCAGTTGCATGAGGAATCTTCTGCCGTCCACCTCCTTTGACCTTGAGTGATTCCTTTGCTGGACGTTATGGTGCATGCCCAGCTGGCGGTGTCTTCCTCAACTTAGCATCTTTAAATTAAATCTGCATGGCAATGTCATTACACACAATAACTACACATCTATAACCACCTTAAGGAACATTCATTAACCACATGCAAAATCAATATAGATAATCCACATAATATGCCAGTATCATTAAAACTTGCAGAGATAGGATTTAAGCCCAATGTCTATGGTTTGAGGGAAACATTATGAAAATATCAACATTTAACATCAAAGTCCATGACAAATACCAACAAATAAACTATAGATTCTACCCAAAATTGGACCAAAAACTAGGCTCATCACTCCCCCCAACCTAATGTTTTGTTGGTCCTCCAGTAGAGGAAGGGTTGTTCTTCTGCTTGGTCAAAGCTGTAAAATTTGCAACTGATAGCTATCCAACATCAGTGTTTATTGTGTGTGAATCAGGATCCCAATAGAATCCTCCTAATATGTCAAATCTATTTCATCTCTATTTTTCTACAACAATGTCATACTGGTAGAATCAAAAGTTTGGCATGAACCACATAAGCATGGGTGGCTGGAAAGTCAGGGGAAGCCATGATCACCCTTGTGTTCTCCCAATCTGAATATACCTATCAATCCTTTTTAGTGTTGCAACATAATTGTGGATGGAATGAGGCTCAACCTGCTCCAACTCATCAATTAGGCTATTCCATCTTTGTGATAGACATCTTCTCATAGTTTCCTACATTGCTATTGTCTTTACCTCATACTCATGGTAAACTACCTCAATCCAAGGCATAATCCTATTGCCATAACTAGGTCTGAGAAGCATTCTGTTCCATTCTCTATAAATATCCCTTGGGTTACTTGATTTAGCCCTAATGGGCAGAGGGATGTTAGACTTCAATTGCTTATAAGCTCCATGTTGTTGTCCCCAACTAATCTCATTTTGTACCCAAGACATAAATGCCCTTTATTGGACATCCCCAACATACAACAACGGATTCCAATCATGGTCTTGAGTTACAGCATAATTATGCAAATAAAAGTCTAAGTTCAAAATGAGGACTGAGATTGTTTTTTGATGTTGTGTTGAAAAGTCTGAGTTGTTTAAGGTCGATTGTTTGTGTCTAGATTTGTGAATGTTGTGTATAATATTTGAGTAATCCAGCAAACACTTGACAAGCACAATGTTTTGACTGTAAGCAAGCACACATGAGACAAGTACAATCCTAAAAGGCTAATAGGCCAAGGGTTTGTATATTTGATATAGCCCACCGATATACCCTGAATTGGTGATAAACACCTTTCCTTCTCGAGAGCGGATAACTTAGAATTTTGGTGGCATTGGCTCCCCTCCACGGCTCATTAACATCATTCGAGCACACCAAATTCAAATTCTTTGGGTAATGACTTCCCAAGAACTACTATCTCTACTCAAGGGGATCAGTAGTGAGTGTCTTCGGGCATGATACTGTACCCTACACTATACCAAGCAACGGCCATAGAACGGTTGGACAATAAGACAAGAGGTGTTTAATACAGGCATTCCGTTCGTGCGGCATGATCCATGCGGCGAGAGTCCCCTTTCGGATCCATCTCATCGGAACCACACTCGTAATTCTTGATTTTCCCCAAGAATCCACTTTTATATACCGGTGGAAGTCCCTAGGTTTAGGGTGCTACCGGTCTGAGTCGTCCTGGGGTGAGTACTTTTTCCCATCAAAACAGGGTCAAGTTCTAGAGTTAGTAACCGTTTCTCTTACACCCAGGATCGCACAAGTGCGCAAGGGGAGAGGATACTTCGATATACCAAATCATGAGGGTGTACAATAGATAAAATGGGTCGGTTTTCTAATCGCCGAGTTTTCACAAGGTGAGAGCATAATCACCTACCATTTGTTCAAACATAATCAGACACTTGCAAACAAAAATCATTTTAGAGAACCAAAGGAAATGTTCCTAAATTAAAAAATGCAAACAAGTGGTTTGAGAGATAAATCTTTGACAAACGTAGCTGCAAAACCACATGTCAGTAGTTTGAATATATGTTTTTGACCCACGAAAAATTCCAACGCCACATGCTGCCAACAAAGATTAGTAACTAAAAATAAATAAAAAATTAATGACAACAGCAAATGAAAACAGCGATAACTTTATCAAAACTTAATAAAATTTTAAATTGTTGATATCTATGGAAAGCTAAGACATAGACCTTCAAAACCCAAAAAACGTTTTGCAAAATTCTGCAAGACAAAAGTGTTATAAACAAAAGACAATTCGGGTTTTAACAACTATAGCTTAAAAAACCGTGATCACTAAAATGGCCATAACTTTCTCAAATCTTAACAAAATTTCAAACTATTTGAAGTTATGGAAAGTTGAGAATGAGATCTACAAAACCCATAAAATTTTTTAAAATATTTTATTTTCTCATTTTTCTGTGCTCCAAAGAAGGTGACGGGATTTCGTATGACTTCTTGGCTGTAACCTGCAAAACAGTGAAAACAAACAAGAAAACACACAATTTTTTCTACAAAACATCAGGTTCACCAATGTAACTAAGAGTTATTTTTAGGTTTGATTAAATGTTAGCAGTATCAATAAAGACAATAAAACCCAAAGCAATTACAAAATACAATGGAAGTTAAAACAAAGAACGATTATACCTGTAAAACCGCCGAGGCTTCCATGATTCACCTTTGTAACACCTTCTAGCTTGCTGGTTGATGTTTTTCCCTCAGATTCGTCATGCAAGCAATCTGAAAATACTAGTCTAAGTCCTACGCCAAGCTTTGAAGGATTTGAGAAAATGTTTATGCCTATGACTATGATTGAAAATGTCTAAAATGTCTATGTCTAATCAAATAAAGACAACAAATGCTGCAATTGCTATGCAAAACATCCAAGGGTGTCAATGCCTAAAATGTGTATTGTGTCCGTGTGTAATCGAGAAATGAGAGGAAAATGGCATTTTATAGAAAATGCCATTTTGAATGGACGGGTGAGATTGACTTATGTCTAAGACCTAAAATGAGAGGCCCAGATTAAATCTGAGAATCCCTAATTAGGGTTAGGGAAAAATAATTAATCGGGCAGTCAAGATGTCATCTCAGAGAATCGAATCGGTGATGGAGAATAAATGAGGAAATTAATTCAAAAATAAAGATTTTCAAAAATGAAGAAGATAAAGACCAGACTGAAGATCAGTTTTGGAAGGATCAAGAACCTACCCGATCACTTGACTTCTAGAGGAAAATTACCAATTTGGAATTAAATTAATTCCAAATGTGAATTTTGTGAAATAATAAATAATCAATTTTCAGATTATTTACCAAAATGAGTTGAAAGTTAAGAATGAGATGACATTTTAAATAATTTAATTTATTTAAAACGAGAGGAATATCAAATTTGGCAATTAAATAGTTAAATTTAATTATTTAATTTAGCAAATAAGACTAATAATTAAATTAATTAATTAGTTCATTTAATTATGACAGTTAGTGACATTAAATAAATAAATAAAACTTATTTATTTAATAATCAGGAAGAAATAAATGCAGAAATGTAATTAAATAAATTAAGAAATTTATTTAATTAAGGGAAGACAGACAATTAATGACGTATTTAATAAATAAATAAAATTTATTCATTTAATAATCATGAAGAATGAAAGGACATGAATTAATTAAATAATTATGAATTATTTAATCAATAGTCGAATGTGAACCAAGGACATAATTAAATGTCACAATTATGCTAGGACGAAAGTGGTAAAAATGAAGCTTGCAGGCCTAGGTCATTTTTAGGTGTCTACAGTAAACTACCTCAATCCAAGGCATAATCCTATTGCCATAACTAGGTTTGAGAAGCATTTTGTTCCATTCTCTATAAATATCTCTTGGGTTGCTTGATTTAGCCCTAATGGGCAGAGGGATGTTAGACTTCAATTGCTTATAAGCTCCATGTTGTTGTCCCCAACTAATCTCATTTTGTACCCAAGACATAAATGCCCTTTATTGGACATCCCCAACATACAACAGCGGATTCCAATCACAGTCTTGAGTTACAACATAATTATGCAAATAAAACTCACACAATAAGTTCTTCATTTTGGGTGAGGCAATCTTATAAGCATTGAAAAATTCAACAGGGTTAATAGAAGGATTCAAACTTGAGGCAATCCTTGACAGCTTAAAAGAGAGATTTCTCTTTCAGGAGTAGAGCATAGACCCTTGGAGGGGTCCTACATTCCAAAATCTATGTTACCAAGGTTGCCATATCATCCACCCTCTGCTTTAGGGTGGCAATCTCTGCATCCTTATCCTTAATCTCCTCATCCCTCTTTTGAATTTCCTTCTTCAATTTATGTTTTTCCTTTTTCCATTCTTCCTCCCTCCTTTGTATTTCTTTCCATAAATTCAAAATTTCTATATGTACTATAAAATCAAGAGGATTATGAATTCCTACCAGTCTTTTTATCGATGGCGGCTCCTCATATATCACTATTTGCATGGACTCAGACTCTCTAGTTATCTTTGGTTGCAGGGGTACTGTTTCTTCTTCCACTTCTTGCAGCAGGGGGCCCTCATTCTTGCTTTTGTTGTGGTTGTAGGAACTCCTACTCTAGTTCTGGCTATTGCTATAGGACTTCTTGCTGCAAGACTTCCTACTCATGCTGCAGGAAATCCTAATTTTCCTCAAACTCTTTTGCAATGTTAGCAAGATCGGCCAATGTCATATTTGTTGCTCTCTCAAATATGTCTTCTTCTTTGATATTCTCTTGTCCCATTAGAGTTTTAGGGTCCTCATGTGATGTCTCACCAAGCCCAGGGCTTTCCTATGGAGGCGTACCAATCGCAGGCCCAACTGGTCTTGATTTTCTGGGACGTCTCTCACATTTTTCTTTTACTGCAAGATGAACAGTGTCAGTCTTCCTCTTCTTAGAACTTGAAACCTTCCTTTCTATAGGTTTCCTTTTGGCCTTTCCTTTTCTCATTTCTACTTATCTCTGCTATGCCCTAGTTTTCACCAGGGTTTCAATTGGAACGTTGTCATCAGAATCTAATGAAGAGCTTTCTTTTTCTAAGTGCTCTATTCCAGAAGAACTAATATCTATGGTTTCTTTTGTTGTAGGAGGGTTCACACTACAGCCCGTGCTAGAGGTTGAAGCACCAAGAGTGGCTTCAACCATGTTCAATCTCCTTCTAGACCTACGGGGTTGAGGTAAAACCCTAGGTTGCAAGTGCTCAAGTCTAATTTGATCAACATTTATAAATTCTTCCCAGGTCATTCTAGATACATCATGCAGAGACTTTTCAATTAGCAATTTAATCAGAAAATGGTGGGAAATAGAATTATCCCTCCCTTTTTGGGTCTCATCTGCCATGATTGAGAGAAAATTGTATAACACATTAGGCACATTCATCCTCCTTCCGTGCCTCATGTGATTCAAAAGCTTGAAGTACAAAAAATGCAAATTTGACTAGCGACCCTCACAGGTGATGTATTTGATAACATAAATGGCTATCTGCTTCCATTGCTCAGGAAAAGACATTCTCTTTGCACCCTATTTATCTATGCTCAATGGGGGGTTGTGCGCTTTGTAAATTTGGCCCTAGCTGATTTGGCGTCTCTGGAGGTAGGGTAATTTTTACCATTAGTCGATAACCCTATGACCTCTACAATTCTTTCCTCAATTGCCAAAAATTCCAACCCTTTTACTATGGTTTTTCCTTCAGAAAATGTCTAGGAGAATTCAAGGGCAATGCTTTCATCAAAGCCATCCAGCTTCAGGAAGTAATCTAACCATCCACAGTTTCTAAATTTGGCCAGGCATTGTGCATCTTGCAATAAAACATCATGCAACATGGGTTCATTTCGAATTAACCCACCTCCCATTGTCTGTAATCAAACAAATGCTCTACAATTTCTTTCCTCCAATTCCCGTCTAAAAATCAAGCTCACTTTCCTACAATACATGCTAAATTTTCAGTGCTAATATCAACTGAATTTCCTTTTCTTTTGTTTCACCTTTTTTCTTGCAACTCAAGATTACGACATGGTCAATAATGGAAAGAAAAGTAGTGATAAAGGAGAATTATGATGGGAAGAAATGGTAGCTACAGTTAATGTCACTTCACACATGCAAGCCATCCTCTCACTCAAATTTCAAATCAGCTCATTTTAAATTTTCTGATGTAGCCTAGCATAAATTGACACATGAGCAATATAGTTGCATCTTTTCTTTCCCTCCCAACCTAAATTTGGACATGTGTGCGCACATGCGAGATGGGAGTGGTGATTTGACAAGGAGTAATGACATGTTATGTGAACGTCTATACTAAGGTATAGTGATTAAATGAATGCACTTAAAAGATGATTAAAAGATAGAAATTAATGCACACATACTTGAATGTGTGGAGGATTTGTTGCAAAAATTGTGGATAAAGTATCGCTTTCCTTTTAGGAAATAAATTGAGCAATTAATGAAAATGAAGTGGAATGAGGTGAGGTGGAATGAAGTGATGGAAGAGAGAGAAAGGTGGTGATAGATGGGCAGATGGGCGGATGGGTGAAGAAATGGACTTCAACGTAAGTGAAATTATTTATTATGAGAAGTATGTACCTTATTTAGCTAGAAGGACAGACACTAGGTCCACTTCCTTTGGCTATAGGAAGCTCGGGTGCTGAATGTTGGGTGAATTACTGCAAGAACTCTTCTTTGGAAGCTAGCTTGTGATATAATCTGAGGCAATGACCATTGACAAGTAATTTGAATTTGACAGGATCAATGGCAATAAGTTGAACAAATCCATTAGGAAAGACCTCAATGACTTCATATGGTCCTAGCCACTTTGTATGCAATTTTCCTGCATTGTCCTGATATCTTGAGTCATAGAGTAGGGCCCAATCTCTTGGTTGGAATTTCTTATCCTTGATAAATTTATCATGCCACTTGATTCTTTTATTTTTCACTACCTCTGTATGTTGTAGGGCTGCTCTTCTTATCTCATCCAAAGTATTTAGCTGCATGATTCTTTCTCTCTGTTCCTCAGACATATCCATCCCCAAATCTACTGCAGTCTACAGAGTCTTAAATTCAAATTCAACGAGCATCATAGCTATCTTTCCATACAGTAACTCAAATGGAGTGAAGCCTATAGTTGTTTTCCAGGTTGTCCTATAGACCCAAACAACTTTTGGTAATCTATTTTCCCAATCTTTTCTATGAATAGCTACCATTTTGGTTAGAATGGCTTCAATTTCTCTATTGGTCGCCTCAACTTGACCATTAGCCTAGGGGTGATAAGGATTAGACTTCCTCTGCCTTATGTTGTACTCATTAACTAGTGTTGCAACAAGGGTTGATTTGAATTGAGCCCCTTGATCAATCACTATTTCTCTTGGGACTCCATATCTTGTGAAAATCTCCTCATAAAGAAATTTTGCAACCTTATTATCTCTTGCACGCTTCATGGCCTTAACTTCTACCCACTTTGTCACATAATCAGTGCATACCAATATATAATACTTACCATTTTATGGAGGGTCAATGGGTCCCACAAAATCCAATCCCCACTTATCAAAGGGAGTGATTACTACCTAAGGGCTAGTGGCATCTCATTAGATCTAGTTGGCTTGCCCATTCTTTGACATCTATCACATTTTCTGGTATAGCTTCTGCATCCTTGTGGAGTGTTGGCCAGTAATATCCTGTGTTCAAAACCTTCATTGTTGTCCTATTGGCTACAAAGTGTCCCCCACATGGTTCATTGTGACATGCATGAAAAATGTCATATGTCTCATCTTCTCTCACACATCTCCTCATGACATGGTCTGGTCCAATATAAAACAAACATCCAACAATCTAAGAGAAAGGAAAATATTTTTCAATGAGTGCCCTTTTCTCTTTTGGAGAGAAGTGAGAAGGAGCTCTACCTGTGACCAAATAATTGGCTATGTTAGCATATCAGGGTGTTTGTATACTGAGGGAGAATAGATGCTCATCAGGAAAAGATTCATCTATGGGCTGATTATCTTCTGATGTAGTCAACCTTGAAAGAAAATATGCAACAACATTGGCCTTCCCTAGCTTATCCATAATGGTTATATCAAACTCTTGCATCAACAATAACCATCTTTCTAATCTACCTATGATCAAAGGTTTATTCATGATATATCTAATGGCTGCATGATTAGTGTGCATAAAGATTTGGTAGCCTGTTATGTAATGTTTGAATTTGTTCAGTGGATAGATTACTGTCAGCATTTCTTTCTCTATCACTGTATAATTGAATTCAACTCCTTGTAATTTTTTGCTGACAAAGTAAATGGCATTTTCAACAACTCCTTTATGTCATAAGATTGCTCCTGTGGCATAATCTGATGCAAATCTCCTCATAAAGAAATTTTGCAACCTTGATATCTTTTGCACGCTTCATGGCCTTAACTTCTACCCACTTTGTCACGTAATCAGTGCATACAAATATATAAGACTTACCATTTGATGGAGGGTCAATGGGTCCCACAAAATCCAATCCCCACTTATCAAAGGGAGTGATTACTACCTAAGGGCACAGTGGAATCTCATCAAATCTGGTTGGTCTGTCTATTCTTTGGCATCTATCACATTTTCTGGTATACCTTTTGCATCCTTGTGGAGTGCTGGCCAGTAATATCCTATGTTCAAAACCTTCATTGTTGTCCTCTTGGCTGAAAAGTGTCCTCCACATGGTTCGTTGTGACATGCATACAAAATGTCATATGTCTCATCTTCTCTCACATATCTCCTTATAACATGGTTTGGTCCAGTATAAACAAACATCCAAGAATCCAAGAGAAAGGAAAATATTTTTCAATGAGTGCCCTTTGCTCTTTTGGAGAGAAGTGAGAAGGAACTCTACCTGTGACCAAATAATTGGCTATGTCAGCATACCAGGGTGTTTGTATACCGAGGGAGAATAGATGCTCATGAGGAAAAGAGTCATCTATGGGATGATTGTCTTCTGATGTAGTCAGCCTTGAAAGAAAATCTTCAACAACATTTGCCTTCCCTAGCTTATCCACAATGGTTATATCAAACTCTTGCATCAACAATAACCATCTTTCTAATCTGCCTATGATCAAAGGTTTATTCATGAGATATCTAATGGCTACATGATTAGTGTGCACAAAGATTTGGTAGCCTGTTATGTAATGTATGAATTTGTTCAGTACATAGATTTCTGTCATCATTTCTTTCTCTGTCACTATATAATTGAATTTAGCTCGTAATTTTTTGCTCACAAAGTAAATGGCATTTTCAATAGCTCCTTCTTTCTATCCTAAGATTGTTCCTATTGCATAATCTGATGCATTAGTATGGATGTGGAAAGGAAGCTCCCAATTAGGCCCTTTGAGTATAGGAGCATGAGTCAAAGCTATTTTCAAGTCAGAAAATGCCTTATCATAGGCTTCAGTCCACTGAAATTCAACATCTTTAATGAGAAGAGTATACAATGGTGCTGCTACCTTGTTGAAATCCTTGATGAAACACCTATAATATCCTGCATGACCCAAGAAACTCCTAACATCCTTTTGTTTTGTAGGTGTGGGCAGATTTGTAATTACCTCAATCTTTGCAGGATCTACTTGAATTCCCTTGTAGGAGATGTAGTGGCCAAGAACTACACTTTCCTATATCATCATGAAGCACTTTTCACTATTTAAAGACAAGTTTTGGTCTTCACATCTCTATACGACTCTCATGAGATTTTACAATGCTTGATTAAAATTAACACCATAAGTGGTAAAGTCATCCATATAAATTTCCATGGAATTATGAGAAATGTCTGAGAATATGCTAATGACTGCCCTCTAAAAAGTTGTAGGTGCATTGCATAAGCCAAATGGGAGTACCAAATAGACATAGGTCCCCCATGGACAGGTAAATGTGGTCTTCTCTTGGTCCTTTGGTGCAATTTGGATTTGGTTGTAGCCGTTGAATCCATCTAGAAAATAAAAGTATTGCTTTCCTACAAGTGTGCCTGAAACTTGATCAATGAAGGGTAAGGGAAAGTGATCCATCTTGGTGGCAACATTAGGTTCCCTATATTCAACACAAACTCGCCATTTCCCTCCTTTCTTGGGCACAATCACTAATGGAGACACCTACTGACTATCTAAAATGGAGTAGATAAATCCCGCATCTAGTAATTTCCGTAGTTCTCCTTTCACAATTTCTCTTAGTGTAGGGTTAATTCTTCTTTGTAATTGTCTTACTAGGGTGCAATCATCTCTGATGTAAATTCTCTGTGTAAAATTTTTAGGATCCAATCCATTCATATCATGATAATCCCACGTAAATTCATGTTGATGGGTCCTTAATAAGTTTTCCAATAACAATTGTTGTTCTTCATTTAATTTACTATTAACATTCATATATTTTCCTTCTGACACCTGTACTTGTGTAGTTAACTCTATCATGGCTGCTTCATTAATACATGGTACTTTTAGTTCATATGGAAGCAATGTATGAGAATACCTATTGTTGTAGGAAGTTTGTGTATATGAATAGTGGTTGCAAGAAGAGTGGATGTAGGAAGAACGTCTGCAGGAATAGTGGTTGCAGGAAGAGCAGGCAAAAGTTTCTTGACTGGAGTAGCAGAATGAGAAGATGATGCTTCCTCCACTTCATAATGGTTCTGAATGATGTTAGCCAATAATTCATCCTCATCTTGGAGTTGTATGAAAGAGCTTCTACCTAGCATCATAAGTTGTGCCACAAAATTAACTTACTCAGCCTCTTCACCAACATGTGGCCATACGGGATTATCTTCATCATGAGATGGATGAGCAGGCGGATAAAGAACAAAATTTTTCATGCTCTTCCCATCTGAAATGTTTGTCACCTGAATGACATCGAATGTATGCATCTACATTTACTAACCAAGGCCTCCGAAGAATAATAGGGTACCTGCCTAATGTAGCTTTAGGAGAAAGAATCATTAAGTCTGTTGGGTACTCCCAGGAGTCTAAAACTACCACAAGATCCTCCACTACACCATCAGGCTTAACAATAGAGCTATTAGCAAGCTACAGGAAAGTAGGAGTAGATCTCATGCTTGCAATGTTTAGTTGTTTTAGGATGTCTTTGTTCATTACATTTATTGTTGCCCCTAAATCAATTAGAACATTCTTTACTTGGACCCCATTTATAACAACTGATACCATAGGACTACCTGGGTCATTATACTTGGGGATAGTCACTTTTCCCAGCATGATGTCAACTAGCTATCCCACCACATGAATTGTAGTTGGGTCCTTCTTTTTCCTACCTGGCTTCTTGAGGCATGCCTCCTTGATTGCCTTGTCATAGATTGGACATCCTTTATGGCCTGAAATATAGGTATCTGGACACATATATGCTTCAGTTGATATAAGATATCAAAAGTTGTATCCTCCTTTTCTTCCTTCTTTTTGACAACTTCCAGTCTCTAAGGAAATGGTGGTTCTTGTTCAGTTTGATTGACTTGGACTGGTTCAGGATTTTTAGGTACACTTGGCTGAATGAGATCATTCAGAGGTTCCTCCTCCTCTTCCACATTAAGTTCAGTGATAATGGGCTTGGAAGGGGTTGGTAGAGTAGTTCCTGAACACAAGTGGATGTCACTTACACTCACAACATATGCAGGGAATTGATTTGAATCAGCAGAGTATGCAGTTTGATGTTGTAGTTTATTGTTTGGATTGGGTGTGGGATGAGCTGGTAGCTGAGTGGGTTTAGGTGCATTTGAGTTTTGATTAGCAAATGGAGGCATTATAGTAGACTACTAGGGCTGAGAAGGTGGTTGCATGTAACTGGTTGTCTGAGTGGGCCATTGTTGTCCTCCTCTCCATTGATTTGTTTGCTACCAATTTCCTAGAGGTGGCTACCAATTCCCTTGAAATTGCTGCCAATTCCCCTGAGGTTGCTTCCACTAGGGTGGAGAACTCTGGTGATTGGGCCAAACATTTGGAGGGTTACTCCAAGGTTGCGGTGGATATCCTCCATAATTAGATGGATATGGGGCCTGCCATTGGTTACCAGATGAATAGGAATTAAAATATGGCCCAACATAGGATAGTGGATCTAGTGGCATACCTTGTTTTGGAGCCCAAGGATTCCTTTGTGCCACATAGTAGACTTGGTCTTCTTCAATCTGGATTGGCTTGAACTCAGGTGGAATCTGCTTGCTTTCAAGATTAACTACCATCTTGCATCTGCAACCCTTCTTTTGTCTACAATGGGGGAAATGCTCTGTCAACATTGCCTCTGCTTCATCTTGCTTCTTCTTGGCCTGAAGTGTATCTAGCTAAGTAGCTAGATTATTTATAATGTCTTGCTTGAATTCTTCCAGCAAATGAGTAATCTCCATTCTTGAAACTCCACTGGTAGTTGACTTACCCATGGAATATTGGTAAGCTCTCCCTTTCTTTGAAGCTGCCCTAGAGTAGTTCTAGCATATTTTATTGATATCCTTCCAAGGAACTTGGGAGATATCTCCTCCTCCCATGAGGTCCAAGGCATCGACACAACTATCATTGATTCATCTCAGGAAAAACAATTTTTGTGAGTCTTTTAACGAGGGGAATGCCATGCCCCCCATATAACCCCCCACCACTGGTAAAATTTTTATCGTGACCGGCAATGCTGGCGAGACACACCAACTGGTACCACGAGAGCTCCGGAGAGTCGAACCCATGGTGGGCACCCTGCTACATTAAGTGTATGGTGTGGATATTTTTGTAGGAAAAATAGAAACCTTGCAATGTAATCTTCCAAGCTCATCTTCCTTTTGTTGCATCCTGAAAATGTCACCTCCTCTCATGTCATTTCCCCTGCAATATTCCTTGTATTTCTCAAGGAATTTTGTCTTCATGTCTTCCCAAGTTTCCATAGTATCTTTGCCTAGGCTCATGAACCATCTTAATGCAACCTCTTTCAGAGTGGTAGGAAATAGCTTAAGCCTATAGGCATCAGTAGTATAATCATAACTCCTGTAGAGTATGTCAAACTCAAATAAAAAGGTATCAAGATCTTCTGTGACAAGTCCATAAAACTTGGGGAGTGTTGAGGCAGGAATGTTCTTGATGTTGTCAACTTCATTCTGATGGGCAATGGGGAAAGGAAAAACTGGTTGGTTAGGTTTGTTCCTATTTGCATCACCCATGCCGACTTGATGTAGTTCCAAAGAAAAGGGGTTCTCAAGCTAATTTTGATCTTCAAAGGAGACTTTAGAGCTAGTCAGATTAGGATATGCATCATCAAAGGGGTGTGGATCTTCTTCTTCTTCTCTTGGTAGGTTCTGATATTCAACTAGCTAGAATAGATTAGGATTGTTAGGAATGAATCTCCATAAGCATCCCTTCTCCTTCCTCTATGCATACAGTATCAGTCACTATCAGTCATTTGACACAAAGAATTGGTAAAGAATAAGGGGGGTCATTACTTCCTAAATGAGGATATACTAAGAACAACTACCAATGACTCCAAAAGACTTCCTAGTTTGACACCATCCCCAACAATGACGCCAAAAATGTTGGTCTCCTACAATGATTTAATAACTAATCCCTTACAACCATGATTCAGAGATTGGACATCTAACCTAAATAGCTATTTCAATCATCATGAAGGTGCATTTAACTTGTCAACCCAAGGATGTGAACTTGAGATGGGTCAGCACAATTTGTGCACTAGGAACTCAATGTAGCCATTTCATTCTACAGCTAAGGAACACACAATGTTGAAAGTAAATTTCTTAGAAGGGAATACCATAAATACCAATCATCAATCAACAACTATATCAAACTAAAATGCATAACATGAATGAAAATCTAAGCAATAAACAGGGCACTACACTATCTACTTTGGCTGTAGCAACAGTCACAGAATGGAATTCTAGTGGCTACAGGAACAGTCGGTGCCAAATTTCTAACTAATTACTAAATAGTGAGTAATACTAAAATAAGAAGACATACTACTCACCAAGTGGGCCCCCATGGATAAGTATCCTCTAAAACTAATGAGAACTCAGATGCTCGAACTCAGAACTTTATTTTATTCACTGTATATCATGAGTACAAAAGAGTAATATATCTGCATTACTAAAAACTTGAGAGTGCAAGTATAATATCAAATCGTGCAACCTCCCAAGGAAGGAGCATTAGATCTTTATTTATACTATCAGCTAAACAAGGCAATCAACTCCACGACTGAGAGGACGCCATTTAGGGAAAACAGAGAAAATGGAGTGATGACAGTTACGCGTGCATGGAATCTGGTCAGACATGTAGGTCTAACCGCAGATTTAGCATAGTAGTAATGTCTGCACTTGCTCAATCATTAAAGTCCACTACGAGGTGGTTACATTTAGTTGCATGAGGAATCTTCTTTCGTCGACCTCCTTTGAATTTGAGCTATTCCTTTGTTGGACATTATGGTGCATGCCCAGCTGACGGTGTCTTCCTCAACTTAGCATCTTTAAATTAAATCTGCATGACAATGCTAGTACACATAATAACTGCACATCTATAACCACCTTAAGGAACATTCATTAACCACATAGAAAATCAATATAGATAATCCACATAATATGCCAATATCATTAAAACTTGGAGAGATAGGATTTAAGACCAATGTCTATGGTTTGAGGGAAACATTATGAAAATATCAACATTTAACATCAAAGTCCATGACAAATGACAACAAATAAACTATAGATTCTACCCAAAATTGGACCAAAAACTAGGCTCATCACATCTCACCAATGCATGAATGACGACGGCTAACTCTGAGTCATGTGTAGGATAGTTCAACTCATGGTCCTTGAGTTTGCGAGACTCATATGCTATCATGTGACCATCCTACATCAATATTGCTCCTAGACCCTCCAAAGATGCATCAGTACAAACCACAAAATCTCCTATAGGATCAGGAACTGCCAAAATGGGTGCACTAGTCAACCTCTCCTTGAGAGTCTAAAAGGATTTCTGACACTGCTTCAACTAGATGAAAATTTTCCTTTTCCTTTGAAGGGAAGTGATAGGGTGAGCTATCGTTAGAAATCCCTACACAAACCGCCAATAATAACCTGATAAGCCCATAAAGTTGTGAACGCTTGAAACATTAGTGGGATTAGACCAATCCATGATGGCTTGGATCTTTGAAGGATCCATGACAATACCTTCTCCTAAAATGACATGCCCCAAATGTCTCACCTCTTTCTAAAAGAATTCAGACTTTTCCAAATTTGCATATAGCTGATTCTCCTCCAGACATTGTAATACCTACCACAAATGCTCCTTGTGCTCCTCCATAGTCCTAGAATAAATCAGAATGTCATCCAAGAACACAAGGACACACTTGTCAAGATACTTGCAAAATACTCCATTCGTCAAGCTCATAAATATAGATAGTGCATTCATCAACCCAAATGACAAAACGGTGAACTCATAGTGCCCATAGCGAGTGCAAAATGCAGTCTTATGAATATCTGCCTCAAAAATACACAACTGATGATACCCCTATTGGCCCACATTTGTCGTTGCACCAAAATATTGACCTATTAATGCTCAATACAACTTCAAGAGTTAACAGATCCATGAAAGCCAGTTAGTCCATGTCACGAATCTTGAGGGGAGCACTGACCATCTACCAACAAACTCCCCCTCAACGTTACCCAAGCAGATTCAAACCCGCCACCTTTGGCTCTGATACCAATTGTTGGCACACAGTTGTCGTTGCACCAAAACATCGACCTGTTAATGCCTGATACAATTGCCAGAGTTAACAGATCCACGGGAGGCGGTTAGTCCATGTCACAAATCCAGAGGGGAACGCTGACCGTCTGCCAACAACCCTGACTTTGGGTCAATCTTCGAAAACACTTTGGCTCCCTTAATTTGATCAAAGAGGTCATCAATCCTGGGCAAAGGATATATGTTGTTCATAGTCACCTTATTCAGCTACTGATAGTTAATACATAACTAAAGGGATCTGTCCTTTTTCTTCACAAAAATGATCGGTGCTCCCCAAGGAGAGACACTAGGATGAATGAACCCCTTAGCTAACAACTCCTCTAGTTGCAACCAAAGCTCCTTAAGCTTTTGAGTAGTCATCTGATACGAATCTTGGGAAATAGGTTTTTCCCTAGGAACAAGATCTATCTTGAAATTGATGTCACGCTTAGGTGGCATCCCCGAAATTTCACTAGGGAAGACATATGCAAACTCCCTAAGAATAGGATGATCATTGGGGAACACCTCTTGACTTTCCCCTAGCTCCGAATCATTAACTGCCACAGTAAACAACTAGAAAACTTGACGCATACACCTCTTTAACTGCATAGCAGAAATCATACACAAAGAGATTGGTCTCTAAATGCCAACTACCTCTACCTCCCTTCCTAAATCATCCAAACACTGCACTGATTTGCGTCGACAATCTATAACTGTTCGATGAGCATCTAACCAATCCATACCCAACACTATGTCATAAGATCCTAAGGGTATGATGTGAAGATCCATAGTGGTAAAGAGAGTGCCAATCCTCAACCCACATCCATACACAAGGGATTCTACCGCTACTCTAGCTCTTGAGGCCAATTCGACCTACCACCTAACATCTTGTTTTGCTGCCACCAGCCCACATCGCTCCACTAAAGAAGGGGAAATGAATGAATTCAAAGCACTAGAATAAAAATGGATAGAAATGTCGATATCATGCAACACACCTGTGGTCTCCACAACTGTGCCCTGATGCTCTGCTTGGTGGTTATTAACCGCTGCAAACACTCTATGAGACCTTCCTACATCACCCACTGTTGACTCTAAGGTTTCCAACCTCTGATTGAATCCTGATGTGGTCTTCTGTGGACACTACTTGGCTATATTGTCTTGTTGGCCACAAGAAAAACATCCTGTACCTCTACCATACCCTTTGTCACTTGAGAGTATACTAGACTGCTAGAAGCTCCTCTACTGGAAGACTGGGGTAATGTTGTTTGGACTTCTACCAGTTACGATCCTTCCCAGATTGAGAGCTACTACACCGCTGATTTTGAAAGTTCTTTTGTTTCGGATAGGAACGTTGTTGTTATGCACCCTTAGTGGGTGCATGATGGCTCCTAGAGGAACTTGCTACTTGAGATTGACCACCTCGAGACCTAAAGCCTGTTGAAGGTGCACTACCAATCTACACACCTGTCTGCCCTCCTAGCACCATGGCCAGGTTCTCCTCTACCATTTGAGCCTTCTCTACTACCATCTCCATGGTATTTGGCTCAAATACATGGACTCCCCCACTGATGCGGGAATTCAAGCCCCTAATGAAATGCTGGACCAACATGGCCTCATCATCACTGATATCCGCATACTACTTGAGCTCAAAGAATTTATGCTCGTACTGCTCCATAGTCATATCCATTTACCTCAACTCATGAAACTCATCAACGCGACACTTCCTCCAGTGGTCTGACAAAAATCAGGCTCTAAACCTCTCTAGAAACATCTCCCATGAAACCATGTCGATGTTCAAATGTAACTTCTATTCCTCCAACCTCCACCATGTGGAAGAAAAACTTGTAAGGTGCATGATGGCACATCTCGCCTTGGTGTTACTACCATACGGGTGCATGGAAAAATACCTATCCAAGTCTATCAACCATATCTTAGCCTCCAATCCACCACTAGAACCATCGAAGGTAGGAGGGCGTGACCTCAAGAGATTCCTCATATGACTTGCGATAATAGTCTCATGCTCTATTGTGACATCTCTCCTCCTAGGAGACCTTCTCTCTCCCTGTCCATATTCCTAGAGTGTTGGGATTCGCCCTGTCGATTACCCTCCTATCTAGGGCCTAGGTGGGAAAGGACCTCCTCAAGAAAAATACGTAACTAAGCTCCCTCTAACTCCGTTGATCAAGATTTTGACCCACACTCCTCTGATCATTATGAGAATCTTCTTGTTCCTCACGACTACCCTTGTGGGAATCTTGAGAAGGGATGTCTTGGTGGTCAGCCCTGTGGCCACCCTATCTACCTCTACCATGACTTTAACCTTGACCTTTAGGAATCTTCTTGGATAAACACCACCAAAGGAAAAGTCTAAGGTTAGTATGTAAGGATGAGAAAAAAGGGGAAAACATAATCACAAGAGTCCAAGCAACTATAGAATATGAAACCAAAGTACCTAGTGTGTGATTCTTGGGCTCTGATACCAGGTGTAATGTCCCCGCCAAGGAACCCCAAAGGAAAACACTAAACTGGGTCAAATTAATGGAACACTTTATTTTTAAATAACTATAGAATGCATAACATAATATAATAATCTAGTCCTAGGTCCTCTAAGGTTCCTCGACTGTGCTATTCACAAAACTAACAATCAAGATTACTAGAAACATTTCATCAATGATAAAAGATAACATGATCGATCTAACATGTAAGGTTCATTTTAAAGCACCAAATTAAATGATCCTATATTACTCACTTCCATAATGTGACAATTGATAATCAAACATTAAACATTATTTTCTATCTAACTATCATATGATGAGGCATTACTTTAGAATACTCTTTACAAGAAGAGATAATCAATAATTGTTACATCATTATAATAAGTACAACATTACTTCCTCTAGTATATGTAGGAAGATTCCATTAGATTACATTAAGAGCTACAGACAAAAATACAATCCAATATAAAAATACATGATAGGATGTATTCTCAAACTAAAATAACAACTAGAGTCCACAGTGCAATGATCAACCTTCATGCACACGAACATGCAACAAGAATACCCAATGGAGAAAAAACACCAACCTCCCGACCATGTGGAATCATGAGGTCCACTCCTCATGCTAGGAGATAACATAAGGTCCCACATCCAACAGACAGTCATGAAAGCAATAGGCTCAGATAAGTAAGGGGTTATATATGAAACCATAACACTACTAACAACACCAATATTTTAAACACTTACATCACTTCCAGACACACTCACACATCATAAATAAGAAATACAACTAAGGAGTGCTATAATACAATAGGGAGGAGTGTCATCACATGGTCCTAGCATGGGTTGTCCTGGCAGTCCCTCACTAGACCTTGACCGCCATCTATGGTTATCCTGGTAACCCCTCACTAGGTCCCGACCCCATAGGGTGACACATGCAGAATCAACTTTCTTTTTGTGAGGACAAGGAAGTTGATCTTTCCAATCAGGCCTTCTCAACCCATCCTTAGCCTAAACGAGCACTACATAAAATGGGTGAGGCATCCATTATCTTGTTTAATGTGAATTCTACCCATTCCCTAATACATTATTAAAGTTATCACTAGATTAAGAAACCCTCCAATGGGTTGTCTTGGACACCACTTTGCGTTTCAGCCCCCATTGAGAGCCACTCCCCCTACTTGCAACTAGAAAACCCTACCATAGTGCAAGGCATTGTCCATCTTGTACACCTATCATAATATCATAAACACTAGTCAAGATAATATGAACCCATGTCCTAACCCATAGCTACAATTTAACCATGATGAATAGGTAGTACCACACTTAGGGTTTGCATTTCACACAATATACATATGCATAACATTCAATAGAATTTCATTACAAAACCTCATGAATCCATACATAGACAAGAGGAAACACCCTTAGGGTTTGTGTTCGTACAATGCACATGACCAACAACATAGCCAAACCACTTTCAAGGTTAAACAACCCTAAGGACCATTCATACAAATATACCCCCTCCTAGGCTTGTGGAAACCAACGTACTAAGCACATTTCCCAATGGCACAAAACTTTAAACATACTTTACATAGATGACATCCATCTTTAACAATTACATAATCACTTAACCCAATAATCTAGACACATTGTTTAATACAAACAATTAATCATAGTGTTGTAACCATGAATATATTCCCTTAAGTAAGAAATTATTTCAACTTTCTTATCATTCATTTTAACTTAACCACTTAGTTCAATTAATAGATTATTTATTACAAATAATTATATTTAAAAATAACTACATCATTAATAAAGCAACCATTTCTATTGAACTAGCTAATACGAAACCCTAATATTAAAGTTACAACTTTAATATAATACTATAATAACAATATTCTAATTAATTAATTCACATAGTAATTTTGTTAATCAACTATTAAATAATTACAAAAATAATTAACATTCATTTACTAATTAGATAACAAAGAGTAATCTAAATCATTTAACATTTAATCTGAATCATTTAAATTAAATAACCTATTCCTAATATTTTACCCTCATTTAATATTAACATTCCCCTAATACTCTATTTAACTAAACATTTATTTTAAATAACCCATTCATTAATTCCATAGACTTTTACATTATGTAAAATTTATTGTCAACAATTAATCTACTTCTATTCACACAATTCAAATGAATCTACATTTAGCCAAAATCAAGAACTAACCCTAAAATTATAATGACATTCACAAACTCACAACAATTTAACAATAACTATCCAATTAAAAATATTTTATTAAACAACATTTTTATTTATTCACTTATCATATAATCTATCACATATAAGAAAAAATATATTTTACTATTAACCACAATATAATATATATGTATATATATTATTAACGAAATGTAGCCATGCGAGAGCAACCTGACAAAAACCTCATATTTCAAACATATCTCAGAAAATACGATATGGGTTTTTGAGATTTTTGGATAGGGATTAGAATAAAACAAGACAAAGAAACCCTTTACATTTCTTACCAACCCAGTTTGTAAAAATAGAGTTATGGATGACACAATCAAACTATTTTATTAGCAAGAAACATAAAGGCAATAAACATTTATTAATTTTTATTCTGGAATAAATAAATGTTTCATTCAAAGACAAAATAAAATAATCAAACATTTATTTTTAGAAAGTAGAGAGAGATAAATTAATCAAATTGATTGTACACTCGAAATTTTTTTTTTAAACAAAAGCTCCAAAATCCAACCTAGATCCAACGCTTGGTAGGAAACGAAAATTTGATGCCGAGCTCAAACTTTCACTCGCAATTCCAGTTTCTTTAAATCCACAATACAAAATTCCAAAAAAATAATTCCTAGCATAATCAACAATAGAAGAAAATTTATAGGCAATTCTTTTTTCCCTCTTTCCCCAAAAAAATAGAATGAAATCCCCCCCAAAATAAAAAATGTTTACCGGAAGAAGAAAAATGTCGGTTGTACAGGAAATCCAAAACAATCCCAACCAACTATAGAATAGATTATAGTTAACTTTTAATTTATTAAATCGACCTTCCCGACACATACTCAATAATTAATTTTAAATCAATAGTTAGGACAATTAAAAACATTTCATTTAAAAATCATAATTTGGGTAAATATGGAATATTTACTTCTATAGCTTTGGCCAACCAAAGTAATATAATAAATACCCAATTTTACAAAAATGGGTAAAAACAATTTACCAAACATTTACTTACACATTATAATCAATTATGTAACTATGACCTTATGACATTTTGTTTATTTACCATACTATTATTATTTATTAATGATAACATTACATTATAAATTTAGTTTATTATTAACTATGATTATCTATATATATATATATATTTATTTATCAAAGGTATACCCTTTTACTTAACAATTTATTTTAATGCATAAGATAACCAAATGCATTTTATTAGACAATTTAAATTAAATAAAATGAAATGCCAAATAATTACCTGACCACTATTTAGGGTCGAAATACAAAACCTCAAGCAACACTGACTGACCATACTGACAATACCTACAATACTAATAAGGTTCCAAACTAGATACTCATCCTCTTTGAGGATGATGGCGAGGGTAGGGGATCAAGTGTTATCTCTAATCAACTAATTCATTAGGTTCAAGGCACGCTCAGACCTGCCAATTTAGGTGGAGTCGATGCCTAAAACCTATAATCTCCAGAAGACAAAATGGTTGTGCATATACATATACACATAAATAGACACACTGTGACAGGGAATCACAACGTCACAGGGTGCTCACAAGTGAGTGATGCAACACTATCCCTTTCACTCAATCACATCAATAAGAACAAAACCTAGTAATCAAATCGACTCATATAACAATCAACTACATAGTAATCAAGATAAGATCAATCACATGATAATCACATAGAAATCATGATAAGATAATCACATAGTGCTCATGATAGGGTTGGTCCTCATAATCAAATTAGATCTCCATAGTCACTTGAATAAAACCATATTAAAACACATAAATCATTAGTGTCTTAATAATGATCATCCAACTGTATACTAATCATAACATGTGCATAAAACTTCAAGTATCAGGAGTGTCATCAATTGCATCATTATAACAATGAATCTAACATCAAATAATGTAGCATAATGTCTCCTCATATAATAGATCAACTGTCAGTCTATAAGGGAAATAGTATGAGAGGCACTACAAATATTAACTAAGGACAAAATGTAGTGATTATTATAAAGAAATAATTGGTAGAACATCTTAGTATGAAATACTATCAAGGAAAAGGACCCTTAGTAAATGGTAGATCAATAATTAAGTCTACCATTGAATTGGCCAAACTATTATTTTTACTCGATGAAGAGGAATAACCTACAATAGTACTCACAAGATCTCACATGGGGTATCAATTGTTGAATAAATGGATAAATTATAGGAGGGTTAAATTAGAATCAATATAAACCTATGAGGGTAGCCTTAAAATTTGGAAAATATGTTGAATTAGCAAGGAAAATTCCATTCTATAAGAAAGAACTAGGGAACAATTAGAAAATGGAATTATTGGAGAGACAACAGGAAGAAGAGTTTGATATAATTTTCAAATATTACCAAAATCAATTCAATAGTTTCAAAACTAGAGTTTCTTTTGAAAGGTTCTTAAAGGTCTTAGGAAAGAGAGAGTTTGAAAATATGTAAGAAAGTTGAAGAAAACAAAGATAATTAAAAAGTAAATGAAGTTACGAATGAGTGTGAATCAAAGAAAATATTCCTAACTAAGAAAATCCTTCTTAACTTAATGAAATAATATGAGACTAAAAATGAGGTCAAAAGAAAGAAACTTTTTTCTCATGCAAAAATCTATGGGAGCTAAGCCACAAATGTCAAGGAAAAGATGAATTGATGTAAAAAAAAAGAGCTAGAGAAATTTGATAAAGAGCCATAAAGGTAGATGAGGGAACTAGAAAAAGTAGAGTACATAGATCTAGAGCTACAAGTTCCAAGGGTCGAAGATGAAATGATAGAGTAGGAACCAGAGAAATAATAATTAGAACTACAAGATAGTGAAAAGAAATGGACCCTAGAGGAATCCACCAAGTAGATGGAAGGTATGGATTATTGTTTAGACAATTATACCTTATTGATTTCTAAGGAAAAATTCTAGAAATTTTTGATTTTGATGAAGTTAATGAGAAATCAAGTCATGTTGAAGATAAAATAATTGAAGAGAAAGTTCCAATGACTCTTAGTGGTGTCCAAAATACACCTACTATAAATATAAATTTTGAAATGAATGAGCCATTTTCATATAAAATAGGTTTACACAATACTGATGTTGATGAGCCTAGATTTGTGAAAGGTGTTGACTCTTGTACCTATAATATTCATTTTGAAATCATAAGTCACCAAAGTGGTAGTGTTGTTTCAAATCTCTTAAAAAATTCCAAATTAGCAACATAAGGTAAACACTTTGAAGATCTTGTTCATGAGAAGGATAGTTGTATGAAATATTTATTGCACCACTTTTATACTATCTTAATTTAAAATTATTTTAATTATGAGTAGCATTCTAACAATGATGAAATTATGAAAGAAATAATGTGGGACTTGAATGCTATAACTACACAACCCCAAATAGAAGATATTGTGTTTTTTTGTTCTGTTCAATCTCATGGCCACTAATAAATTTACCATTTTCCATGCTAAAAAAAGAAATCAACTCATTATTACCATAAGTGAGCGTAGGATCTATCAAAGTAGGGAGCTAAAAATAAAGATGTGGCATTTGGAGTTATCTCTAATATATCTTTAGGAGGATTCATAAATTAGAAGATTTATTGCAAGGGAAATGTTGCTTTGGTATCAATTTTCTTAGTGGTTGAGAGAATGCATACTATATCATTTTATGGTAAGCAATAAAACCTTTATTTTTATATTAACGTTACTTCAAATCAACATAGTATGATGTGCAATAATATGTTCCTAGGATCAACATTAGATAGAGAATTCCAATAGGCCATAGAGTTACTTCAAAGAAAGTTACCATCAATTTTTTTTGGAAGGGAATACATGCAAATTTTAGATGCTTTGTTAGAAACCCTGAGTTCTTGGTGATGCTATTCAACTAGACTAGTTCACCAAGTAATTTATGAACTAGGGTGAATCAAATATTTAGTGAACAATTGAGATAATTTTTTGACAAATTCCAATAATATGTTGATGGGTATAAAAGCATGGAAGGAGCAGATGACATACCTAAATTTGATCTTTGAGATTTTAAAGTAGTAGTCTCTATTTATAAAATAATTTATGTAAGTTTGGGGTCACAAAGATTTTATATTTAGGCTATGGTATTGTTTCCAAAGGAATATAGATGAATCATAAGAGGATTCAATATTTTCTAGTTTAGACATACCATACAACACCTACTCTATGAAAAATATTATTTATTTTATGCAACCATGATAGAATAATTGTTAAAGGATTTCAAAAATAGTAGCACCCTTAACCAACATGACAAAGAATTGAGCTCATGCATGGGTGGATAGAGCACAAGAATCTTCTAATTATCCCAAGAAAGTTTGAGTTATATTTAGAAATTAATTACTTTATGTTAGATGTTTGGTTAAGACATATTGCAATATCTTGAAGTTCTTACATCCACTCAAATTGAATGATGACCAAGAAAATGGGATGACCCATATGTGCTAGTAGACAATCTAATAATTTGGAAAGATAGGATCTTTCCAGTGTTCAAACCTAATTTTTTAAAGTCATTGCATAATGTAGGCCACTCTAGATCTTACATAATCTATAGGGACGAAAGGGGGGGGTACTCTTGGAAGTGTTTCAAGGAGGATGTTATCCATTATATTAATGAGTACACTATCATCCATCAAAATGAATAAGAATATGTTTTTTCCCCAAGTTTGGAAAGCCTTTTCTTATGCCCCAACAAAAGTGGAAATGTGTGTTTGTGGATTCCATCATGAATCTTTCCAAGATACATATAGTAAATATTGTATTAATGTTGTGGAAAGGCTAAATGATTAGTTACTATTTATTTTAAATTCAAATCACATCATGTGTTTGAAATATTATTTAGGAAATTCTTTACGCTACAAGGGTTACCTTAAAATATTATCAATAATAGACATAAAATTTTCCTTTTTTTTGGAAAAAAATATTTTGTGTAAAACTCACTTCTAGCTCAATTTATCAACTATAGGATTTTAGACAAAAAAAATGATGAATATGTAACTATGGGAAAATTCTAGGTTAGCAGATTAGTAGCTAAATAAATCAAAACCCAAAGTAAATAATGAAGCACAAAGGATGAAAACATGAAAACAAAGAGAGATATCACCTTGAGTCTTCAACGTCCATGATTGACCTCCATTACACCACCTCTATTTGCTGCAATATGTAATTTTCCCTCAGATTTTATGTGAGCAATATGTGACAATGCCAAGACCAAGACATATGTTGAAGGATTTGATGACAAAATGCAATACTATGCAACAATGCAAATAGTAAGCAACTCTAAACTATGACTAAAGTATACTAAAATGCCAAGATAGATGAAGTATGCCTAAGACGAGCTAAAATGACATAAAATTTCAAGAGCATGAGATGACAAGATTGCAAGAGATATGAGAGATGTACAAATGAGACCAAAATTGCCATTTTATAGAAAATGCAATTTTGAATGAATGGCCAAGATTGAAGATTGACAAGCGTCCTAGAATCAATGAACAAGATTTAATGTGACAACTCACAATTAGGGTTAGGGAAACATTAGGTCAAATTTGAAATGAGTGGACAAGATTTGATTTGAGAAAACTAAATCAAGGGTTAACAATGCATGTGACAAGGAGATAAGAATGGCACAGAAAAAGAGAGAGCTGGAAAATCAAATAATATTATAAATTACTTGATTTATGGAGGAAAAAAACTATTTTGAATTAAAAATTAATTAAATTCAAAAGGCGGGGTCATGTGATAGTAAATAATTAATTTGAATTATTTACTTGGAGAGAGAAAATAGAAAGTGAGAAAATTTTAAATAAATAATTTTATTTAAAATTAGAAAAACCCAAGATGGACCATAATTAAATAAATTAAAGAATTTATTTAATTATAAGAGGGCATAAGATATTAATGACGCATTTAAATAAATAAATAAGATTTATTTATTTAAATAATCAAGAGGAAGTAGTGGACAAAGATAATTAAATAAATTAAGAATTTTATTTAATTATGGAGAGACATTAGAGTATTAGTGACGTATTTAAATAAATAAAATTTATTTATTTAAATAGTCGGGAGGGATAAAAGATGTGAATTAATTAAATAATTAAGAATTATTTAATTAATAGTTAAATTTGGACTATAGACAAAATATGATAAGACATAGAAAAATGTGGTTTGTGGGTCTAGGCCATTTTTATGTGTCTACATTTTGCCCCTCTTTGTCATAATGTAGTTTATCACATTGTGACAAAGAAAATAAGTCAAAATATGCCACTAGTGAAAAATAGGATGAGGAAGATTGACGAGGAGGTAGTGGTATGCCCCCTTGAGAGGATAGTCGAGTTAAGAGAACGCAAGTGTGCTCTCAAAATGGATGAAAAGATGAGAAGAAAGGTTGATGAAGATGCAGACTAGAAGAAATGTTAGAGCAGAAAAGAAAAAAGGGTGGGATGGGAAAGAAAAAAGATGTTAGCATAGAAGGCATGGATGTTAGTATGGAGAAAGAAACCTTCAACATTTGCCAAAGTACTAATAGATGTTGCTTGAATCATCATTGGGCGGTAGAAATGACACAAATGAACAAAAAAACACTAGGGTATGACATAGACCAAGGTGTGCAAGGTCATCCACTTGCTAAATAGACAATCATAGACAAGGAATGTCCTAACTCATACTAAGGGTCAAGTTGCCCTAGTCTTTTTGTCAAGATACACCAAAGACAATAGTCAAAGAAAAGCAAAATAGGTCATGAGACGTCATCGTACCTCTAAATCCTTCATGGGACATCCTCGAGGTAGCTAGTAACATGACCAAGCGACAAAACAATAAAAAGATAAGACAAAATAGACCAACAAAATTAACAACCATTTAATTGTGTTTGCCAATATTTGTTTGTCAAAAGTTGATTGCATGATAGTTTGACACTTTGATAGTGTGACGGTTTGCTAATTCGACGGTGCTGATGGTTGGACGGTGCCTATTGTCAGGAAGGACACATCCTGAAAAAGGAAAATTCCATTTTGACAAGGTCCTAATCCAAGAAGGACACATCTTGGAGAGGACCAAAGAGCGACGAGATTGACATTGTTTTGGAAATTTGACTGATTTTGACTGTATGATTGATTGGACTATGTTGTTCGTTAGTTCACGATTTAAATATTGATGTTTAAAATGACTGTCCTGTGTCTGCGTGTGACTATGTCTGACTTATTTGACCGATACGACTATGTTTGATTTATTTGATTGATATGATGAATGACAAAAGGTTGAATCATGATTTTATTTGACAATGCTTAAAAGACTGACCTAATGCCTCCGGGGCCCATTGATAGATGGCCTTGCCTACATCTAGTCACAGAGGCAACGTAGTTCGACAATGTCATGAACTAACTGACATGACTGATGTGACTTAACAAGATACGATTATGTTTTTGTGTTTTTGTCATGTTTTGATTTTTTTTGGATTTTTAATGTTTTATTTTTTTTTTTTGGATTTTTGACATTTTATGATTTTTTTTGATTTTTGACATTTTATGATTTTTTTTTGATTTTTGACATTTTATGATTTTTTCTTGGACTTTTGACATTTTATGGTTTTTTTTCGATTTTGACATTTTATGATTTTTTTTTGGATTTTTGACATTTTATGATTTCTTTTGTTGGATTTTTGACATTTTAAGATTTTTTTTGGATTTTTGACATATTTGAAGATCGAGACAAATGCATGTGAATGATGCCAATGCAAAAGACATGATTGTGCCCCTAGTCAAGATGAATACCAACTGACAAGTGATAATGATGATGACGTTTGACGATTGGATGGCTTAGACTAGTTGCATTTGGAATGACATCTTTCAAGGTTGAATGGGATGATGAAGTATCATTCGACCGTTTGACAATGTAAAACCAAGATAGGTGACAAACATGAAAGGATGATAGGTGGCTTTGGTAAAAGATAGAAGACATGAGACTAGAGGAATTGTCATGTGATCTTCAAGGACTATGTCACATAGGGAAAGTGAGACTATGAAAGTAATGACATGATATTTCATGAATAGTGTATGATCGAAGGATATACATGTCAAGAGTTTTCACAAAGCATGATTTATGTTTGCATGTTTTATGTCAAGACCAAGGTAGGTGGGAAAATGGATGGGGAATGATATGGATTAAATGGACAGATGTCAATGTCATGAGGAAGACATGGGAAATGAGACGACTTGCCCCTAAGTGTAAGAGTCTACATAGATAATTTATTTTACATAGGATGCCTATTTTCCAAGTTTTCATCATGGTACTTATCCAGGGCATCTTTTTGCCTGGTTTTCACCATTGGACGAATTTTTTCTCTTTACTATTTTTTTTGACTTTTTTAGATTTTTCAATTTTTTTGTGTTTTTGATATTTTCGGATAGCCTTGATGCTTTAGATGACCACTCAATGTTTTGAATCCACTGACGATGCCGATGTAGAGACTGGTGCCATAATATGCCAATAACGATTTTTCTGGAGCAATTGTCTTGTCAAGATCCTAGCACATGCATACAACTGATTGATGTCATTGTGATCCTTGTTGATACTAGAATTGGCCTTATGAGAATACACACATCATGATAGAGTGCCATGAGAGTCCTTATGATAAAGAGTTGCTACCAAGATGTGATGGATTTGTGACATGGGATGTTTGGACTTTAGGCAAGATGTAGGAGTATGACGGATGATGGTAGATGTGGGAGGATTGTTTGGACATTTAGATGAATCACTTTTTATTTTTAAAACTTGGGATGTTGGATGGTGGAGTTTGTAGTGTTGATTGGCACAACATTTGGAACCATGACTTTTGGATTCCTTGCTTGATGACCATCTTGAAGGAGGTGGACATTTATTGTATGTGGGATTCCTCTTTACTTGTGGCTCCACATTTTGATTGACTTTTTCTTTTGAAATATTTTCTTTGCTTGATCCATTTTTCTTTGGGACCCATTTTAGCTTCATTTGTCCACTTGTCTTTTTGTTTGATTCAGTGGCGTTTGACATTTTATTTTTGAATTTTTGATTTGTAGGAATTTCATTTTTTGTTGGTTCCAAATGGGAGGTTTATTGGAATGACGGTTTATGGTGTGGATGGAGGGAGTGTTGGTAGAAATATTATGACAAGGATTACTCATGGAATCTATTTTGAAATTTGTATTAGATAAAGTTGCCCCAATATTGAGGAGGTACCACTAACACCATTTGATTTACTGACAGAGGAAGAGTCAAGACCTTGATGTCTGTAATTTTTCATTAGCTATATTGGTTCTCAAATTCCTTGCTCGTGTATGCCTAGTCCTTTGCCTTGATATTGCATGCTTTGACATATTATGTTTGCGATGGGGTATTTGTCATTATGGAAGCAAGATGATAACCCATCATTGTGTATGTGGACACTGTTACTTGGAATATTCTTGTCTACAAGAAATCTTGCTTTGACAAAAGTGGATGATCCAAGTTGATAGGATGTCTTAACTTCATTGACATGTGGGACATATTTTTTATTAATGTCTTTGGTTTGATCTTGTGACATGTCACATTTAGATGATTCTATTGGTGCTTCCAAGTCGATGTCAAAACCATCTTTATGGTCAGTGTCATAGAGTCCAGTGAATTCATCTATAGCTTGATCACTTGCAAATATGTCTACAGTAGAAGAGTCTTGTTTTAAAGGAAGATCGTCTATGTGTCCAAGGGAGGCAATTCTCTCATTTTGGGAAATGTCGATATTCAGAGCTTGGATATGGTCATCATCAAGTGTTTGGTCATGAATGGCATAAAGGTCAAGGAGTGGATTGTTTTGGACTTCTTTGTCAATTGTTGTCTCTTGGTCAAAGATGGGATTGTCTTGCATGACATGATTGGGAATGAAGTCTTTGTCAAGGACCAATGTATTTTGAATGCCATGTTTGTCTTGAAGGACTTCTTGAATGGAATTAAGGATGGGGTTATGGGAAGGATTACTTTGATCTTGACATGAAGGTGAAGTTATGATGTCATGCTTTGGGTTTTTGTCTTGACATGTATCCTTAGATTTAGGAAATGGAATGTGACTTTGGACAAGGCTATAATTTGCATGACTAAATGGGGTGACTTGGAAAGGATTAGTGGATAAAGGACTAGGGTAGGATGTGGGGGCTTGACATAGGTTATTGGATGGTTGACCAGGATAGGACATGGAGACTTGGACATGATTGGTGGATGAGGGACTGGAGTAGGACATGGAGGATTGGAAGGGATAAGTTGAAAGTTGGCTTCCCTTGTCAAGGTTAGGATAAGGGTGACAATTAGATGTTTGTTGTATATTAATGGTGTGGCTTGTGTTAAATGACTCTTGATAGTGAGGGTAGATGGTTGAATGAGTAGGACTTATGGATTGTTTCTAAGAAGGGCCTTGGTATTTGGATTGGAAGAATTGTCTTTTGAAGTCTACGACTTGTTGGTATTAACCCTTACGGAGTAATTGGTATTCAATTTGACTAGAAAGCATATCAAGGTCCATGGAAGAAATGATGGTGCAGTGAATTACAGAATAGGACAATGCAAAGGTATGCAAATAGTGACAATGTTGTTTAACGGGGATGTCAAATGCCAAGACTAAAAATGAGAGGTATGACACTATTTTTTTTTTTTTGGATTTTTAGGAATAAGATGTGCAAAATGATTGACTATTCTAGGATATGCAAGTGAATTTGATGGACTTTTAGAAAAGGTTTACTCAACCACTCAAAGCTTGGTCTATGTCTCAATTTGGATCATCAAAGGACTTGTTGGTATGACTAAATGACAAGATGACAAAGTGACTGAGGTTCCCTAACTAGAATTTTTAGTTGGAAAGTCTCACAAAAAGGGACAAAGACTAAAAGAGGTGATTCTGTTTAAGTCCAATGACAATTTAATTTTGAAGGAAAAGATTTGACTAAGTATGGTAAGTTTTCCTAACCAAAATTTGCAAATGAAATGAGAATCTAAGAACTAGTTTATGGATGAAAATGATAATGATGGACTTCTAAAGATGCAACTAAAAAAATTTGCAGGTTTGAACCTATGGGTAAATGCAAGCTAAAGATGCAAATAATGGAAGATTTGAGCAATTTTCATTCTGATATTTGACGGAGGCTGTTGGAAAAAGATGTTTGATATCAAATTGGATAAGTTTGGTCTCAGGTTTTAGAATGCAACAGTGTTTTAGTTTTTATCAGGAAAATACATTGTTCTAGGTTGTGAATGCATTGCAGTTTAGCAGATGTGTCACAGTTTCAGCGAATGTGGTTTTATAGATAGCAGATGCGACTTAGAAAATAAATTGTGGCATTCTGTTAAGCAAATGTGGTTCAGGACAGGCAAATGTGTTACTAGGAATATCAAATGCAGCTTATCAGAGTGAATGCAACACAAAAAATGGAAAATGTGGCACAGTATAGTGAATGTGTTGAATCAAATGCGTTACAGTAGAATAAGTCAAAGTTTGTTTGGAATTTTTGGCAAAATTTTGAAATTGTTTAAAGTTGAATGTTTGTTTCTAGGTTTGTGAGATGGTGTTTGTTTGTTTGAATGTCTCAGAAAACACTTGAAAAACACAATATCTTGTTTGATCATGCATAAAGAAGATAAGTACAACCCTAGGTTAGGCAAGGACAATATTTGCTAGATTCCACATGGGTTTCCCCAACCACACTTATTCTTAGCGGCTGAATTCAAAAGCTTGGCCACATGGGCTCCCCCTTATAGTGCACTCACTTCTCAGGTAAACCAAGCTTCCAACCCCCATAAATCTCCCAAGGTGGGTTGATCACCTCTACTAAGAACTGTGAGAATGTGGATGCCTTCACAATGACTGTTGTTGTGCTAGAAAATAGAAGTGATTTTGGAAACTACACAAAAGTTTTTAGTTCGGGACCCCCATTCGAGTGGCCACACATGGGACAAGATTAGCTCCGATAAGGAGGAACTCCATCTTCAAGAGGTTACACACAATAGGGTTTTGAGGATTTCACTTGTTTGTGTGACACATCCACACTCGTAATCCTAGGCTTTCCGTTAGGATTCACATTTATATACTATTCGGGGGTAGCTCGGCCAAAGAGCTCCATTGTCGGTTTGAGTCACCTTGGGGTGAGTACTTTTTCCCACCAAGGAAGGCCCAATTCCTAGAGTCAATAACCATTTCTCTTGCACCTAGGATCACACAAGTGTGCAAGGAGAGAGGGTACTTTGATTATTGAATCGAGGTGACACATAAAACAGATGGGTCTGGTTTTCTGATCACCTAGTTTGCACAAGGTGAGAATGTAATCACCTACCACCTTCAAGCATAATAAAGCAAAATTATTTAACCCCCTAATTAATTCTAAGTGAGACAAGAAAATGTTCTTTTTAAAGCATCAATGCAAGTGTTTTCTAATCTAAAACAAACACAAGAGGTTTCAAAATAATATGCTTGGACATTCGAACCTACAAAACCACTTTTTAGTAGTCTAAAAAGATGTCTTGGACCCATGAAAATTCAAAGCCACCTGTTGCAACAACAGATTAGCAACCAGAAAAACCCGTACACTACTAGATTGAAATGATAAATTAGGAAAATTTTGGAAAAGACCAAAAGAAAAATTTTACCAAATGAAAGCGTCATAGTAGAGCAAATGCGTCAATCTGTACAGCAAATGCGGCTCAAGTCTACATGCTGGAATCTGGCAGTCGAATGCATCGATATGTAGAGCTAATGCGTCGTGGTCTTCAAATGTGTCATTATAGATGGCTAATGCATCAAATATGAGTAAATGCGGCTTTCTGTCAGGTGAATGCATCTCAGGATGGTGGATACATCACTCTGCAAAGAAAATGCATCACGATAGAATGTTTGTGGTTCAAAAAATTATGAATGCGTCGTTCCATACTTGTACCTACAAGAACACAAAAAAGTCGTATAGAATAAAGAAAAATGCTTGATTTTGGCATTGGGTTCACCAATGTAACTATGGGGAAATTCTAGGTTAGCAGATTGGTAGCTAAATAAATCAAAACCCAAATTAAATATGAAGCACAAAGGAGGAAAACATGAAAACAAAGAGAGATATCACCTTGAGTCTTCAACCTCCATGATTGACCTCCATTACACCTCTATTTGTTGCAATATGTAATTTTCCCTCAGATTTTATGTGAGCAATATGTGACAATGCCGAGACCAAGGAAAATGTTGAAGGATTTGATGACAAAATGCAATACTATGCAACTATGCAACTAGTAAGTGTTGGACTTGTCGTTGCACCAAAATATCGACCTGTCAATTCCCAATACAAGCTTCGGTTAAGAACTATAGGAGGCAGTCAGACCATGTCACAAACCCAAGCGCTATTGTTGCAAGGTGTGACCTCACCTCTTGTGGTTCTTAACCGAAGCTTGTATCGGGCATTGACAAGTCAATCTTTTGGTGCTTCGGCAAGTCCAACAATTGGTATCATAGCTGGTTACAGGTTCAAACCCCACACTTATGATGAGGGGGGATTGTTGCAGGGTGTGGCCCTTAGTCTTCCTTGCAACACTAGCATTTGGGTTTGTGACATGGTCTAACCACCTCATGTGGTTCTTAACCGAAGCTTGTATTAGGCATTGATAGGTCGCTCTTTTGGTGCTTCAGCAAGTCCAACAATTATTGTTGCAAGGTGTGACCCTTGGTCTTCCTTGCAACACTAGCACTTGGGTTTGTGACATGGTCTAATCGCCTCATGTAATTCTTAATCGAAGCTTGTATCGGGAAATGATAGATTGATCTTTTGGTGCAACAAGTCCAACAGTTGGTATCAGAGCTAGTCACAGTTTCAAACCCCATGCTTGTGCTGGCGGGGGGATCGTTGCAAGGAGTGACCCTTAGTCTTCCTTGCAACACTAGTGCTTGGGTTTGTGACATGGTCTAACCGCCTCCTATGGCTCTTAACCGAAGCTTGTATCAGGCATTGATAGGTCAATCTTTTGGTGCAACGGCAAGTCCAACAAGAAGCAACTCTAAACTATTATTATAGTATGCTAAAATGCCAAGATAGATGAAGTATACCTAAGACAAGAGCTAAAATGACATAAAATTGCAAGAGAATGAGATGACAAGATTGCAAGAGATATGGGAGATGTGCAAATGAGACCAAAATTGCCATTTTATAGAAAATACAATTTTGAAATTGAAAATTGACAAGTGCCCCTAGAATCAATGGACAAGATTCAATGTGACAACCCAAAATTAGGGTTAGGGAAACATTAGGTCAAATTTGAAATGAGTGGACAAGATTTTATTTGAGAAAACTAAATCAAGGGTTAACAATGCATGTGACAAGGAGATAAGAATGACACAAAAAAAGAGAGTGGGAAAATCAAATAATATTAGAAATTACTTGATTTATGGAGGAAAAAGGCTATTTTGAATTAAAAATTAATTTAATTCAAAAGGTGGGGTCATGTGGCAATAAATAATTGATTTGAATTATTTACTTGGAGAGAGAAAATAGAAAGTGAGACAATTTTAAATAAATGATTTTATTTAAAATTAGAAAAACCTAAGATGGACCATAATTAAATAAATTAAAGAATTTATTTAATTATAAGAGGACATAAGATATTAATGATGTATTTAAATAAATAAATAAGAGTAAGATTCAATATATTTTATCTTAAGTGTCCTTTTTGTCAAAATTTGGGGCCTTAATCTTACATTTTAGCCATGTGAAACTTCTATTAATGATCTTTTTTTTGGCTTCTACCATTCTAATCCCTTATATACACCAATTCATTCTAGCAACTAGCAAGTTAAAGATTCCTCTCTTATTATAAATGGGATATAACTCATTCCCATCATCTAAGACACTCTAGGAACTTTACTAATTCCAATTGATTTGATTTGGAAAGTAGTAAATTTTGAATAGTTCTACTTATGGGCCCCATATTCATCATCAAAATAAAACCAAAAATGTTATAGGCTTAGTTGATGTTTAAATAGTGATCAATGCAAATTTTTACATTTATTTGTAAGGATATAACCCATTCTCTTCACAACCATGCAAATTTACCAAATTTTTTTCTTAGAATTATTTGCATGGAGAAGAGAGTCCCAAGATTATGCACCAATGATTATAGAGAACTACACTCCTAGCCTATGTTTGATATAATTTTATGTACATCATAGAGTTGCTTTGTAAGTTCCAAAAATTCCACCTTGCCACTTATATACTTATGTGAAATGTAAAGGATGAGAAATAGATAATCCAATTACCTCATCAATTAATAGCTATAGTGGCTTCTAAGAACATGTTTTTTCTAAGTCATTTTTTATTAGCCTAATTAAACAAAAAACAAATGCATCATTTACTCTTTTAAAGTGAATTGGATTTCAAAGAGATCTAATTGAGGATAATGTTCATAAATTTTCTTTTGTCTTAGGGTTATTAATACTTTATTTAGTATGGGAAAAATTAATTTTCCTACCATCAAATAAACCAAATAAGAGGTCATATAATAATTTATATCTCTTGCACTTTGGATAAATACTTTTGTAAGTTATCACTTATAAGTGTAGCTTAAACAATTCAATCCTTGTTTTATAAAATGACACAAATAAATATAAACATCCGTAGTTGATTTTTTTTTGAATTGTTGTTGCCCTTGAACCTATTCAACAATGTAATAAAATCATTTATCTCCAACTTGAAGTTACTCTTGTGAAGTAATTTTCATTACTATTGACATTCTATGTACCCCTTCATTTCCCATCACTCATAACTAATTTGAGAGATATTAAATGGGATATTCATAGTTGGAATGGTGCCTCTGGTTGTTGCATTAATCTCCCCTTTCATGCTTAAGTAAAATACCCAAGTTATAAAATGAAAATTTGGCTAAGTGTTAAGTATTTTGGAGTTTTAAGGGTATACATATTTCCATGCCTCTCCTATCACTCCTAAAACCTCGCCTTGGAGCCTTATGAAATTGGCCTAAGTGTTAAAATTTTTAACGTTTCAAACTTTTCTGGTTTCCTCTACACTCATGCCTCCTAAAAGCATCCTATGTCCTCGAAGTTTGAAGTGTATTATTGACCAAGTGTTGTTTTGTTTAACTTTTGGACTATCAAGGTTGCTCTTCCCTTCCTACCATTCCTCAGCTTTCCCAATCCCTAAAGAAAAAATTCTTCTAAAAATCCTAAGTCCTTATATTCTTCATAATTTCACACTTCCTCCTCCATTCATCCTCATCAGGCTTTCCAACTTAATCATGCTTTCACTAATGGTTTAATGCTCCAACATTTCCCTTATTCGACTCCAAATCCCTCTATATTTTGAACTTTTATGCTTTCTCATCCCTTCATGCTTTCCTTTCCATTATTAATACATTGAAGATATGACTTTCCTCTAGTGACATCATGCTGAAATCATTATTTTGTCAAAGTTTCATATTGTCTCATCCCCATTCCCATGAAAAATAGTTTGACAAGGGCCAGATGGCCCAATGTTTGATGAATGAATTATTTGATAGGGTATTAGAGGTGGACGTGCCCACATCTTAAGTCTGATAGGTATACAATTCAAAGGAGGCTCCATGGCTTGATGGTCTGACCAAGTAAGCAATAAGGTTTTTTTGGGGGCATCAAAGGATTGTATGTTCTTTTCCTAGGTCCAATAGGCATGAAGGTAAGAAATGACCTAATGGTCCATCAATAAAAAATTCCACTCTACAAGACATGTTTTCTTTCATCCACCACTTTGTAATGATATTAATGCTTGTGCAATATAATCACCAATTATTATATTTGTCAAAGGTCCAAAAGTTATTTTATGATTGACCATGATTTGTTCAATGTTGTAGATACCTATTTTTGATAATTTCATTCATCAAGATGTATTTTTTAGTATAGTTCCTTGGCAGATTTCATCTTATAATAGGCCATCAATAGAAGAATATTTCTCATTCCTTAGTTAATTAGATCCCTTTCTAAACATGTCTTATTTTCACTAGTTGAGGTGGCATCTAGAACTTCTCTCTAGCTTTCCATGTTTTCTAACAATTTTGGTATCTCCCTTCTAGAATAAAAGTCCTATAACACCCATTTGATGGAAGTTCCTTCTTAGTTTCTCTTCAATGACTTCCATCCTCTATAAATCTACTATTGTAAATAGGCTTAACACCTTTGAATCAATAAAATCATTTTTATTTCACCTCTCCTTTGTTCTAATGTGTTGTGTAATTTTTGTTTAAATTCATATTTGAATGATTTTAAACTACTTTCTTACATATATATGTTGTGTTTATTTTATTTATAATAATTACCTATAGATTTAATCCCTCATAGTATCTATCCAATCCCTTACTTCCATTTCTATGTGTAGGAATTTATAAATGGAGAATTGTTTGAGTTTAAGCAGTTTCATTTATCCTCTATATTTGTATGGACAAGGAGGAAAACAATTTAAATCTTGGTGCATCACCTTTTTTAATTGTTTGTATTTCTCTCCATTTTCCCTTGCAAATCGATAGAATGTTAGTAGTTTATAGGTTTAATCTATGTTGATTTTGTTCAACACATACATATATATTTAGTAGGGATCCTTCCCTTTATATTAAGGTTTGATCTCAATAAAAAGGTCCCACATTGTGAGATCACTCCCATTGTGTCATTGGAATGTTGAACCAATTTCAACAAAGAGTACAATTTCAAGTGACAACAGTAACCTAGAAGCAAATATTCTTAACTAGTCAACTAATTCTTATTGATAATCTTAGAGAAAATATTTGAATTTTTATTAAAGAATTAAATAGCAAAGACACTATTTGTCATATTATACTCTAGGTGATGTGAGAGCTAAAATTTTCCTAAATAATTTTGAGAGTTATATATAAAAATTTATTCACCAAGCCAATATTTTTTGTAGTATGAGAGTCATAGTACTTGGCACATGTTATAACTATTTTAGGGGACTAGATTGCTATGGGGAATGTAGCAATTTGAACAATTGCACTGTCTATGATTTTTATAATACATTATTATGGTTCATAACCTTAAAAAAATAGTTTATAATTTGTGGTAGATTCCCTTTTAGGTAATTTTTCTATCCCTTCTATAGCTAAAGAGATTCTCTCTTATTGAGAAGTAATTAAATATTTTTATATTGAATTTTATCACTTTGCACATGAGGCATTATTGACCATGTTGGAGTGACGAGAAGTAAATTTCCTTAGGTTTAGTATATTGATTTATAAACATAAATGTAATTTTTTTATAATATATTGATGCTTTATGTGATTTTTCTATTCATAAGAGCTTTCATATGTGTATATTGTGTAATGGGTTAAATTTTATCTTCTTATAATTCTCATTTCACTTATTTTATATTTTATTTTGAATGATTAGTAATGATAAATACAAGGAAAATAAACAAAGAATCAAACACAAGATTTAATAGACAATTAACCTTTATACCCTATTTACCTTGCTCTAATTGAGATGAAGTGAACTACACCATTGGAGATCCACTCGATAAGAGGATATTTGTAGTGGATGTAGTTGTGTGAATGTGGATTGATATTATTTTCACCTACATGATAGTAGCTCAAGGATTGGTAATTAAAATTAACAACATAAGATTAGCATAGAATGGATGAATTAAAATAGAGGAGAAAAGACCCAATTTATATATTTTCCGCGACAAAAAGGAAGGGCCAAGATGCAAAGTTAATGGAGGGCTAATATTTGAGGATTGTAGAGACATGCATTAAAAGCTTAGCCTTGTGAAAAGTGACACTAAGGGAAAGAGGGAAGAATACAAGGGTCCCATGAGGTTGAAGGGAAAGAATTCTCACACATGTGTGAGAAAGGTGGCATGTGTAAGATATATGAAGGCTACACACATGTTTGAGTAAGCTAGTTGGCCTGGTATAATAGGACAAAGATGAGTTGGAGGATTGAGAGGGTTTTAAGTTTACAAGATTGCATTCTCACACATGTACGGGTAAGAAGTGGGATGAGTAAGCATTCCCACACATGTGGGGTCATGAGCATGGTGGGAAACATGCCAAATGATAAAAAGTTTAGATTTTAATCCATGTTAGTATATTGGATGGTTAGTGTGACTGAGGATATTAGCATGGGATGATTACGCTTGATCCATGAATAATTGAGGCATATTGTAGCCATTAATACTCAATCTTAAACAAGATCATTCAAATGAAAGTTAAACTAAATATTTATTGAAACTAAACATTATAAACTACAAAAGTGTTTAAATGTCTACTCTAACCCATTTGAAACTTATCCTATTTTGGGAGTGGTGTCATGTTGATGTGGTACAATGACCCTTTCCCAATCCCATGATCAATGAGCTTGTTTTAATCGATTCTATTGAAGAGAATCGATGAAACGATTGTGAGATGTAAATGAAAACATGATTTATGCTAAAATGAGTATGATGCAAAAGCTAATCTAAATGAGATTTAAACTAAAAAGATACAAACCCTAATGATCTAATTAGATAAATAGATGCATTATGGAAGCCATTAATGGAAGCTAAGCTATCTATGCAACTAATTTAAACTAAAATATGATAAATGTGATTTAAAAATGAGTGTGAGTGTGAGTGATTTCAACAACATAAGTTTGATTTGAAAAATATGGATTCATTTGTCTGCAAATAGTATTCTATTTATAGGAAAATGGATGTTGATGATCAAAAAGGCTAAAAAAAATCTAGTCAACAGTCAAGGATGGAGGGATCATGGATCAATGCGATTTAATCAAGGGTTCTCATTCCTTCCAAACAAGCACACTTTTGACCTATACAAGAGGTCAAAAGTTAACTTGCACAAGAAGTCACAAGTTAGCTTGCATATGAAGTTTTGTGAGAATAATCCCTTTTTCAAATAATTGGAGAGAGAATATTCTTTGGAATATTCTCATGGGTGAGAGAAAAGGATATTTTACAAATTAAAACAAAGTTTAATTGTGCAAAAGGGGAGAGAATATTCCATGGGAATATTCCCCTTTTGTAGGAATGTGCAAAGGAGGAATATTCCCTTAGAATATTACCTTGCAAGTGGGGGGAAATTAGATTAATTAGATAATTACTAATTAAACAAGGGTTTAATCATGCAATTAGGGGATTTAGAATAATAAAGTGATATTTATTAAATTAAATGATTTAATGAAAGGGGGAAAGGTAAAATGACATTTAATTCAATAACTTAGGGTTATTTAATTAAATAAGAAGGTTTAGGGAAATAAATTGAATAGTTTGATTTATTTAATTTAATGAGATGAAATGTTAGCGTGAAAAGGAGGGAATTAACTCGATTAAATTAATTAGGTTAATAGATGCAAATGATGCAATTAATTAAATAGCTAGGCTAATTTAATCAATTAAGCAAAAAGAGGATGGATTTGAGAGGAAATGATGCTAGTATACCTTATTCGAGTGCATGATATCATTCAGGACATTTTTTAGTGTCTACATTTTGCCCCTCTTTGAAGCGAGGTACCTACTGCTTTGGTTCAAACACTGATGCTCTTCAGATGAAAACTGCTGCTTAAATCAAAAAATATTTATTTTTTATTTTTTTGGATGCCCCACTAGAAGGATTAAGTTGATTCCTTGCCCCCTCGAGAAATTGGGAGGAAATTTTGAATTCTGGGTTGATTTCTCGACAAAGGTGAAAAGCTGCCCCAGGGGGCCAAAAAGGCTTCAAGATGCAAACAACATGCCAAAAACACGAAAAATGATGCAAAATAAGGTTTAGTTTGGAAAAATTCATGAAAATGATGAAAAAACCTAGCTTCATGGTTAAATTAGGGCTAAAAACTCTAATTTTCTAGCATAAATAGGCCAAGAAGGGTCACTTTCAATTCATTTGTGCATTCACACCTTAAGGAATTCTTACAAATTTAGCTCCAACCCTCTTATGATATGGCATGATGTGTGCTCCCATGACACATTTTTGACCAAGTTCGAGAGCACTAGAGGCTTCTAGGCGCAAGACCACTAGTATGTGATTTAGAACTTGATTTGAAATTTGACTTTTTGATGCATTTATTGTGTTTTGAAATTTAACTTTGGCGGGGTCGCTATATAGCAATGCTAAATTGAATTTTAGCGACACGTATGTGTATTGTGACATAGTTCACAATTTAGAATTAGGGTTTCTAGTTTTAAATTGTGACACATATGTGTATAGAGACACATTTTTTGATTTCAAAATTAGGGTTAGGGTTTCCAAAGTTTAAATCATGACACATATGTTTCTAATGACATGATTTGCGATTGCAATTTGAAATGCCTTAGGCATCACAGTTTAGAATTTGAATTATAGCGATGCTATCGTAAATAGTGACGCGATTGTTATTTTGGAGATAAAAAATTCCAAACTTAGCCAATTTTTTTTTAATATTGATGGTGTGTGCTTCATGGGTGTAGGAGGTGATCCCACCTTTGACAGCCTGCGAGCACTGACCCATAGTTTTGGAGAGACTTGGTGATTTATCTAAGTTGTGACAGGAGCACCTCAGGGAGATTGGCCTATGGTACATCATGTACATGCTTGTCATCTAGATGCACTTGGCAATGATGACCGCACTGTGCAAGTGATGGAACAGTGAGACTTCATCCTTTCACCTTCCCACAAGTGAGGTGACAGTGACATTAGAGGATGTATGGTGGATATTGCATTTGTTGATACATGGTGAGCACGTGATCTATGACTCTGATGCTGGTTGTGATGCCTATGACAAGGTGATGGAGACTGAGGACATCGTTCTAGTAACTTCACAGATCAACCTTGAGATGCATAGAGGTTGAATGCCCACTTTTTGATTGATAGTTGTAGTTATTATCTTTGGTTTGGTTGCTCTTCATCATTGAAACAGAGGATTTAGCCTAGGATGGGGCCTTTCTTGGCACAAGATGCTCTACAGGAGGACATTGTTTGCATGGGGGCCAGTGATGTTGGCTTCATTATATCATGATATGCACGACTTTGTTTACTATGATCAGTGAGCTATTGGCATAGAGGTTACTTTGCTACACATTTAGGCTTGGGAGCCCATCTCTATGCTTTGATTGATCATTCAGATGGTTGATGTAGATCCAGATGATCTAGTGGTTTGGAGCTACAGAGGTTCCATCACTTTACAATACATTGGGTAGCTTGGGATTCCATACTAGCATTAGGTGCTCGATGATAGGACAATATTCAGATGGCAGCCCTAGCTACAGATGCTAGTGTGGTATGATGATGTTTAACAACTCTTATTTCCTAGATAGACCTGGTATATATAGGGTCAAGAGCACATAATTATTGAGAGATATTTGCTAGATAGGGTGGCTTGACAGTTGGAGAGAGACAGGATAGGCCTGATGATCAATATACAACTATATTTTCTAGATCAACATGAGAGGTACCTACATGGGGACCTACATTTCTAGCTCTCGAGGTGGTTTAGGGCTTTCGATAGTTGGTTGTTTAGCTATGGGATTATGATCATGGATAGGAAGACACTCAGATGATGCTTGCATATGATGCATGGTTCACACCCCCTTGCTGGTGGACAAATCGAGTGGGTGCTCCTCCATGAGGGAGACCGAGAGGGAGAGGTGCAGGTAGAGGCAGGGGCAGGGGACAGGATGACTAGGATGGCCAAGATCAACATGATGGATAGGATAGGAAGATCTTCGAGGCATCACCAGTGGGATAGCAGCCTCCACAACAATAGCTTACATAGCAGTAGCCTCCACAACAACAACCTCCACTAGGGCTAGATCCCTGAGATTTATAGATTCAACAACTGCAGCAGCAGGTTTAGACCATTACAAGTGAGAGGGATCAGGCCCACCAGTAGATTTTGGTGATTATTGTTGAGAGGGATTAGGCATGGTAGTAGGTACAAGCTATCACGATAGAGCGAGACCATGAGTGGCAACTCAGACAAACTGCCAAGATGTAATTAGCGTAGGAGGTCGGACGGTGCCAACAACTTGAGTCGATGATAGTATCGAGGGCAGATAGTATTTTCCAGGCTATATAGAGAGGTTGTGATTGAGGAAGCCTACTACATAATGCATTATCATAGGGATGTCCCACAGGAACTTCGACAACCAAATTATTCTTGGAGTGGGGCACAAACTAGAGCAGAGGATCAGCCAGAGAGACAGGCTGGAGAGGGGAGCAAGCATTAGGGCTAGCTCACGTGTATAGACACTTTTTGATCATTTCCCGATTCTTTTATACAAATATACATTCATGAGATCATTTTTGATAGCCTCATGAATATTGTATTTATGATCGATATACATACACTGATTCATATTTTTTACCATGACAACTATTTTTTGATATATATGATATAGATTCGATATGATGTGTTCATCTTATTTTATGCTTATGAATGTGTAACTATGGGAAAAATCTAGGTTAGTAGATTAGTGCATAAATAAACAAACCCAAAGTAAATAATGAAGCACAAAGGAGGAAATAACATGAAAGCACAGAAATATATCACCTTGGGTCTTCAACCTCCATGATATACCTCCATTACACCTTCTCTACTTGCTGCAATATATAGCTTTCCCTCAGATTTTATGTGAGAAATCTATTACTATGCCAAGACCAAAGCAAAATATTGAAGGATTTGATATAAAATGCAATACTATGCAACTATGCAACTAGTAAGCAAAGACTAAAGTATGCCTAAAGTATGCCAAAATTCCAAGAGATATGAAGTATGCTTAGGACAAGATTGCAAGAGCTAAGATGTCATGAGATAGCAAGAGCATGAGATGTGCAAATGAGACCAAAATTGTCATTTTATAGAAAATGTAATTTTGAATGAATGGTCAAGATTGAAGATTGACAAATGCCCTAGAATCAATGGACAAGATTCAACGTGACAACCCACAATTAGGGTTAGGGCAACATTAGGGTAAATTTGAAATGAGTGGACAAGATTTTATTTGAGAAAATCAAATCAAGGGTTAAAAATGCATGTGACAAGGAGATAAGAATGGCATAGAAAAAATTGAGAGCTGAAAAATCAAATAATAGTAGAAATTACTTGATTTATGGAGGAAAATTGCTATTTTGAATTAAAAATTAATTTAATTCAAAAGGTGGGATTAGGTGACAGTAAATAATTAATTTAAATTATTTACTAAAAGATGGAAAATTAGAAAGTGGGACCATTTTAAATAAATAATTTTATTTAAAATGGGGAAAATGCCAAGGTGGACAATAATTAAATAAATGAAGGAATTTATTTAATTATGAGAAGACATGTAGGGATTAATGACGTATTTAAATAAATAAATAAATAAAATTTATTTATTTAAATAATCAGGAGGAAATGATAGACACAAATAATTAAATAAATTAAGGAATTTATTTAATTATGGAGAGATATTAAAGTATTAGTGACGTATTTAAATAAATAATCAAGAAGAATAAAAAACATGAATTAATTAAATAATTAAAAATTATTTAATTAATAGTTGAAAGTGGACCAAAGGACATAATTAAACATTTCAATTATGCTAGGAAGAAAAATGGCGACAATAGAGCTTGCAGGCCTAGGTCATTTTTATGTGTCTATATTTTGCCCCTTTTTGTCATAATGCAACCCATCCCATTGTGACAAAGAAAATTTAATCAAAAACATGCCCCAGCGAAGGTATGGAGTATCTATGCCCCCTCAGGAAAATTTCCAAATTTTGGTCCGGTGATAGAAAAATTTGGAAAGTGTCCCAAGAAGCTAATTTGATGACCAGAAAAGCTATGGTGCAAGCGGTTTCAGATTTTGACATGTTTAAGTCAGCCAAGAGGTTGGTCAAAGTTGGTCAAAAGAGCCTCTAGTAATAAAAAGGTTGAAAAAACTCACTTTGACCCTATAAATAGGTTGAAAATGGGTAAAAGTTAGTTCATTCACTTTCACACTTGTAAATTTGGAGAACTCAAAGCTAGGAGACTGTGCGCAAAGATGGTGATTCCTGTTACAAAGCATCGCAAATACATCGTCAGGACCTTCAGATGACCAAAGGGCACAGACCGACCAATATGTACCCCACAACCACCTTGTTTCTTTATAATTTTTTATGCATTTTTAGGGTTTTTAGGAATGTAAATGAATTCGTTGCAACGCATATGCGTTCATGTAAGTCACATTCATGGTCACATTCGACACATTTTATGCGTCATGACACAAATGCAACAGGTCCGTTAGGTTTTCTATTAGGTGTCACACATTTTCCAATTAGCGTGACACATTCGCAAGATTGCAACACAAATGATACGTATAGTGATGCATTCACAATATTGTAATGCTTACGTGAAGCTTGGTGATGCATTTAAGTTTTCAATGACACATTTGATGGACTGAGATGCAAGTGATTGAGGATCATGCATTTGTAGGTCAAACTACACAAGTGCCATAGCACGACGCAAATGTTGAATGAAATGACACAAATGTCAAACTGTGACACAAATGAAGTCAACGCAACACATTTGACTTTGACTAGGGTTGACCAGAGTTGACTTAGTTTTAGGTTCACTTTTTTGCTTATGTTTAATTAGATAAATGGTAACAATGATTTTCAAGAATGTGTTGACTCTCGTTTCTGCATGTGCAGAAACAACTACCATCAAACTATACATGCGAGTTTAGGCCATTGAATTACACATTTTGGGATCAATTGATGGACCGCGAGAAGAGGAAATTGATGTGACTGGGGTTGTACTACATCACCTATATTCCCATTATCCGGGCTAATAGGGGACTGCTGACAACATTGGTCGAGAGATGACACTCGAAGACCTGTTCTTTCCATTTGCTGAAGGGGGAGGCGACTATTACTTTGGAGGATGTGTATTAGATTTTGCACATTCTGATCTGAGGAGAGTAGGTGGTGTGCGATCCACACCAACGAGTGCAGGGTGTGATCAAGTTGGCATGGGCCTTGGTGTTGAGGGATATGAGATTCGGTGGGAGTACCTAGTTGAGCACTACCCATGGTGGGACACCATGTTATGCACTTTGATTGTTGGAGTCTTGATTCCAGATTGTCGGGGACATGGATTCCCGATCAGATGGGGAGATGTAATTGTGCGAATGCGATGGGACAAGACAGTCTTTGCATGGGGGCCTTTATTTTCTTGGTATGCTATACCATCAGTTGCATGAGGTAGCATACATGGGCGTGAGTAGCATTAGCTACGACGCGATGATTTGGGTTTTGGAATCTTTCGTACACCGATTCAGAGGCCACAACTAGTAGATGGTATGTCGTATGCGTTCTTATATGCAGGTGCTCTACAGCAGACGAGAGTCAAAGAGACTAGATTTTGGCGGCATTGGATAGACTCCATGACTGCATTTGTCTGGAGGCTGTATAGGGATTGCACATAGTTGGCTAAAGAGGGTGACCATTTGGCATTTTGTAGACAGTTTTGTTATCTGATTGGATGGATAGTATAGTCATCGCTGATTATAGAGATGTACCTGCTCTAGTGGGTACTTCACTAGTCCGGTGAGTAGCAGGGTGTGCCTATGGGTACAATAGAGTATGCTAGATTTTCACAAGAGCCTACATGGGGTCCCACCATATCAGTGCCATTTTTTGAGCAATAGATAGATGGACTGGTGGTGTAACCATGAGGTTGGAGTGGAGGTCCTATAGATTCAGGGACAACTACAAATTTTGATTTGTGGTGGGAGACTCACATACCGATTCCCTTGACCAATCTCGATGGACTAGCACATGTGGAACACAGATTAGTTATACTGCAGGTGTAATGAGGAGGCCAGAGAGGTAGAGGGAAAGATGAAGGTCGAGGAGGTAGAGGGAGAGACAGAGGTTGAGGAGATGGGGGGAGGGGTGATAAAGATGAAGGAGGAGATGGCGGTGGTGGCAAGAGGAGGATGACAGGAGGAGATGGAGAGAGATAGGGTAGGAGGGTTAGACAACGAGTCTAGAGGGGGGAATTAGATGCCATTCTTGAGGTGCCAAAGGAGGAGAAGAGAGATGATGGGCCCAAGTAGGAGGGTGTGAGATAGGAGGAGGAGAGACAGGAGGGGGAGAGACAAGAGGCAAAGAGACAACTAGAGGTGGAGATTAGATAGGAGGGAGAGGTGGAGGTCAGGAAGGAAGATGGGCAAGCATAGGTTAAGGTAGAGGTGAGATAGTTAGAGGTAGAGGGGAGATAGGAGGAGAGACAGGAGGAGGTGCACGTAGCAGAGGAAGCCCTAGATGTCGGGGGAGGAGAGGAGGGAGTTGGTGATGATGAAAATGATCTAGATATTGGGGATGAGATGGATGAGGCTGAGAGGCATCTATGAGAGCAGATGATTAATGGAAAGCAAGACATATCCAAGGTTCCTCCATTGCCACAAGATGCCACGATGGACTATAGGCTAGCAGACATGCAGAGGAGACTAGATGGGGCCACTGCAGAAATTAGATCCCTACAAGCAGAGCTTGAGGTTACGCATGTTGAGAGGGATCAGGCAGAGATTCAATGATGAGAGACCGAGAGCTGGTGCAATCAATTTTCTTAGTTGTGTACAGTCCCAATTCTAGATGTGGCAAGGGAGCTAGAAAGGGTCAGTGCGAGCAAGGTCCTGTACAAGATGCTATATGAGAGAGCAGTGCCAACTGACCAGAGAGAGCCTGGATTATCTAGATTATCCAGCAGGATAGGGACAGGGTCAGGGAGTAGCATCCATACTCATAGCAGCCATAGTTAGAGTAGTGTGGGTGGCCCTACTTCCTCAAGGCATACATTAGGTCATAGGTCCCATCACTCTCACAATCATTCTTCTAGCCACAGGTTGAGTTACAACCATGGGAAAACTCGGTCAGTGCACAGGTTTAGGGAATTAATTTAAATAGTTCGATTTATTTAATTTAATGAGATGAAATGTTAGCGTGAAAATAACTCAATTAAATTAATTAGGTTAATAAATGCAAATGATTCAATTAATTAAATAGCTAGGCTCATTTAATCAATTAAGCAAAAAGAGGATGGATTTGAGAGGAAATGATGCTAGTATACCTGATTCGAGTGCATGATATCATTTAGGACATTTTTCAGTGTCTACATTTTGCCCCTCTTTGAAGCGAGGTACCTACTGCTTCGGTTCAAAGACTGATGCTCTTCGGATGAAAACTACTGCTTAAATCAAAAAATATTTTTTTTCTAATTTTTTGGATGCCCCACCAGAAGGATTAAGCTAATTCCTTACCCCCTCAAGAAATCGAGAGGAAATTTTGAATTTTGGGTTGATTTCTTGACAAAGGTGAAAAGCTGCCCCAGGGGGCCAAAAAGGCTCCGGGATGCAAACAACATGCCAAAAATATGAAAAATGATGCAAAATAAGGTTTAGTTTGGAAAAATTGGTGAAAATGATGAAAAAACCTAGCTTCATGGTTAAATTAGGGGAAAAAACTCTAATTTTCTAGCATAAATAGGCCAAGAAGGGTCACTTTCAATTCATTTGTGCATTCACATCTTAAGAAATTATTGCAAATTGAGCCCCGACCCTTTGATGATATGGCACAACGTGTGCTCCCACAACACATTTTTGACCAAGTTTGAGAGCACTAGAGGCTTCTAGGTGCAGGACCATAGGTATGTGATTCATAACTTGATTTGAAATTTGACTTTTTGATGCATTTCTTATGTTTTGAAATTTAAACTTTGGCACTATCACTATATGGCAACGCTAAATTGAATTTTAGCGACACATATGTGTATTGCAATGTAGTTCACAATTTAGAATTAGGGTTTCCAATTTTAAATTGTGACACGTATGTTTATAGTGACACATTTTTTGATATGAAAATTAGGGTTAGGGTTTCCAAAGTTTAAATTGTGATGCATATGTTTCTAGCGAGACAATTTGCGATTTGCAATTTGAAATGCCTCGGGCATCATAGTTTAGAATTTGAATTATAGTGATGCTATCATAAATAGTGACTCTATTGTTATTTTGGAGCTAAAAAATTCCAAACTTAGCCAAATTGTTTTGAATATTGATAGTGTGTGCTTCATGGGCGCAAGAGGTGATCCCACCTTTTACGTCCCGTGAGCATCGACCCATAGTTTTGGAGAGACTTGGTGATTTATTTGAGTTGTGACAGGAGCACCTAGGGGAGGTTTTCCTATGGTACATCATGTACATGCTCTTCATTTAGATGCATTTGACAATGATGACCACATTGTGCAAGTGATGGAACAGTGAGACTTCATCCTTTCACCTTCCCACAGGCGATATGACAGTGACATTAGAGGATGTATGGTGGATATTGTATTTTTTGATACCTGGTGAGCATGTGATATACAACTCTAATGCTGGTTATGATGCCTACGATGAGGTGATGGAGATTGAGGACACCATTCTAGTCACTTCACAGATCAACCTTGAGATGTATAGAGGTTGAGTGCCTACTTTTCGATTGATAGTTGTAGCTATTATCTTTGGTTTTGTTGCTCTTGATCGTCGAAACAAAGGATTGAACCGAGGATGGGGCCTTGCTTGGCACAAGATGCTCTACAAGAGAACACTATTTGCATGGGGGCCAGTGATGTTGGCTTCATTGTATCATGATATGCACAACTTTGTTTACTATGATAGGTGAGCTATCATCATAGGGGTTACTTTGTTACACATTTGAGCTTGGGAGCACATTGTTGTGCTTTGATCGATTGTTTAGATAGCTGATGTAGAGCTAGATGATCCAATGGTTTAGAGGTACATAGGTGCGATCACTTTACAACACACTAGGCAGCTTGGGATTCCATACTGGCATCGGGTGCTCGATGATATGATAGTATTCAGATGGAATCCCTGGCTACAGATGCTAGTGTGGTATGATGATGTTCAACAACTCTTCTTTCCTAGATAGACTTGGTATATGTAGGGTCAAGAGCACATAATTATCAAGAGATATCTGCTAGATAGGGTGGCCCAACAGTTTGGAGAGAGGCATGATAGGCCTGATGATTAGTATAAAACCATCTTTTCTAGATGAACATGAGAGGTACCTACACGGGGACCTATGATTCTATCTCTCGAGATGGTTGATGGCTTTCGATAGTTGGTTGTTTAGCTACAGGCTTACAATCAGGGATAGGAAGACACTCAGATGACACTTGCATATAATGCATGGTTCACACCCTCTCACTGGTTGAAAAATCTAGTGGGCGCTCCTCCATGATGGAAATTGAGAGGGAGAGGTGCAGGTAGAGGCAGAGGGAGGGGCAGGGGACAGGATGGCCAGGATGGCCAAGATCAACAAGATGGAAAGGATAGGAAAATATTCGAGGCACCACCAGTGGGATAGTAGCCTCAACAACAATAGCTTCCATAGCAGTAGCCTCCATAATAGCAGCCTTCACTAGGGCCAGATCCCTGAGATTTATAGATTCAACAGCTACAACAACAAGTTTAGACCATTACAAGTGAGAGGGATTAGGCCCACCAGTAGATTTTCATGATTATTGTTGAGAGGGATTAGGCATGGTAGTAGGTACAGGCTGTCATGATAGAGCGAGATCATGAGTGACAGCTCAGACAAACTACCGAGATGTAGTTAGCGCAAGAGGTCAAACAATGCCAACAACTTGAGTAGATGGAAACTACATCTCAAGGGCAGACAGTGTCTACCAGGTTATATAGAGAGGTTGTGACTGATGTAGCCTACTATAAGATGAATTATCACAAGGATGTCCCATAGGCACTTCGACAACTAGATTATTCTCAAAGTGGGGCACACCCTAGAGCAGAGGATTAACCAGAGAGACAGGCTGGAGAGGGGAGCAACCATTAGGGCTAGCTCATGTGTATAGACACTTTTTGATCATCGCCCGATTCTTTTATACAAATATACATTCATGGGATCCTTTTTTATAGCCTCATGGATATTGTATTTATGATCAATATACATACACTGATTCAAATTTTGTACCATGAAAACTATTTTTTGATATATATGATATAGATTCAATATGATCCGTCCATCTTATTTTATGCTTGTGAATGTGTAACTATGGGAAAAATCTAGGTAAGCAAATTAGTGCATAAATAAACAAACCCAAAGTAAATAATGAAGCACAAAAGAGGAAATAACATGAAAACAAGGAAAGATATCACCTTGGGTCTTCAAACTCCATGATTGACCTCTATTACACCTTCTCTATTTGCTACAATATATAGTTTTCCCTCATATTTTATGCGAGCAATCTATGACTATGCCAAGACTGAAGCAAAATGTTGAAGGATTTGATATAAAATGCAATACTATGCAACTAGTAAGCAAAGACTAAAGTTTGCCTAAAGTATGCCAAAATTCCAAGAGATATGAAGTATGCTTAGAACAAGATTGCAAGAGCTAAGATGTCATGAGGAGGAGGAGGAGAGAGATGAGGGGCCTAGGTAGGAGGGGGTGAGACAAGAGGAGGAGAGACAGGAGGGGGAGAGACATGAGGCAGAGAGACAAATAGAGGTGGAGATCAAACAAGAGGGAGAGGTGCAGGTCAGGCAGAAGGAGGGGCAAGCAGAGGTCAAGGTAGAGGTGAGACAACTATAGGCAGAGGGGAGATAGGAGGAGGGGAGGCAGGAGGAGGAGTATGTAGCGGAGGAGGCCCTAGATGTCGGGGGAGGAGAGGAGGGATTTGGTGATGATGAAAATGATCTAGATATTGGGGATGAGATAGATGAGGTCAAGATGTAGCTCCGAGAGCAGATGATTGACGAAGAGAAGGACATATCCAGGGTTCCTCCATTGCCACAAGATGCCATGGTGGACCAGAGGCTAGAAAACATGTAGCGGAGGCTAGATGAGGCCACTGTAGAGATTAGATCCCTATGAGCAGAGCTTGAGGTTACGTGTGTTGAGAGGGATCAGGTAGAGATTTGGCGACGAGAGACAGAGAGTTGGTGAAACCATTTTTCTCAGTTGTGTACAAGACCAATTGCAGATGTGGTGAGGGAGCTAGCCAGGGTTAGTGGGAGTAGGGGCCAGTACAGGATGCTATATGAGAGAGCAGTGCTAGCTGACTAGAGAGAGCCTGAATTATCTAGATTATCCAGTAGGATAGGGACAGGGTCAGGGAGTAGCAGGCGTGCTCATAGCAGTTGTCGTTAGAGCAATGTGGGTTGCCCTACTTCCTCATGTTATACATCAGGTCATAGGTCCCATCACTCTCACAAGAATTCTTCTAGCCATAGGTCGAGTTATAGCCATGGGTCATCGAGGTCAGGGCATAGGTCAGAGCATAGTCAACCTCTAGTCATAGATCCATCAACTTCTCAAACTCATGTTTTAGTAGCTTCACAACCTCATGTCATTGTATCGATGATGCCATATATATTAGTTCCATCGACCTCATAGACACATGTTGTCATGTCTTCACAAGTTATGTTAGTTCTAATCAGAAGTCATCAGTTACCACACTCTTCTCCATGAGGGGATGAGGAGAGCACTTCCTAAGACATTTGACATTGTTCTCTTATTATTATGCTAGAGATATTATGTTATGACACTTTATATTTTGACCATCAAGCTTGCAAGCTCTATTTTTGGGATACCTCATGACTCTATCCTGTGACATGATTTTTTTGAGATTATATATGCAATGCAATTTTGATGTGGCCTATATGCTATATGTTTTATGATGATGCATTGTGTGTTGATTGTGTTTATGATAAATGTTTATCTAATGATGATTATGATGATGCAGTTATGATGACTATATGATGGTTATTTATGCTTATATTCCATGATGATGTTATGTTATAATGATGATTATATGGATGCATAGTGTATGATTGTAATGGATGCCATGTTTATGATTATGGATGTGTTAATACATGACTATATATGTATGGACAATGCAATCTTATGATGTGATATAAATGTTTTAATAATATGGATGAGGTATGCACTTACATGCTATGTGAATGTGTAAAAACCTAATGCAATGCCTATATGATCATGTATGCACTTATGTTTTTTCATGCCATAGGATATCATCATGAGATGGACAAGACGAGATGACAAGACAAAAGGAGATGAATGTTAGTGTGGAGACCAAATCCTTCAACATATTACCACAAGACTTAACAGTTATTACTCTTAATCATCATTGGGCGAATTATTGTAATGGCCAACAAACACCATGATATGACATAGATCATGGTGTGCAAGGTCGTACCATCACATGAGACAAGTAGTCATAGACAAGGATGATCATGACTCATACTAAGAGCACAATTTCCCCAGTCTTTTTGTCACAACCAACCACAAGCATAATACATACAAGAAAAACAATAAAGACAAGTCATGAAATGTCATTGCTCCTCTAAATCCTATTATTAGGACATCCTCGAGGAACTAGCAACATGACTGTATGAAAAAGACAAGACAAGTCAATCATCATGATACATCGCTGCTTCTCTAAATCCTATCGCCAGGACATCGTGGAGAAACTAGTAGCATGATGAAAGATCCAAGGACAAATGCCAAGATAATTTTTGCCAAGTGTGTCTAAATGTCAAGTGTTTTGATGTCAAGTTTCCATGTTGGACAGTGCCAAATTCCAAAGTTGTCAGGTTTGACGATGTCAAGGTGTTGAATGTCAGATTTTTCAAAATCTAGGAAGGGCACATCCTGAATAATGTCGATGTCAAGAGGATCGATCCTCAAATTTCAAGAGGATCCCTCAAAATGCCAAATGATGATGACAATTTCTAGGAAGGACACATCCTAAGGAACAAGTAAATGACAAAGGTGATCCTTCAGAAGGACACATCTGAAGAATGACCATGAGTTTGATAGTTTGACCAATTTTGACCAACTTTGACTGAAGTTGACTGAATTTGACCTTTTGGTGATAGAGTTGACTTGTTTTGACAAAATTGACTACATGTCGATGTTGACACATTGATGTGATTGACATGATTAAATGATTGTCATAGTTTTTTGTAAGAGTTTGTCTGTTTTAGAGTGACCTGCTTGTGTTGGGAACATTTTGATGTGTGTCTCAGTGCAGTGTCATGAACCCTAATGGACTCAGCTAGTGCGGCCTTGGGGGCTTATCGATTGATGATCTTTCCTACGTCATACACTTAGAGACCTCGTAGTTCGACACGACCAATGACTTTGTCATAATGACAAAAGATTGAGTCATGATTTTATATTTAGGCTATGGTATTGTTTCCAAAGGAATATAGATGGATCATAAGAGGATTCAATATTTTCTAGTTTAGACATACCATACAACACCTACTCTATGAAAAATATTATTTATTTCATGCAACCATGATAGAATTATTGTTAAGGGATTTTAAAAATAGCAGCACCCTTAACCAACATGACAAAGAATTGAGCTCATGTATGGATGGATACAACACAAGAATCTTCTGATTATCCCAAGAAAGTTTGTGTTAAATTTAGAAATTAATTACTTTATGTTAGATGTTTGGTTAAGACATATCCCAAAATATTGAAGTTCTTACATCCACTCAAATTGAATGATGACCAAAAAAATGGGATGACCCATATGTGCTGGTAGACAATCTCATAATTTGGAAAGATAGGATATTTCCAGTGTTCAAACCTAATTTTTGAAAGTCATTGCATAATGTAGGCCACTCTAGATCTTACAAAATCTATAGGGATGAAAGGGGGGTACTCTTGGAAGTGTTTCATGGAGGATGCTATCCATTATATTAATGAGTACACTATCATCCATCAAAATGAATAAGAATATGTTTTTTCCCCAAGTTTGGAAAGCCTTTTCTTATGCCCCAACAAAAGTGGAAATGTGTGTTTGTGGATTCCATCATGAATCTTTCCAAGATACATGTAGTAAATATTGTATTAATGTATTAATGTTGTGGAAAGGCTAAATGATTAGTTATACTTATTTACTATTTATTTTAAATTCAAATCACATCATGTGTTAAAATATTATTTAGGAAATTATTTAGGCTACAAGGGTTACCTTAAAATATTATCAATAATAGACATAGGAAATTTGACTTTTTTTTTTTTTTTTGGAAAAAACCATTTTTAGTGTAAAACTCACTTCTAGCTCAATTTATCAACTATAGGATTTTAGACCAAAAAAATTGATGAATATGTAACTACGGGAAAATTCTAGGTTAGCAGATTAGTAGCTAAATAAATCAAAACCCAAAGTAAATAATGAAGCACAAAGGAGGAAAACATGAAAACAAAGAGAGATATCACCTTGAGTCTTCAATCTTCATGATTGACCTCCATTACACCTTCTCTATTTGCTGGAATATGTAATTTGCCCTCAAATTTTATGTGAGCAATTTGTGACAATGCCAAGACCAAGGCAAATGTTGAAGGATTTGATGACAAAATGCAATCCTATGCAACTATGCAACTAGTAAGCAACTCTAAACTATGACTAAAGTATGCTAAAATACCAAGATAGATGAAGTATGCCTAAAACAAGAGCTAAAATGAGATAAAATTGCAAGAGCGTGAGATGACAAGATTGAAAGAGATATGAGAGATGTGAAAATAAGACCAAAATTGCCATTTTATAGAAAATGCAATTTTGAATGAATGTCCAAGATTGAAGATTGATAAGTTCTCTAAAATCAATGGACAAGATTCAATGTGACAACTCACAATTAGGGTTAGGGCAACATTAGGTCAAATTTGAAATGAGTGGACAAGATTTGATTTGAGAAAACTAAATCAAGGGTTAATAATGCATGTGACAAGGAGATAAGAATGGCACATAAAAAGACAGTTGGAAAATCAAATAATATTAGAAATTACTTGATTTATGGAGGAAAAAAGGCTATTTTGAATTAAAAATTAATTTAATTAAAAAGGTGGGGTCATGTGACAGTAAATAATTAATTTGAATTATTTACTTGGAGAGAGAAAATAGAAAGTGAGACAATTTTAAATAAATGATTTTATTTAAAATTAGAAAAAGCCAAGGTGGACCATAATTAAATAAATTAAAGAATTTATTTAATTATAAGAGGACATAAGATATTAATGGTGTATTTAAATAAATAAAGAAGATTTATTTATTTAAATAATTAGGAGGAAGTAGAGGACAAAGATAATTAAATAAATTAAGAAATTTATTTAATTATGGAGAGACATTAGAGTATTAGTAACATATTTAAATAAATAAAATTATTTAAATAGTTAGGAGGGATAAAAGATGTGAATTAATTAAATAATTAAGAATTATTTAATTAATAGTTGAATTTGGACTATAGACAAAATATGATAAAACATAGAAAAATGTGGTTTGTGGGTCAAGGCCATTTTTATGTGTCTACATTTTTCCCCTCTTTGTCATAATGTAGTTTATCACATTGTGACAAAGAAAATAAGTCAAAATATGCCCCCAGTGCAAAATAGGATGAGGAAGAATGACAAGGAGGTAGTGGTATGCCCCCTTGAGAGGACAACCGAGTTAACAGAATGCGAGTGTGCTCTTGAAATGGATGAAAAGACGAGATGGAATGTTGATGAAGATGCAGACTAGAAGAAATGTTAGAGTGGAAAGGAAAAAGGGTGGGATAGGAAAGAAAAAAGATGTTAGCATAGAAGGAATGGATGTTAGTATGGAGAAAGAAACCTTCAACATTTTCCAAATTACTAATAGACGTTGCTCAAATCATCATTGGGTAGTAGAAATGACACAAATGGACAACAAACACTAAGGTATGACATAAACCAAGGTGTGCAAGGTCATCCACTTGCTAAATAGATAATTACAGACAAGGAATGTCCTAACTCATACTAAGGGTCAAGTTGCCCTAGTCTTTTTGTCAAGACACACCAAAGACAACAGTCAAAGAAAAAAAATAGGTCATGAGACGTCATCGCACCTTTAAATCCTTCATCAGACATCCTCGAGGTAGCTAGTAACATGACCAAGTGACAAAAAAATAAAAGGATCAGACAAAATAGACAAGAAAAATTAACAACCATTTAATTGTGTTTGCCAATATTTGTTTGTCAAAGGTTGATTGCATGATAGTTTGACACTTTGATAGTGTGAAGGTTTGCTAATTCAACGGTGCTGACGATTGCATAGTGCCTATTGTCAGGAAGGACACATCTTGAAAAAGAAAAATGAAATTTTGACAAGGTCCTGATCCAAGAAGGACACATCTTGGAGAGGACTAAAGAGTGGCGAGATTGATATTGTTTTGTCAATTTGACTGATTTTGATTATATGACTGATTGGACTATGTTGTCTATTAGTTCATGATTTAAGTGTTGACATTTCAAATGACTGTCATGTGTCTGTGTGTGACTATGTCCAACTTATTTGACTGATACGAATATGTTTGATTTATTTGATCGACATGATGAATGACAAAAGGTTGCATCATGATTTTATTTGAAAATGATTAAAAGACTGACCTAATGCCTCAGGGGACCATCGACAGATGGCCTTTCC
>VDFB02270651.1:18202071-18321054 GCA_007258455.2 Sequoia sempervirens | reverse complement strand
AAATATCATTTTCATATTAGGTCACATATATTTGTATAATAAAATACGAAAAATACAAACTACATCCATACATCATAATATTAGTGTCCTTTGCATTATACCTTTCATTACAACATTACATCCCATATCACATAGTATTGCATTCCATAACATTACAACCCATTTACATTGCATTTCATATAACATCACATTGTGCATATCATCACATTACATATCATACATATTCATATTACATTAAGTATCACATGTTTTCCATCAAACATTTTGCATTATCATACAAACATTACATTACATTAATACATTCCATTTTTCATTTAAACATCTCCATTCATCATTCACATGTAACATATTCAGAACATCCAATACATGGAACTAATCACATACTCATATACATCATCATCACCTTATACTACATTCAATAAACATTAGGGAATCCACATTGCATACAATAAAAGAATAAACATTTATCACATAGTCATAGGCACATAATCATAAACCGCATAAAAACCATCGCATAATCATATAGAATGCATCATCACACATCATAATCACATGTATAATCATCAATCATATCCAATAAATAAACATATAAGCATCCATCACATAATATGTCATAATAAATCCATAAACACATCATAATGCATATCATCAACTGCTTCCAAAATCATATCATATATATATATTGCTCAAAATCACGTGTCATAGGTACAATGTCATGATGTCTAAATAAAATGGAGCTTGCAGGCTCGATAATCAAGTGTATCAATGTCTATATAATAACATAAAAATGCTAAACGCAATCTATTTGGAACTGCCCTCATCTCCGACCCTTGTAGTCCTGTGCTCTGTGGTGGGAGGTTTGTCGTATGGGGTGGCCCGCTTAGCATCTAATGTCTCACCCTTTGACCTGCTATTTGATTGATGGCTACGTGTCTTGCCCTGTGATCTGTTGGTCTCCACCTGTGAAAAGCTAGGCTCCCTCCTCTCTTCTGGCACAACCCTCTCATATAAGCCTCATTAATATTGAGTGGTCACACCCTACCTTGCTAACTCTAGTGCAACATCAACCACTAATCCACTACAGGTGGTTGTAAAATCAATGATCCACTACTCTACTCGCTACTGCCCAATGACTACCAAGTCCCTCTCTACCTAAAAAGCATCTCTCTTGCCCTTAAGGCCATCCCTCTCAATAGTCACCACCCTCAGCTGTGCCACTAGAGCCTACACTCGAACTTGTAGAGTGGCTATCCTCTGCTCTGTTGACCCCTCCCTCTCCCTCTCCATTCGCCACCTCCTCTGGCACCTCCTCCTCACCCATGATGATCCTCTCACAAATAATCTACTCTACCTCATCCATAGCTGCCTCCTCCTCTCCTCCTACCTATCCTCTATCCCCACCTCCCTCGACCTCCATAGCCTCTGACTATACAACCCCAATTGCAGGAACCTCCATATGCTACTCTCTGACCTGTAACAATACCTCTTCCGCAATCCTGATCTTTGGATGGTCCTCCTCCATATCTACCTTCTCTCGGATGGGTGGTAGTTTCCTACCCTCCTATCACCCTCTCTCTCCTCCTTGGTTGTCTATCCCCTCCTCCTCGTCCTCATCCTCCATCACCCCCATCATCCCCTCATCCTCCTCTGCCTCCTCATCGTCCATCTCCTCTACCTCTCCCACCTTTGCCTCCCCTTTGACCTCTAATACCTCTCACTCTGCGCTCTACTAGTGCTGACTATTGTGGATTTGTTAGTGGAATAGGCCTATGAATCTGCCACCAGTCATCATACTCTAGTGTGGTGCCTGCATCTGCATCTCATCCCTGCCACTCCCAATCCAAGGCCTACAAAGCATTTGTCTCCTACTCAGCTATGGTCACTACAATCTGTGGGCCCTAGGGATGCACCTCTTGAGATGACCGCCCTTACTTTGCTCTGCCCATGGGAACTCCCTATCTCTCCCCGAACTGCTAGCATACCCTCTTTGGTAGATACATCTCCACAATGTGTTGGCTCTGAACTATGCACCCAATCAGATATCTAGGCTTCCTGTACCAAGGAAGGTGGTCGTCCTCATCTATCCACAATGGGCATACTCTGTATGGTCTCCAAATGAAGTTGACCAAGGTGTCAATGCCATGTCTCTAGTAGCCTATATCCCCAACATGTATCTGAATTAGGGCCCGCTGATATAAATATGAGTATGGTGTTGTTCCCACTTCTTGCCGCACCATTGGTGGTCGAAACACTGCTATGTGCTCCCATGCCCAGAATGTAAGGAAGGTCACACCATAGCTTAGGCTATGCCCCTCTCTGTAAATAATATCATGTAGCTGGAAATATAACATGGCCAACAGACATGGCCCTCATGGGTACACTGTCTTGTGTCGAATCATTGACCCCAACATCTCCCCCCAACCAATTGGGAAGACATGACCCTTGCGACCAAGGATCATCACTCCTACTATTAATGCACATAGGACAGTCAAATCGATCATATGTCTCAACCAACACCTTCCACTGGATCTCATAGCCCTCGATCCTAAGCTCTGCATCATCCTTAGTCTCATAATAGTCATAGAGTGCATGCAGTCCTCGACTCAGATCATAACACACATGCTCACCAAGAATGGGTAGCCTTAGGATCTGGTACACGTCCTCTAGGGTGACTGTCGCCTCCCTTGTAGGAAAATGGTAATTGCTTGTCTCCAAGTGCCATCGCTCTTCTAATGTTATCAACATACCCCTATTTTCCCTAATCATAGACATATATGTCACATAAAATAAACCTAGCTTTAACAACACACCCCTCTCCTCATCGCCCAACTGGTCCCGCAACTAGAACATGGGTGGCCTCAACTCTTGTGTGTAAATGGGGGGAAGTCGCACCTGAAAACATCAAGCAACCAATAGTGTCAATCCAAAACCCTCATTGGACCTATTGATTTTGACTTGACCAAGTCAAACCTTCCTAGTCTGGGAGAAGTTTTTAATCAGCAATTGCGTCACACTTTTTATCTAATGTGTCACATACATTATAACTAGACCGCAACTACAAATGTGTCATAATCCCAACAAATGCATCTTTTTGTGCAACATATGCATCACACGTAGTCGTTTGCATCATTCCTTATCATAATTGTGACTTGAAAATGCACTTGTGTTACATCAATTTATGTGTCGTACCACAAACATTCCTACCCTGTCCCTAGGCAATTGTGTTGCACCATGATGATTGCGGTGAATTTCTTGTCAATTGCATCATACGTGACATAAAATGCATTGCATGTCGAGCGACGCATTCATTTCCTAAGCTATTTCCTAACCTAAATCGATGCAAAACAAAAAAATTAAAGCATGGGTTTGTCGAACATACCGGGTCGGGCACTCCCTCAGGTCAGCGGTAGGTGTGGATCCTATATGTGTGGTGGGAAGCCTTTGGAACATGAGACATATTCGCTATCTAATCACTCTGAGCTCTCAAAATTTCTAAATATGGAATATGAAAATGACCCTTTTTCAACTTCCACTTGCCATTTATAGGTCCAACTTTAGGGTTTTTGACCTGTCTTGCCTTCTGGACCGACCCCTTAACACCCTAGACTTCGAATTTGACCTTGATCATCAATTATGTCTTCACCATCGCAATACTGGTCATCCTTTTGTCTTATTGGGACAATTTTTGAAAATTTGTCAAATTTTCTCAAGGGGGCAACCTATACCCTACTATCATCAGGGCATCCTAGAGTATCTTTTGATTGAATTTCTTTGACACAACGTGATAAATTGCATTATTTCAAAGAGGGGAAAAATGTAGACACTAAAAAATTTCCTAAGTCTACGAGCGCCATTTTTCTTGGTCTTCATCCTTCCTTAATTGAATAATTTTAATTATTCAATTATGTTGATCATATTCCTCTATTAATTAGATAATTTTTAATTATTTAATTAATTCATTTTCTAATCTTTATTCTATCCTAATCGATTAAATAATTTAATTGCGTCACTAATATCCCCCTTTTTTCTATAATTAAATAAATCATCATTTATTTAATTATTTCTCTATAGTCAGATAATAATAATAATTATTTGACCTTTTATTCTTCCATGATTAAATAATTGTTGAAATTATTTAATTCCTCTCAAATTTCCATCCTCACATTTAATTAAATGCTCCACCTTTTATTTTCTCCAAATAAATAATTTGAATAAATAATTTATTTGCCACTTGTCCCCTTTCTTCATTTTCCTCCATTTTCAAATAAGTAATTTAAAATAAATTATTTATGCACCACCTGGTCAAAGATGCCCTTTCTTTCATTTCTGCAATAATCTTCATTGTTGCCATAGCCGTTAGGTGCCATACCTATCATGATTCCTCCAAGAATAGCATATTCTTGGTGCATCAATCCTGGACCATTGATCTTGGCATCTTTCTAGAAGTTTGGTCTTGACAATCCATTTTGTAACTTCCCTCTCATGCATCCTCCACCATTGATCTTGGAATCCTTCTAGAGGATTAATCTCAACCGTCCATTCGAAAGATTGTCTATAAAAGAAGTCGTCCCCCTTCACTTTGACCTTAACAATTGATTTTCTTCAACTTTCTTGCTTACTATTTGCACGGTTTGCACAAATCTACTTCACAATCTAAGGGAAAAGTTGCATAAGAAGAAGGAGAGCAAGGTAAGTGATTCAACCAATAATGGGGAGTAGTTTGTTTTATGTTTTGCATTTCTAATCTTTTCCATTATTTTGTATTCTCTTGTTGATGTGGTTTATTGGCCTAGAGGTGTTAGTTGTCACTATTCTAGGCTAGGAACTAAGAACCCCATCTCACACCTTCAATAGAATATCATTACAAAACCTCATGAATCCATACATAGATAGGAGGAAACACCCTTAGGGTTTGTGTTCGTACAATGAACATGACCAACAACATAGCCAAACCACTTCCAAGTTTAAACAACCCCAAGGCCCATTCATACAAATATACCCCCTCCTAGGCCTCTGGAAACCAATGTACTAAGTGCATTTCCCAATGGCACAAAACCTTAAATATACTTTACAAAGATGGCATCCATCTTTAAGAATTACATAACCACTTAACCTAATAATCTAGACACATTGTTTAATACAAACAATTAATCTTAGAGTTGTAACCATGAATATATTCCCTTAATTAAGACATTATTTCAACTTTCTTATCATTCATTTTAACTTAACCACTTAGTTCAATTAATAGATTATTTACTACAAATAATTATATTTAAAAATAACTACATCATTAATAAAACAACCATATATATTGAACTAGCTAATATGAAACCCTAATATTAAAGTTACAACTTTAATATAATACTATAATAAAAATATTCTAATTAATTAATTCACATAGCAATTCTATTAATCAACTATTAAATAATTACAAAATAATTAACATTCATTTACTAATTAGATAACAAAGAGTAATCTAAATCATATAACATTTAATTTAAATCATTTAAATTAAATAACCTATTCCTAATATTTTACCCTCACTTAATATTAACATTCCCCTAATACACTATTTAACTAAACATTTATTTTAAATAACACATTCGTTAATTCCATAGACTTTTACGCTATGTAAAATTTACTGTCAACAATGAATCTACTTTTATTCACAACTAACCCTAAAATTATAATGATATTCACAAACTCATAACAATTTAACAATAACTATCAAATTAAAAATCTTTTATTAAATAATTTTTTTATTTCTTCACTTATCATATAATCTATCGCATATAAAAAAACATTCTTTTACTAGTTCCACAATATAATATATATGCATATATATATATATATATATATATATATATATATATATATATATATATATATATAATTAACAAAATACAGCCATTGGGGAGTAGCCTGACAACAAGGTGAAGAAACCCTTTAATATTATCACCAAACCAGTTTGTAGAAACAAAGTTATAAATGATGCAATCATACCATTTTACTGGCAGGGAACAAGAAAGGCAATAAACATTTATTAATTTGTATTCTGGAATAAATAAATGTTTCATTCACAGACATAATAAAACAATCAAATATTTATTTTTAGAAAGCAGAGAGAGAAAAATCAATCAAATTGATCTTACACTTAGAAAAATAAATTTAAACAAAAGTTCCAAAATCCAACCTGGATCCAATACTTGGAAATAAACGAAAATTTGATGCTGAGCTCAAACTTTCACTTGCAATTCCAATTTCTCCAAATCCACAATACAAAATTTTGAAAACACAATTCCCAGCATAATCAACAATAGAAGAAAATTTACAGGCAATTGTTTCTGCCCTCTTTCCCCCAAAAAATAGAATGAAATCTACCCTCAAAACCAAAAACATTTACCGAAAGAAGAAAAATGCCGGTTGTACATAAAATCCAAAACGATCCCAACCAACTATAGAACGAATTATAGCTAACTTTTAATTTATTAAATCAACCTTCTCGACACATACTCAATAATTAATTTTAAATCAGCAGTTAGGACAATTAAAAACATTTCATTTAAAAATCATAATTTGGGTAAATATGGAAAATTTACTTCTTATAGCTTTGGTCAACCAAAGTAATATAATAGATACCAATTTTGCACAAACGGGTAAAACCATTTACCGAACATCTACTTACACATTATAATCAATTATGTAGCTCTGACCTTATAAATTTTATTTATTTACCATATCATTATTATTTATTTATTATAACATTACATTAAAAATTTAGTTTATTATTAACTATGATTATCTATATATAGATTTATTTATCAAAGGTATACCCTTTTACTTAAAAATTTATTTTAATGCATAAGATAACCAAAGACATTTTATCAGAAAATTTAAATTAAATAAAAGAAAATGCAAAATAATTACCTGATCACTATCTAGGGTTGAAATACAAAACCTCAAGGAACATTGACTGACCATACTGACAATATTGACAAGGTGCCAAACTGGATACTCATCCTCTTCGAGGATGATGGTAAGGATAGGGGATCAAGTGTTATCTCTGATCAACTAATCCATTGGGTTCAAGAAAAGCTTAGACCTACCAATTCAGGTGGAGTCGATACCTAGTACCTTTAACTTGTAGAACACAAAATAGTTGTGCATATACATATACACATAAACAAACACACTATGAAAGGGAATCACAACGTCGCAGGGTGCTCACAAGTGAGTGATGTGACACTATCCCTTTCACTCAATCATATCAGTAATAACAACAACTAGTAATCGAATCAACTCATATAACAATCAACTACATAGTAATCGGGATAAGATCAATCACATGATAATCACATAGCAATCATGATAATATAATCACATATTGCTCATGATAGGGTTAGTCCTCATAATTAAATCAGATCTCCATAGTCACCTGAATAAAACCATATCATAACACCTAAATCATTAGTGTCTCAATAATGATCATCCAACCCCATACTAATCATAACATGTGCATAAAACTTCAAGTATCATAAGTGTCATCAATGGGATTATCATAACAATGAATCTAACATCAAATAATGTATCATAATGTCTCATCATATAACAAATCAACTGCCATTCTATCGGGGAAATAGTATGCGAGGTACTACATCCTCCCCCTCTATGATTAGACTTACTCCTGGAAGCTTGCAAATAAGAAAGGGTACAACTCCCACATCCGAGATGCATCCTCCCAAGTGGCCGAAGACTCATCATTAGGATCCCACTGGATCCTCACCTGCTCAATGTCTCGATCCCTCAGGGCGAGTCTCCTGTGCTAAAAAATTCCCACAGGCTCTAAAGCAAGCTTCTTACCCTCTACCTACAAGGAATTTTAGTCAAGTGCATGTGAAATATCTAGATTGTATAGGCTTAGAACAGAAGCATGAAATACATGGTGGATACGTGATAGACTGGGTGACAAGGCAAGATGGTACGCAACAGGGCCAATCCTCTCCAAAACCTTGAATGTCCCTACAAAACATGGTTCAAGCTTAGAGCCTTTTCCATAGCAGATTAGGCTATTTCACGGATGCACCCACAAGAACACCTGGTCACCAACAAAAAACTGGTGATCAACTCTATGAGCATTTGCATACTTATTTTGTTTGTCCTATGCTGCCACCAAATGCTCTCTAATACGAACAACCTGTTGTTCCATATTATGGAGCATCTTTGCTCTTAGGAGGACTCTGTCCTCGAGATGATCCCAACTTAGTGGGGTTTGACAAGGGCGACTATACAAGGCCTGAAAAGGGGACATACTGATAGAATTGTGGTACCCATTGTTATACACAAACTCCACCAAGTACAAATAATCCTCACAACGAGTCTGTTGATCCATGACATACATTCTAAGCATATCCTCAAGGACCTAATTGACCCTCTCAGATTTCCCATCTTTCTTTGGGTGGTAGGCTGAACTAAATTTCAACTAAGTCCCCAACACATGCTACAAGGACATCCAGAATGCTAAAGTGAATACCGGATCTCTATCAGAGATGATCCTACATGAAATCCCATGCAATCTAACTATATCCTCCATAAAAATCATGGCCACTGAAGAAGCATTATATGAAGACCAAACATGAGAGAAGTGCACCAACTTAGTCAACTTGTCCATGGTGACCATGATGGAATCATGACGACAAGAAGATACTGGCAAACCTACTATAAAATCCATTGAAATATTATCCCATTTCCATTCTAGGACAAGATGCGGCTGAAGAAGACCTGCAGGGTGCTGATGTTCTACCTTAACCCTCTGGCACTCCAAACACCTCGAGACAAAATATGCAATGTCCCTCTTCATCGCAAACCAAAAATACAACTGATGGAGGTCTGCATGCATCTTCTTGACACTCAAACGAGCTGAGTAGGGTTCTTGATGTGCCTCTGACATAATTTGGTTATGAAGACCCTCTAATGGAGGAACATAGATGCAACCTAAGTGCTGCAAGAGACCATCCAACTCAAGAGAATAACCTACATATCTGCCCTCCAAGGCTTTGCTTGACTCAACCTCTGACTTCGCCTCCTGATACCAACTGTCTGCAAGAAGCGCTGCAAGGATCTGACCCCTCAAATCTACTCCAAGAGTAACTGTTGAAAGCTCATGCCTCTATCGAATAAGAGCGTCTACCAAAACATTCTCCTTACCTTGGATGTACTTCACCTCAAAGTAATACTCACATAGAAACTCCATCCACCACATCTACCTAGCATTCAGGTTTGGTTGTGTGAATATGTACTATAAACTGTGGTGATCTCTATGCAACTCAAACTGATGCCCTAATAGAAATTATCTCCATCTTGTTGGCCTCCTACAATTATTTAATAACTAAGCCCTTACAACCATGATTCAGAGATTGGACATCTAACCTAAATAGCTATTTCAATCATCATGAAGGTGGATTTAACTTGTTAACCTAGGGACATGAACTTGAAATGGGTCAACATAGTATGTGTACTAGGAACTCAAAGTAGTCATTTCATTCTACAACTAAGGAACACACAATGCTGAAAGAAATTTCTTAGAAGGGAATACCATAAATACCAATCATCAATCAACAACTATATGAAACTAAAATGCATAATAGGAATGAAAATCTGAGCAACAAATAGGGCACTACTCTGTCTGTTTTGGCTGCAAGAACAGTTGGTGTCAGATTTCTAACTAATTACTAAGCAGTGAGTAATACTAAATTAATACTAAACTAAGAAGACAGACTACTCACCAAGTGGGCCCCCATGGATAAGTATCCTCTAAAACTAATGAGAACTCAGATGCTCAAACTCAGAACTTTATTTTATTCACTGTAAATCATGAGTACAAAAGAGTAATGTATCTGCATTACTGAAAACTTGAGAGTGCAAGTACAATATCAAATCGTGCAACCTCTTGAGGAAGGAGCATTAGATATTTATTTATACTATCATCTAAACAAGGCAGTCAACTCCATGACTAAGAGGATGCCATTTAGGGAAAATAGAGGAAATGGAGTGATGGCAGTTACGCGTGCATGGAATCTGGTTAGACATGCATGTCCAACCATAGATTTAGCATAACAATAATTCTCGCACATGCTCAATAATTAAATTCCACTATGAGGTGGTTACATTCAGTTGCATGATGAATCTTCTGCCGTCCACCTCCTTTGACCTTGAGTGATTCCTTTGCTGGACATTATGGTGCATGCCCAGCTAGTGGTGTCTTCCTCAACTTAGCATCTTTAAATTAAATATGCATGGCAATGTCATTACACACAATAACTGCACATCTATAACCACCTTAACGAACATTCATTAACCACATGCAAAATCAATATAGATAATCCACATAATATGCCAATATCATTAAAACTTGCAGAGATAGGATTTAAGCCCAATGTCTATGGTTTGAGGGAAACATTATGAAAATATCAACATTTAACATCAAATTCCATGACAAATGCCAACAAATAAACTATAGATTCTACCCAAAATTGGACCAAAAACTAGGCTCATCACTCCCCCCAACCTAATGTTTTGTTGGTCCTTCAGTAGAGGAAGGGTTGTTCTTCTGCTTGGTCAAAGTTGTAAAATTTGCAACTGATAGCTATCCAACATCAGTGTTTATTGTGTGTGAATTAGGATCCCAATAGAATCCTCCTAATCTGTCAAATCTATTTCATCTCTATTTTTCTACAACAATGTCATATTGGTAGAATCAAAAGTTTGGCACAAACCACATAAGCATGGGTGGCTGGAAAGTCAGGGGAAGCCATGATCACCCTTGTGTTCTCCCAATCTGAATATACCTATCAATCCTTTTTAGTGTTGCAACATAATTGTGGATGGAATGAGGCTCAACCTGCTTCAGCTCATCAGTTAGGCTATTCCATCTTTGTGATAGACATCTTCTCATAGTTTCCTCCTTTGCTATTGTCTTTACCTCATACTCATGGTAAACTACCTCAATCCAAGGCATAATCCTATTGCCATAACTAGGTCTGAGAAGCATTCTGTTCCATTCTCTATAAATATCCCTTGGGTTGCTTGATTTAGCCCTAATGGGCAGAGGGATGTTAGACTTCAATTGCTTATAAGCTCCATGTTGTTGTCCCCAACTAATGTCATTTTGTACCCAAGACATAAATGCCCTTTATTGGACATCCCCAACATACAACAGCGGATTCCAATCACAGTCTTGAGTTACAGCATAATTATGCAAATAAAAGTCTAAGTTCAAAATGAGGACTAAGATTGTTTTCTGATGTTGTGTTGAAAAGTCTGAGTTGTCTAAGGTTGATTGTTTGTGTCCAGATTTGTGAATGTTGTGTATAATATTTGAGTAACCCAACAAACACTTGACAAGCACAATTTTTTGACTATAAGCAGGCACACATGAGACAAGTACAATCCTAAAAGGCTAATAGGCCAAGGGTTTGTATATTTGATATAGCCCACCAATATACCCCAGATTGGTGATAAACACCTTTCCTTCTCAAGAGCGGATAACTTAGAATTTTGGTAGCATTGGCTCCCCTCCACGGCTCATTAACGTCATTCGAGCACACCAAATTCAAATTCTTTGGGTAATGATTTCCCAAGAACTACTATCTCTACTCAAGGGGATCAGTAGTGAGTGTCTTCGGGCATGATACTGTACCCTACACTATACCAAGCAATGACTATAGAACGGTTGGACACTAAGACAAGAGGTGTTTAATACAGGCATTTTGTTCGTGGGGCATGATCCATGTGGCGAGAGTCCCCTTTCAGATCCATCTTGTCAGAACCACACTCATGATTCTTGGGTTTTCCCCAAGAATCCACTTTTATATACCGGTTGGAAGTCCCTCGGGTTCAGGGTGCTACCGGTCTGAGTCGTCCTAGGGTGAGTACTTTTTCCCATCAGAATAGACCCAAGTTTTAGAGTTAGTAACTGTTTCTCTTACACCCAGGATCGCACAAGTGCGCAAGGGGAGAGGATACTTCGATATACCAAATCGTGAGGGTGTACAATAGATAAAATGGGTCTGGTTTTCTGATCATCGAGTTTTCACAAGGTGAGAGCATAATCACCTACCATTTGTTCAAACACAATCAGACACTTGCAAACAAAAATCATTTTAGAGCACCAAAGGAAATGTTCCTAAATTAAAAAATGCAAAGAAGTGGTTTGAGAGATAAATCTTCGACAAATGTAGCTGCAAAACCACATGTCAGTAGTTTCAATATATGTCTTTGACCCACGAAAAATTCCAACGCCACATGCTGCCAACAAAGATTAGTAACCAAAAATAAATAAAAAATTAATAACAGCAGCAAATGAAAACAGTGATAACTTTCTCAAAACTTAACGAAATTTTAAATCGTTGATATCTATGGAAAGCTAAGACATAGACCTTCAAAACCCAAATTTTTTTTTGCAAAATTCTGCAAGAAAAAAGTGTTATAAACAAAAGACAATTCGGGTTTTAACAACTATAGCTTAAAAAACTGCGATCACTAAAATGGCCATAACTTTCTCAAATCTTAACAAAATTTCAAACTGTTTGAAGTTATGGAAAGCTAAGAATGAGATCTACAAAACCCAGAAATTTTTAAAAATATTTTATTTGCTTATTTTTCTGTGCTTCAAAGAAGGTGACGGGATTTCGTATGACTTCTTGGCTGTAACCTGCAAAACAGTGAAAACAAACAAGAAAACACACAATTTTTTCTACAAAACATCGGGTTCACCAATGTAACTGAGAGTTATTTTTAGGTTTGATTAAATGTTAGCAGTATCAATAAAGACAATAAAACCCAAAACAATTACAAAATACAATGGAAGTTAAAACAAAGAACAATTATACCTATAAAACCGCCGAGGCTTCCATGATTCACCTTTGTAACACCTTCTAGCTTGCTGGTTGATGATTTTCCCTCAGATTCGTTATGCGAGCAATCTGGAAATACTAGTCTTAGTCTTACACCAAGCTTTGAAGGATTTGAGAAAATGTCTATGCCTATGACTATGACTATGATTGAAAATATCTAAAATGTCTATGTCTAATCAAATAAAGACAACAAATGCTGCAATTGCTATGCAAAACATCTAAGGGTGTCAATGCCTAAAATGTGTAGTGTCCGTGTGTAATCGAGAAATGAGAGGAAAATGGCATTTTATATAAAATGCCATTTTGAATGGATGGGTGAGATTGACTTCTGCCTAAGACCTAAAATGAGAGGCCCAGAATAAATCTGAGAATCCCTAATTAGGGTTAGGGAAAAATCATTAATCGAGTGGTCAAGATGTCATCTCAGAGAATTGAATCGGCGGTGGAGAATAAATGAGGAAATTAATTCGAAAATAAAGATTTTCGAAAATGAAGAAGATAAATACCAGACTGAAGATCAGTTTTGGAAGGATCAAGAACCTACCCGATCACTTGACTTCTGGAGGAAAGTTACCAATTTGGAATTAAATTAATTCCAAATGTGAATTTTGTGAAATAATAAATAATCAATTTTCAGATTATTTACCAAAATGAGTTGAAAGTTAAGAATGAGATGACATTTTAAATAATTTAATTTATTTAAAATGAGAGGAATATCAAATTTGACAATTAAATAGTTAAATTTAATTATTTAATTTAGCAAATAAGACTAATAATTAAATAAATTAATTAGTTCATTTAATTATGACATTTAGTGACATATTAAATAAATAAATAAAACTTATTTATTTAATAATCAGGAAGAAATAAATGCAGAAAGGTAATTAAATAAATTAAGAAATTTATTTAATTAAGGGAAGACATAGACAATGAATGACGTATTTAATAAATAAATAAAATTTATTCATTTAATAATCATGAAGAATGAAAGGACATGAATTAATTAAATAATTATGAATTATTTAATCAATAGTCGAATGTGAACCAAGGACATAATTAAATGTCACAATTATGCTAGGACGAAAGTGGTAAAAATGAAGCTTGCAGGCCTAGGTCATTTTTAGGTGTCTACAGTAAACTACCTCAATCCAAGGCATAATCCTATTGCCATAACTAGGTCTGAGAAGCATTTTGTTCCATTCTCTATAAATATCCCTTGGGTTGCTTGATTTAGCCCTAATGGGCAGAGGGATGTTAGACTTCAATTGCTTATAAGCTCCATGTTGTTGTCCCCAACTAATGTCATTTTGTACCCAAGACATAAATTCCCTTTATTGGACATCCCCAACATACAACAGCGGATTCCAATCACGGTCTTGAGTTACAGCATAATTATGCAAATAAAACTCACACAACAAGTTCTTCATTTTGGGTGAGGCAATCTTATAAGCATTGAAAAATTCAATAGGGTTGTTAATAGAAAGATTCAAACTTGAGGCAATCCTTGACAACTTAAAAGAGAGATTTCTCTTTCAGGAGTAGAGCATAGACCCTTGGAGGGGTCCTACATTCCAAAATATGTGTTACCAAGGTTGCCATATCATCCACCCTCTGCTTCAGGGTGGCAATCTCTACATCCTTATCCTCAATCTCCTCATCCCTCTTTTGAATTTCCTTCTTCAATTTCTATTTTTCCTTTTTCCATTCTTCCTTCCTCCTTTGTATTTCTTTCCATAAATTCAAAATTTCCATATGTACTGTAAAATCAAGAGGATTATGAATTCCTACTAGTCTTTTTATCGATGGCGGCTCCTCATATATCACTATTTGCATGGACTCAGACTCTCTAGTTATCTTTGGTTGCAGGGGTATTGTTTCTTCTTCCACTTCTTGCAGCAGGGGGCCCTCGTTCTTGCTTTTGTTGTGGTTGTAGGAACTCCTACTCTAGTTCTGGCTATTGCTATAGGACTTCTTGTTGCAAGACTTCCTACTCATGCTACAGGAAATCCTAATTTTCCTCAAACTCTTTTGCAATGTTAGCAAGATCGGCCAGTGTCATATTTGTTGCTCTCTCAAATATGTCTTCTTCTTTGATATTCTCCTGTCCCATTAGAGTTTTAGGGTCCTCATGTGATGTCTCACCAAGCCTAGGGCTTTCCTATGGAGGCGTACCAATCGCAGGCCCAACTGGTCTTGATTTTCTGGGACGTTTCTCACATTTTTCTTTTGTTGCAAGATGAACAGTGTCAATCTTCCTCTTCTTAGAACTTGAAACCTTCCTTTCTATAGGTTTCCTTTTGGCCTTTCCTTTTCTCATTTCTACTTATCTCTGCTATGCCCTAGTTTTCACCAAGGTTTCAAGTGGAACGTTGTCATCATAATCTAATGAAGAGCTTTCTTTTTCTGAGTGCTCTATTCTAGAAGAACTAATTTCTATGGTTTCTTTTGTTGTAGGAGGGTTCACACTACAACCCGTGCTAGAGGTTGAAGCACCAAGAGTGGCTTCAACCATGTTCAATCTCCTTCTAGACCTACGGGGTTGAGGTAAAACCCTAGGTTGCAAGTGCTCAAGTCTAATTTGATTAACATTTATAAATTCTTCCCAGTTCATTGTAGATACATCATCAGAAAATGGTGGGAAATAGAATTATCCTCCCTTTTTGGGTCTCATCTGCCATGATTGAGAGAAGATTGTATAGCACATTAGGCACATTCATCCTCCTTCCGTGCCTCATGTGATTCAAAAGCTTGAAGTACAAAAAATGCAAATTTGACTAGCAACCCTCACAGGTGATGTATTTGATAACATAAATGGCTATCTGCTTCCATGGCTCGAGAAAAGACATTCTCTTTGCACCCTATTTATCTATGCTCAATGGGGGGTCGTTCGGCTTTGTAAATTTGGCCCTAGCTGATCTGGCGTCTCTAGAGGTAGGGTAATTTTTACCATTAGTCGATAACCCTATGACCTCTACAATTCTTTCCTCAATTGCCAAAAATTCCAACCCTTTTACTATGGTTTTTCCTTCAGAAAATGTCTAGGAGAATTCAAGGGCAATGCTTTCATCAAAGCCATGCAGCTTCAGGAAGTAATCTAACCATCCACAGTTTCTAAATTTGGCCAGGCATTGTGCATCTTGCAATAAAACATCATGCAACACGGGTTCATTTTGAATTAACCCACCTCCCATTGTCTGCAATCAAACAAATGCTCTGCAATTTATTTCCTCCAATTCCCGTCTAAAAATCAAGCTCACTTTCCTACAATACATGTTAAATTTTCAGTGCTAATATCAACTAAATTTCCTTTTCTTTTGTTTCACCTTTTTTCTTGCAACTCAAGATTACGACATGGTCAATAATGGAAAGAAAAGTAGTGATAAAGGAGAATTATGATGGGAAGAAATGGCAGCTATAGTTAATGTCACTTCACACATGCAAGCCATCCTCTCACTCAAATTTTAAATCAACTCATTTTAAATTTTCTGATGTAGCCTAGCATAAATTGACACATGAACAATATAGTTGCATCTTTTCTTTCCCCCCCAACCTAAATTTGGACATGTGTGCGCACATGCGAGATGGGAGTGGTGATTTGACAAGGAGTAATGACATGTTATGTGAACGTCTATACTAACGTATAGTGATTAAATGAATGCACTTAAAAGATGATTAAAAGATAGAAATTAATGCACACATACTTGAATGTGTGGAGGATTTGTTGCAAAAATTGTGTAGAAAGTATTGCTTTCCTTTTAGGAAATAAATTGAGCAATTAATGAAAATGAAGTGGAATGAGGTGAGGTGGAATGAAGTGATGGAAGAGAGAGAAAGGTGGTGATAGATGGGTGGATGGGTGGATGGGTGAAGAAATGGACTTCAACGTAAGTGAAAGTATTTATTATGAGAAGTATGTACCTTATTTAGCTAGAAGGACGGACACTAGGTCCACTTCCTTTGGCTGTAGGAAGCTCGGGTGCTGAATGCTGGGTGAATTATTGCAAGAACTCTTCTTTGGAAGTTGGCTTGTGATATAATATGAGGCAATGACCATTGACAAGTAACTTGAATCTGACAGGATCAATGGTAGTAAGTTGAACAACTCCATTAGGAAAGACCTCAACGACTTCATATGGTCCTAGCCACTTTGTATGCAATTTTCCTGCATTGTCCTGATATCTTGAGTCATAGAGTAGGGCTCAATCTCCTAGTTGGAATTTCTTATCCTTGATAAATTTATCATGCCACTTGATTCTTTTATTTTTCACTACCTCTGTATGCTGCAGGGCTGCTCTTCTTATCTCATCCAAAGTATTTAGCTGCATGATTCTTTCTCTCTATTCCTTAGAAATATCCATCCCCAAATCTACTGCAGTCTGCAGAGTCTTATATTCAAATTCAACGAGCATCATAGCTATCTTTCCATACATTAACTCAAATGGAGTGAAGCCTATAGTTGTTTTCCAGGTTGTCCTATAGGCCCAAACAACTTTTGGTAATCTATTTTCCCAATATTTTCTATGAATAGCTACCATTTTGGTTAGAATGGCTTCAATTTCTCTATTGGTCACCTCAACTTGACCATTAGCCTGGGGGTGATAAGATTAGACTTCCTATGCCTTATGTTGTACTCATTAACTAGTGTTGCAACAAGGGTTGATTTGAATTGAGCCCCTTGATCAATCACTATTTCTCTTGGGACTCCATATCTTGTGAAAATCTCCTCATAAAGAAATTTTGCAACCTTATTATCTCTTGCACGCTTCATGGCCTTAACTTCTACCCACTTTGTCACATAATCAATGCATACCAATATATAAGACTTACCATTTTATGGAGGGTCAATGGGTCCCACAAAATTGAATCCCCACTTATCAAAGGGAGTGATTACTACCTAAGGGCACAGTGGCATCTCATTAGATCTAGTTGGCTTGCCCATTCTTTGACATCTATCACATTTTCTGGTATAGCTTCTGCATCCTTGTGGAGTGTTGGCCAGTAATATCCTATGTTCAAAACCTTCATTATTGTCCTATTGGCTGCAAAGTGTCCCCCACATGGTTCATTGTGACATGCATGAAAAATGTCATATGTCTCATCTTCTCTCATAGATCTCCTCATGACATGGTCTGGTCCAGTATAAAACAAACATCCAACAATCCAAGAGAAAGGAAAATATTTTTCAATGAGTTCCCTTTTCTCTTTTGGTGAGAAGTGAGAAGGAGCTCTACCTATGACCAAATAATTGGCTATGTTAGCATACTAGGGTGTTTGTATACCGAGGGAGAATAGATGCTCATCAGGAAAAGAGTTATCTATGGGCTGATTATCTTCTGATGTAGTCAACCTTGAAAGAAAATATGCAACAACATTGGCCTTCCCTAGCTTATCCATAATGGTTATATCAAACTCTTGCATCAACAATAACCATCTTTCTAATCTACCTATGATCAAAGGTTTATTAATGATATATCTAATGGCTGCATGATTAGTGTGAATAAAGATTTGGTAGCCTGTTATGTAATGTCTGAATTTGTTCAGTGGATAGATTACTGTCAGCATTTCTTTCTCTATCACTGTATAATTGAATTCAACTCCTTGTAATTTTTTGCTGACAAAGTAAATGACATTTTCAACAACTCCTTCTTTCTATCCTAAGATTGCTCCTATGGCATAATCTGATGCAAATCTCCTCATAAAGAAATTTTGCAACCTTGTTATCTTTTGCACGCTTCATGGCCTTAACTTCTACCCACTTTGTCACGTAATTAGTGCATACAAATATATAAGACTTACCATTTGATGGAGGGTCAATGGGTCCCACAAAATCCAATCCCAACTTATCAAAGGGAGTGATTACTACCTAAGGGCACAGTGGAATCTCATCAAATCTGGTTGGTCTGCCTATTCTTTGGCATCTATCACATTTTTTGGTATACCTTTTGCATCCTTGTGGAGTGCTGGCCAGTAACATCTTGTGTTCAAAACCTTCATTGTTGTCCTCTTGGCTGCAAAGTGTCCTCCACATGGTTTGTTGTGACATGCATACAAAATGTCATATGTCTCATCTTCTCTCACATATCTCCTCATAACATGGTCTAGTCCAATATAAACAAACATCCAAGAATCCAAGAGAAAGGAACATATTTTTCAATGAGTGCCCTTTGCTCTTTTGGAGAGAAGTGAGAAGGAACTCTACCTGTGACCAAATAATTGGCTATGTCAGCATACCAGGGTGTTTGTATACCGAGGGAGAATAGATGTTCATCAGGAAAAGAGTCATCTATGGGATGATTGTCTTTTGATGTAGTCAGCCTTGAAAGAAAATATTCAACAACATTTGCCTTCCCTAGCTTATCCACAATGGTTATATCAAACTCTTGCATCAACAATAACCATCTTTCTAATCTGCCTATGATCAAAGGTTTATTCATGAGATATATAATGGCTGCATGATTAGTGTGCACAAAGATTTGGTAGCCTGTTATGTAATGTCTGAATTTGTTCAATACATAGATTACTGTCAGCATTTATTTCTTTGTCACTGTATAATTGAATTTAGCTCATAATTTTTTCTCACAAAGTAAATGGCATTTTCAATAGCTCCTTTCTATCCTAAGATTGTTCCTATTGCATAATCTGATGCATCAGTATGGATGTGGAAAGGAAGCTCCCAATTAGGCCCTTTGAGTACAGGAGCATGAGTCAAAGCTATTTTCAAGTCAGAAAATGCCTTGTCATAGGCTTCAATCCACTGAAATTCAACATCTTTAATGAGAAGAGTATACAATGGTGCTGCTACCTTGCTGAAATCCTTAATGAAACACCTATAATATCCTGCATGACCCAAGAAACTCCTAACATCCTTTTGTTTTGTAGGTGTGGGAAGATTTGTAATTACCTCAATCTTTGCAGGATCTACTTGAATTCCCTTGTAAGAGATGTAGTGGCCAAGAACTACACTTTCTTGTATCATCATGAAGCACTTTTCACTATTTAAAGACAAGTTTTGTTCTTCACATCTCTATACGACTCTCATGATATTTTACAATGCTTGATTAAAATTAACACCATAAGTGGTAAAGTCATCCATATAAATTTCCATGGAATTATGAGAAATGTCTGAGAATATGCTAATGAATGCCCTCTGAAAAGTTGTAGGTGCATTGCATAAGCCAAATGGGAGTACCAAATAGACATAGGTCCCCCATGGATAGGTAAATGTGGTCTTCTCTTGGTCCTTTGGTGAAATTTGGATTTGGCTTTAGCCACTAAATCCATCTAGAAAATAAAAGTATTGCTTTCCTACAAGTGTGTCTGAAAGTTGATCAATGAAGGGTAAGGGAAAGTGGTCCTTCTTGGTGGCAGCATTAGGTTCCCTATAATCAACATAAACTCACCATTTCCCTCCTTTCTTGGGCACAATCACTAATGGAGACACCTACTGACTATCTAAAATGGGGTAGATAAATCTTGCATCTAGTAATTTCTGCAGTTCTCCTTTCACAAATTCTCTTAGTGTAGGGTTAATTCTTCTTTGTGGTTGTCTTACTAGGGTGCAATCATCTCTGATGTAAATTCTGTGTGTACAAAGTTTAGGATACAATCCATTCATATCATGATAATCCCACGTAAATTCATGTTGATGGGTCCTTAATAAGTTTTCCAATAACAATTGTTGTTCTTCATTTAATTTACTATTAACATTCATATATTTTCCTTCTGACACCTATACTTGTGTAGTTAACTCTATCATGGTTTCTTCATTAATACATGGTACTTTTAGTTCATATGGAAGCAATGTATGAGAATACCTATTGTTGTAGGAAGTCTGTCTATAGGAATAGTGGTTGCAAGAAGAGTGGATGCAGGAAGAACGTCTGCAGGAACAATGGCTACAGGAAGAGCAGGCAAAAATGTCTTGACTAGAGTAGCAGAATGAGAAGATGATGCTTCCTCCACTTCATAATGGTTCTGAACGATGTTAGCCAATAATTCATCCTCATCTTGGAGCTGTATGAAAGAGCTTCTACCTAGCATCATAAGTTGTGCCACAAAATTAACTTCCTTGGCCTCTTCACCAACATGTGGCCATACGGGATTATCTTCATCATGAGATGGATGAGCAGGCGGATAAAGAACAAAATTTTTCATGCTCTTCCCATCTGAAATATTTATGTCACCTGACTGACATCGAATGTATGCATCTACATTTACTAACCAAGGCCTCTGAAGAATAATAGGGTACTTGCCTAATGTAGCTTTAGGAGAAAGAATCATTAAGTCTGTTGGGTACTCCCAGGAGTCTAAAACTACCACAAGATCCTCCACTACACCATCAAGCTTAACAATAGAGATATTAGCAAGCTACAGGAAAGTAGGAGTAGATCTCATGCTTGCAATGTTTAGTTGTTGTAGGATGTCTTTGTTCATTACATTTATTGCTGCCCCTAAATCAATTAGAACATTCTTTACTTGGACCCCATTTATAACAACTGATACCATAGGACTACCTGGGTCATTATACTTGGGGATAGTCACTTTTCCCAGCATGATGTCAGCTAGCTATCCCACCACATGAATTGTAGTTGGGTCCTTCTTTTTCCTACCTGGCTTCTTGAGGCATGCCTCCTTGATTGCCTTGTCATATATTGGAACATCCTTTATGGCCTGAAATATAGGTATCTGGACACATATATGCTTCAACTGATATAAGATATCAAAAGTTGTATCCTCCTTTTCTTCCTTCTTTTTGACAACTTCCAATCTCTAAGGAAATGGTGGTTCTTGTTCTGTCTGACTGACTTGGACTGGTTCGGGATTTTTAGGTACACTTGGCTGAATGAGATCATTTAGAGGTTCCTCCTCCTCTTCCACATTAAGCTCAGTGATAATGGGCTTGGAAGGGGTTGGTAGAGTAGTTTCTGAACACAAGTGGATGTCACTTACACTCACAACATATGTAGGGAATTGATTTGAATCAGCAGAGTATGCAGTTTGATGTTGTGGTTTATTTTTTGGATTGGGTGTGGGATGAGCTGGTAGCTAAGTGGGTTTAGGTGCATTTGAGTTTTGATTAGCAAATGGAGGCATTATAGTAGACTACTAGGGCTAAGAAGGTGGTTGCAGGTAACTGGTTGTCTGAGTGGGCCATTGTTGTCCTCCTCTCCATTGATTTGTTTGCTGCCAATTTCCTAGAGGTGGCTACCAATGCCCTTGAAATTGCTGCCAATTCCCCTGAGGTTGCTTCCACTAGGGTGGAGAACTCTGGTGATTGGGCCAAACATTTGGAGGGTTACTCCAAGGTTGCGGTGGATATCCTCCATAATTAGATGGATATGGGGCCTGCCATTGGTTACCAGATGAATAGGAATTAAAATATGGCCCAACATAGGATAGTGGATCTAGTGGCATACCTTGTTTTGGAGCCCAAGGATTCCTTTTTGCCACATAGTAGACTTGGTCTTCTTCAATCTGGATTGGCTTGAACTCAGGTGGAATCTGCTTGCTTTCGAGATTAGCTACCATCTTGCATATGCAACCCTTCTTTTGTCTGCAGTGGGGGAAATGCTCTGTCAACATTGCCTCTGCCTCCTCTTGCTTCTTCTTGGCCTGAAGTGTATCTAGCTAAGTAGATAGATTATTTCTAATGTCTTGCTTGAATTCTTCTAGCAAATGAGTAATCTCCATTCTTGAAACTCCACTGGTAGTTGACTTACCCATGGAATATTGGTAAGCTCTCCCTTTCTTTGAAGCTTCCCTAGAGTAGTTCTAGCATATTTTCTTGATATCCTTCCAAGGAACTTGGGAGATATCTCCTCCTCCCATGAGGTCCAAGGCATCGACACAACTATCATTGATTCATCTCAGGAAAAACAATTTTTGTGAGTCTTCATTAAGTGTATGGTGTGGATATTTTTGTAGGAAAAATAGAAACCTTGCAATGTAATCTTCCAGGCTCATCTTCCTTTTGTTGCATCCAGAAAATGTCACCTCCTCCCATGTCATTGCCCCTGCAATATTCCTTGTATTTCTCAAGGAATTTTGTCTTCATGTCTTCCCAAGTTTCCATAGTATCTTTTCCTAGGCTCATGAACCATCTTAATGCAACCTCTTTCAAAGTGGTAGGAAATAGCTTAAGCCTATGGGCATCAGTAGTATAATCATAACTCCTGTAGAGTATGTCAAACTCAAATAAAAAGGTATCAGGATCTTCTGTGACAAGTCCATAAAACTTGGGGAGTGTAGAGGCAGGAATGTTCTTGATGTTGTCAACTTCATTCTGATGGGCATCGGGGAAAGGAAAAACTGGTTGGTTAGGTTTGTTCCTATTTGCATCACCCATGCCGACTTGATGTAGTTCCAAAGAAAAAGGGTTCTCAAGCTAATTTTGATCTTCAGAGGAGAATTTAGAGCTAGTCAGATTAGGATATGCATCATCAAAGGGGTGTGGATCTTCTTCTTCTTCTCTTGGTAGGTTCTAATATTCAACTAGCTAGAATGGATTAGGATTGTTAGGAATGAATCTCCATAAGCATCCCTTCTCCTTCCTCTATGCATACAGTATCAGTCACTATCAGTCATTTGACACAAAGAATTGGTAAAGAATAAGGGGGGTCATTACTTCCTAAATGAGGATATACTAAGAACAACTACCAATGACACCAAAAGACTTCCTATTTTGACACCATCCCCAACAACGACGCCAAAAATGTTGGTCTCCTACAATGATTTAATAACTAAGCCCTTACAACCATGATTCAGAGATTGGACATCTAACCTAAATAGTTATTTTAATCATCATAAAGGTGCATTTAACTTGTCAACCCAAGGATGTGAACTTGAAATGGGTCAGCACAATTTGTGCACTAGGAACTCAATGTAGCCATTTCATTTTACAGCTAAGGAACACACAATGTTGAAAGTAAATTGCTTAGAAGGGAATACCATAAATACCAATCAACAATCAACAACTATATCAAACTAAAATGCATAACATGAATGAAAATCTAAGCAACAAACAAGGCACTACACTATCTACTTTGGCTATAGGAACAGTCATAGAATGGAATTCTAGTGGCTGCAGGAACAGTCGGTGCCAAATTTCTAACTAATTACTAAATAGTGAGTATACTAAACTAATACTAAAATAAGAAGACATACTACTCACCAAGTGGGCCCCCATGGATAAGTATCCTCTAAAACTAATGAGAAATTAGATGCTCGAACTCAGAACTTTATTTTATTCACTGTAAATCATGAGTACAAAAGAGTAGTACATCTGCATTACTAAAAACTTGAGAGTGCAAGTACAATATAAAATCGTGCAACCTCCCAAGGAAGGAGCATTAGATCTTTATTTATACTATCAGCTAAACAAGGCAGTCAACTCCACGACTGAGAGGACGCCATTTAGGGAAAACAGAGAAAATGGAGTGATGGCGATTCCGCGTGCATGGAATCTAGTTAGACATGTAGGTCTAACCGCAGATTTAGCATAGTAGTAATGTCTGCACTTTCTCAATCATTAAAGTCCATTACGAGGTGGTTACATTCGGTTGCATGAGGAATCTTCTTTCGTCGACCTCCTTTGAATTTGAGCGATTCCTTTGTTGGACATTATGGTGCATGCCCAGCTGGCGGTGTCTTCCTCAACTTAGCATCTTTAAATTAAATCTGCATGACAATGCTAGTACACACAATAACTGCACATCTATAACCACCTTAAGGAACATTCATTAACCACATGCAAAATCAATATAGATAATCCACATAATATGCCAATATCATTAAAACTTGCAGAGATAGGATTTAAGACCAATGTCTATGGTTTGAGGGAAACATTATGAAAATATCAACATTTAACATCAAAGTCCATGACAAATGACAACAAATAAACTATAGATTCTACCCAAAATTAAACCAAAAACTAGGCTCATCACATCTCACCAATGCATGAACGACAACGGCTAACTCTGAGTCATGCGTAGGATAGTTCAACTCATGATCCTTGAGTTTGCGAGACTCATATGCTATCATGCGACCATCCTACATCAATACTACTCCTAGACCCTCCAAAGATGCATCAGTACAAACCACAAAATCTCCTATAGGATCAGGAACTGCCAAAATGGGTGCACTAGTCAACCTCTCCTTGAGAGTCTAAAAGGCTTTCTGATACTGCTTCAACTAGATGAAATTTTTCCTTTTCCTTTGAAGGGAAGTGATAGGGTGAGCTATCCTTAGAAATCCCTACACAAACCGCCAATAATAACCTGCTAAGCCCATAAAGTTGTGAACATTTGAAACATTAGTGGGATCAGACCAATCCATGATGGCTTGGATCTTTGAAGGATCCATGACAATACCTTCTCCTAAAATGACATGCCCCAAATGTCTCACCTCTTTCTAAAAGAATTCAAACTTTTCCAAATTTGCATATAGCTGATTCTCCTCCAGACATTGTAATACCTACCACAAGTGCTCCTTGTGCTCCTCCATAGTCCTAGAATAAATCAAAATGTCATCCAAGAACACAAGGACAAACCTGTCAAGATACGTGCAAAATACTCCATTCATCAAGCTCATAAATACAGATAGTGCATTCATCAACCCACATGACACAACGGTGAACTCATAGTGCCCATAGCGAGTGCAAAATGTAGTCTTATGAATATCTGCCTCAAAAATACACAACTGATGATACCCCTATTGGCCCACATTTTTCGTTGCACCAAAATATTGACCTATTAATGCTCGATACAACTTCCAGAGTTAACAGATCCATGAGAGCCAGTTAGTTCATGTCACGAATCTTGAGGGGAGCACTGACCATTTGCCAACAAACTCCCCCTCAATGTTACCCAAGCAGATTCAAACGCGCCACCTTTGGCTCTGATACCAATTGTTGGCACACAGTTGTCGTTGCACCAAAACATCGACCTGTTAATGCCTGATACAATTGTCAGAGTTAACAGATCCATGGGAGGTGGTTAGTCCATGTCACAAATCCAGAGGGGAACGCTGACCGTCTGCCAACAACCCTGACTTTGGGTCAATCTTCGAAAACACTTTGGCTCCCTTAATTTGATCAAAGAGGTCATCAATCCTAGGCAAAGGATATCTATTGTTCATAGTCACCTTATTCAGCTACTGATAGTCAATACATAACTAAAGGGATCTATCCTTTTTCTTCACAAAAATGACCGGTGCTCCCCAAGGAGAGACACTAGGATGAATGAATCCCTTAGCTAACAACTCCTCTAGCTGCAACCAAAGCTCCTTAAGCTTCTGAGTAGTCATCTGATACGAATCTTGGGAAATAGGTTTTTCCCTGGGAACAAGATCTATCTTGAAATTGATGTCACGCTTAGGTGGCATCCTTGAAATCTCACTAGGGAAGACATGCAAACTCCCTAAGAATAGGATGATCATTGGGGGACACCTCTTGACTTTCCCCTAGCTCCGAATCATTAACTGCCACAGTAAACAACTATAAAACTTGACGCATACACCTCTTTAACTGCATAGCAGAAATCATACACAAAGAGATTGGTCTCTAAATGCCAACTACCTCTACCTCCCTTCCTGAATCATCCAAACACTACACTGATTTGCGTCGACAATCTATAACTGTTCGATGAGCATCTAACCAATCCATACCCAACACTATGTCATAAGATCCTAAGGGTATGATGTGAAGATCCATAGTGGTAAAGAGAGTTCCAATCCTCAACCCACATCCATACACAAGGGATTCTACTGCTACTCTAGCTCTTGAGGCCAATTTGACCTGCCAGCTAACATCTTGTTTTGCTGCCACCAACCCACATCGCTCCACTAAAGAAGGGGAAATGAATGAATTCAAAGCACTATAGTAAAAATGGATAGAAATGTCGATATCATGCAACACACCTGTGGTCTCCACAACTGTGCCCTGATGCTCTGCTTGGTGGTTATTAACCGCTACAAACACTCTATGAGACCTTCCCACATCACCCACTGTTGACTCTAAGGTTTCCAACCTCTGATTGAATCCTGATGTGCTCTTCTGTGGACACTACTTAGCTATATTGTCTTGTTGGCCACAAGAAAAACATCATGTACCTCTACCATACCCTTTGTCACTTGAGAGTATATTAGACTGCTAGAAGCTCCTCTACTGGAAGACTGGGGTAATGTTGTTTGGACTGCTACTAGTTACGATCCTTCCCAGATTGAGAGCTACTACACCGCTAATTCTGAAAGTTCTTTTGTTTCAGCTAGGAACATTGTTGTTATGCACCCTTAGTGGGTGCATGATGGCTCCTAGAGGAACCTGCTACTTGAGATTGACCACCTCGAGACCTAAAGCCTGTTGAAGGTGCACTACCAATCTACACACCTGTCTGCCCTCCTAGCACCATGGCCAGGTTCTCCTCTACCATTTGAGCCTTCTCTACTACCATCTCCATGGTATTTGGCTCAAATACATGGACTCCCCCACTGATGTGGGAATTCAAGCCCCTAATGAAATGCTGGACCAACATGGCCTCATCATCACTGATATCCGCATACTACTTGAGCTCAAAGAATCTATGCTCGTACTACTCCACAGTCATATCCATTTACCTCAACTCATGAAACGCATCAGTGCGACACTGCCTCCAATGGTCTGACAAAAACCAGGCTCTAAACCTCTCTAGAAACATCTCCCATGAAACCATGTCAATGTTCAAATGTAACTTCTATTCCTTCAACCTCCACCATGTGGAAGCAAAACTTGTAAGGTGCATGATGGCACATCTCGCCTTGGTGTTACTACCATATAGGTGCATGGAAAAATACCTATCCAAGTCTATCAACCATGTCTTAGCCTCCAATCCACCACTAGAACCATCGAAGGTAGGAGGGTGTGACCTCAAGAGATTCCTCATATGACCTGCTATAATAGTCTCTTGCTCTATTGTGACATCTCTCCTCCTAGGAGACCTTTCTCTCTCCCTGTCCATATTCCTAGAGTGTTGGGATTCCCCCTATCGATTACCCTCCTATCTAGGGCCTAGGTGGGAAAGGACCTCCTTAAGAAAAATACGTAACTAAGCTCCCTCTAACTCCGTTGATCAAGATTCTAACCCACACTCCTCTGATCATTATGAGAATCTTCTTGTTCCTCGCGACTACCCTCGTGGGAATCCCTTAGCCCTATGGCCACCCTATCTACCTCTACCATGACTTTAACCTCGACCTTTAGGAATCTTCTTGGATAAACACCACCAAAGGAAAAGTCTAAGGTTAGTATGTAAGGATGACAAAAAAGGGGAAAACATAATCACAAGAGTCCAAGCAACTAGGACAACATAATGGGCTCATATGAAACCAAAGTACCTAGTGTGTGATTCTTGGGCTCTAATACCAGGTGTAATGCCCCCGCCAAGGAACCCCAAAGGAAAACACTAAACTGGGTGAAATTAATGGAACACTTTTTTTTTAAATAACTTTAGAATGCATAACATAACATAATAATCTAGTCCTAGGTCCTCTAAGGTTCCTCGACTGTGCTATTCACAAAACTAACAATCAAGATTACTAGAAACATTTCATCAATGATAAAAGATAACATGATCGATCTAACATGTAAGGTTCATTTTAAAGCACCAAATTAAATGATCCTATATTACTCACTTCCATAATGTGACAATTGATAATCAAACATTAAACATTATTTTCTATCTAATTATCATATGATGCGGCATTACTTTAGAATACTCTTTACAAGAAGAGATAATCATAATTGTTACATCATTATAATAATTACAACATTACTTCCTCTAGTATATGTAGGAAGATTCCATTAGATTACATTAAGAGCTATAGACAAAAATACAATCCAATATAAAAATACATGATAGGATGTATTCTCAAACTGAAATAACAACTAGAGTCCACAGTGCAATGATCAACCTTCATGCACATGAACATGCAACAAGAATACCCAATGGAGAAAAAACACCAACCTCCCGACCATGTGGAATCGTGAGGTCCACTCCTCATGCTAGGAGATAACATAAGGTCCCATATCCAACAGACATTCATGAAAGCAATAGGCTCAAATAAGCAAGGGGTTATATATGAAACCATAACACTGCTAACAACACCAATATTTTAAACACTTACATCACTTCCAGACACACTCACACATCATAAATAAGAAATACAACTAAGGAGTACTATAATACAATAGGGAGGAGTGTCATTACATGGTCCTAGCATGGGTTGTCCTGGTAGTCCCTCACTAGACCTTGACCGCCATCTATGGTTATCTTGGTAACCCCTCACTAGGTCCCGACCCCATAGGGTGACACATGCAGAATCAACTTTCTTTTTGTGAGGACAAGGAAGTTGATCTTTCTAATCAGGCCTTCTCAACCCATCCTTAGCATAAACGAGCACTACATAAAATGGGTGAGGCATCCATTATCTTGTTTAATGTGAATTCTACCCATTCCCTAATACATTATTAAAGTTATCACTAGATTAAGAAACCCTCCAATGGGTTGTCTTGGACACCACTTTGCGTTTTAGCCCCCATTGAGAGCCACTCCCCCTACTTGCAACTAGAAAACCCTACCATAGTGCAAGGCATTGTCCATCTTGTACACCTATCATAATATCATAAACACTGGTCAAGATAATATGAACCCATGTCCCAACCCATAGCTACAATTTATCCATGATGAACAGGTAGTACCACACTTAGGGTTTGCATTTCACACAATATACATATGCATAGCATTCAATAGAATTTCATTACAAAACTCATGAATCCATACATAGACAAGAGGAAACACCCTTAGGGTTTGTGTTCCTACAATGCACATGACCAACAACATAGGCAAACCACTTCCAAGGTTAAACAACCCTAAGGACCATTCATACAAATATACCCCCTCCTAGGCTTGTGGAAACCAACGTACTAAGCACTTTTCCCAATGGCACAAAACTTTAAACATACTTTACATAGATGACATCCATCTTTAACAATTACAAAATCACTTAACCCAATAATCTAGACACATTGTTTAATACAAACAATTAATCATAGTGTTGTAACCATGAAGATATTCCCTTAAGTAAGACATTATTTCAACTTTCTTATCATTCATTTTAACTTAACCACTTAGTTCAATTAATAGATTATTTACTACAAATAATTATATTTAAAAATAACTACATCATTAATAAAACAACCATTTCTATTGAACTAGCTAATACGAAACCCTAATATTAAAGTTACAACTTTAATATAATACTATAATAACAATATTCTAATTAATTAATTCACATGGTAATTTTGTTAATCAACTATTAAATAATTACAAAAATAGTTAACATTCATTTAATAATTAGATAACAAAGAGTAATCTAAATCATTTAACATTTAATCTGAATCATTTAAATTAAATAACCTATTCCTAATATTTTACCCTCATTTAATATTAACATTCCCCTAATACTCTATTTAACTAAACATTTATTTTAAATAACCCATTCATTAATTCCATAGACTTTTACATTACGTAAAATTTATTGTCAACAATTAATCTACTTCTATTCACACAATTCAAATGAATCTACATTTAGCCAAAATCAAGAACTAACCCTAAAATTATAACGACATTCACAAACTCACAACAATTTAACAATAACTATCCAATTAAAAAAAATTTATTAAACATTTTTATTTATTCACTTATCATATAATCTATCACATATAAGAAAAAATATATTTTACTATTAACGACAATATAATATATATGTATATATATTATTAACGAAATGTAGCCATGTGGGAGCAACCTGACAAAAACCTCGTATTTCAAACATATCTCAAAAAATACGATATGGGTTTTTGAGATTTTTGGATAGGGATTAGAATAAAACAAGACGAAGAAACCCTTTACATTTCTTACCAACCCAGTTTGTAAAAATAGAGTTATGGATGACACAATCAGACTATTTTATTAGCAGGAAACATAAAGGCAATAAACATTTATTAATTTTTATTTTGGAATAAATAAATGTTTCATTCAAAGACAAAATAAAATAATCAAACATTTATTTTTAGAAAGTAGAGAGAGATAAATTAATCAAATTGATTGTACACTCGAAATTTTTTTTTTAAACAAAAGCTCCAAAATCCAACCTAGATCCAACGCTTGGTAGGAAACGAAAATTTGATGCCGAGCTCAAACTTTCACTCGCAATTCCAGTTTCTTTAAATCCACAATACAAAATTCCAAAAAAATAATTCCTAGCATAATCAACAATAGAAGAAAATTTATAGGCAATTCTTTTTTCCCTCTTTCCCCAAAAAAATAGAATGAAATCCCCCCCAAAATAAAAAATGTTTACCGGAAGAAGAAAAATGTCGGTTGTACAGGAAATCCAAAACAATCCCAACCAACTATAGAATAGATTATAGTTAACTTTTAATTTATTAAATCGACCTTCCCGACACATACTCAATAATTAATTTTAAATCAATAGTTAGGACAATTAAAAACATTTCATTTAAAAATCATAATTTGGGTAAATATGGAATATTTACTTCTATAGCTTTGGCCAACCAAAGTAATATAATAAATACCCAATTTTACAAAAATGGGTAAAAACAATTTACCAAACATTTACTTACACATTATAATCAATTATGTAACTATGACCTTATGACATTTTGTTTATTTACCATACTATTATTATTTATTAATGATAACATTACATTATAAATTTAGTTTATTATTAACTATGATTATCTATATATATATATATATTTATTTATCAAAGGTATACCCTTTTACTTAACAATTTATTTTAATGCATAAGATAACCAAATGCATTTTATTAGACAATTTAAATTAAATAAAATGAAATGCCAAATAATTACCTGACCACTATTTAGGGTCGAAATACAAAACCTCAAGCAACACTGACTGACCATACTGACAATACCTACAATACTAATAAGGTTCCAAACTAGATACTCATCCTCTTTGAGGATGATGGCGAGGGTAGGGGATCAAGTGTTATCTCTAATCAACTAATTCATTAGGTTCAAGGCACGCTCAGACCTGCCAATTTAGGTGGAGTCGATGCCTAAAACCTATAATCTCCAGAAGACAAAATGGTTGTGCATATACATATACACATAAATAGACACACTGTGACAGGGAATCACAACGTCACAGGGTGCTCACAAGTGAGTGATGCAACACTATCCCTTTCACTCAATCACATCAATAAGAACAAAACCTAGTAATCAAATCGACTCATATAACAATCAACTACATAGTAATCAAGATAAGATCAATCACATGATAATCACATAGAAATCATGATAAGATAATCACATAGTGCTCATGATAGGGTTGGTCCTCATAATCAAATTAGATCTCCATAGTCACTTGAATAAAACCATATTAAAACACATAAATCATTAGTGTCTTAATAATGATCATCCAACTGTATACTAATCATAACATGTGCATAAAACTTCAAGTATCAGGAGTGTCATCAATTGCATCATTATAACAATGAATCTAACATCAAATAATGTAGCATAATGTCTCCTCATATAATAGATCAACTGTCAGTCTATAAGGGAAATAGTATGAGAGGCACTACAAATATTAACTAAGGACAAAATGTAGTGATTATTATAAAGAAATAATTGGTAGAACATCTTAGTATGAAATACTATCAAGGAAAAGGACCCTTAGTAAATGGTAGATCAATAATTAAGTCTACCATTGAATTGGCCAAACTATTATTTTTACTCGATGAAGAGGAATAACCTACAATAGTACTCACAAGATCTCACATGGGGTATCAATTGTTGAATAAATGGATAAATTATAGGAGGGTTAAATTAGAATCAATATAAACCTATGAGGGTAGCCTTAAAATTTGGAAAATATGTTGAATTAGCAAGGAAAATTCCATTCTATAAGAAAGAACTAGGGAACAATTAGAAAATGGAATTATTGGAGAGACAACAGGAAGAAGAGTTTGATATAATTTTCAAATATTACCAAAATCAATTCAATAGTTTCAAAACTAGAGTTTCTTTTGAAAGGTTCTTAAAGGTCTTAGGAAAGAGAGAGTTTGAAAATATGTAAGAAAGTTGAAGAAAACAAAGATAATTAAAAAGTAAATGAAGTTACGAATGAGTGTGAATCAAAGAAAATATTCCTAACTAAGAAAATCCTTCTTAACTTAATGAAATAATATGAGACTAAAAATGAGGTCAAAAGAAAGAAACTTTTTTCTCATGCAAAAATCTATGGGAGCTAAGCCACAAATGTCAAGGAAAAGATGAATTGATGTAAAAAAAAAGAGCTAGAGAAATTTGATAAAGAGCCATAAAGGTAGATGAGGGAACTAGAAAAAGTAGAGTACATAGATCTAGAGCTACAAGTTCCAAGGGTCGAAGATGAAATGATAGAGTAGGAACCAGAGAAATAATAATTAGAACTACAAGATAGTGAAAAGAAATGGACCCTAGAGGAATCCACCAAGTAGATGGAAGGTATGGATTATTGTTTAGACAATTATACCTTATTGATTTCTAAGGAAAAATTCTAGAAATTTTTGATTTTGATGAAGTTAATGAGAAATCAAGTCATGTTGAAGATAAAATAATTGAAGAGAAAGTTCCAATGACTCTTAGTGGTGTCCAAAATACACCTACTATAAATATAAATTTTGAAATGAATGAGCCATTTTCATATAAAATAGGTTTACACAATACTGATGTTGATGAGCCTAGATTTGTGAAAGGTGTTGACTCTTGTACCTATAATATTCATTTTGAAATCATAAGTCACCAAAGTGGTAGTGTTGTTTCAAATCTCTTAAAAAATTCCAAATTAGCAACATAAGGTAAACACTTTGAAGATCTTGTTCATGAGAAGGATAGTTGTATGAAATATTTATTGCACCACTTTTATACTATCTTAATTTAAAATTATTTTAATTATGAGTAGCATTCTAACAATGATGAAATTATGAAAGAAATAATGTGGGACTTGAATGCTATAACTACACAACCCCAAATAAAAGATATTGTGTTTTTTTGTTCTGTTCAATCTCATGGCCACTAATAAATTTACCATTTTCCATGCTAAAAAAAGAAATCAACTCATTATTACCATAAGTGAGCATAGGATCTATCAAAGTAGGGAGCTAAAAATAAAGATGTGGCATTTGGAGTTATCTCTAATATATCTTTAAGAGGATTCATAAATTAGAAGATTTATTGCAAGGGAAATGTTGCTTGGGTATCAATTTTCTTAGTGGTTGAGAGAATGCATACTATATCATTTTATGGTAAGCAATAAAACCTTTATTTTTATATTAACATTACTTCAAATCAACATAGTATGATGTGCAATAATATGTTCCTAGGATCAACATTAGATAGAGAATTCCAATAGGCCATAGAGTTACTTCAAAGAAAGTTACCATCAATTTTTTTTGGAAGGGAATACATGCAAATTTTAGATGCTTTGTTAGAAACCCTGAGTTCTTGGTGATGCTATTCAACTAGACTAGTTCACCAAGTAATTTATGAACTAGGGTGAATCAAATATTTAGTGAACAATTGAGATAATTTTTTGACAAATTCCAATAATATGTTGATGGGTATAAAAGCATGGAAGGAGCAGATGACATACCTAAATTTGATCTTTGAGATTTTAAAGTAGTAGTCTCTATTTATAAAATAATTTATGTAAGTTTGGGGTCACAAATATTTTATATTTAGGCTATGGTATTGTTTCCAAAGGAATATAGATGGATCATAAGAGGATTCAATATTTTCTAGTTTAGACATACCATACAACACCTACTCTATGAAAAATATTATTTATTTTATGCAACCATGATAGAATAATTGTTAAAGGATTTCAAAAATAGTAGCACCCTTAACCAACATGACAAAGAATTGAGCTCATGCATGGGTGGATAGAGCACAAGAATCTTCTGATTATCCCAAGAAAGTTTGAGTTAAATTTTGAAATTAATTACTTTATGTTAGATGTTTGGTTAAGACATATTGCAATATCTTGAAGTTCTTACATCCACTCAAATTGAATGATGACCAAGAAAATGGAATGACCCATATGTGCTAGTAGAAAATCTAATAATTTGGAAAGATAGGATCTTTCCAGTGTTCAAACCTAATTTTTTTAAGTCATTGCATAATGTAGGCCACTCTAGATCTTACATAATCTATAGGGACGAAAGGGGGGGTACTCTTGGAAGTGTTTCAAGGAGGATGTTATCCATTATATTAATGAGTACACTATCATCCATGAAAATGAATAAGAATATGTTTTTTCCCCAAGTTTGGAAAGCCTTTTCTTATGCCCCAACAAAAGTGGAAATGTGTGTTTGTGGATTCCATCATGAATCTTTCCAAGATACATATAGTAAATATTGTATTAATGTTGTGGAAAGGCTAAATGATTAGCTATACTTATTTACTATTTATTTTAAATTCAAATCACATCATGTGTTTGAAATATTATTTAGGAAATTCTTTACGCTACAAGGGTTACCTTAAAATATTATCAATAATAGACATAAAATTTTCTTTTTTTTTGGAAAAAAATATTTTGTGTAAAACTCACTTCTAGCTCAATTTATCAACTATAGGATTTTAGACCAAAAAAATGATGAATATGTAACTATGGGAAAATTCTAGGTTAGCAGATTAGTAGCTAAATAAATCAAAACCCAAGGTAAATAATGAAGCACAAAGGATGAAAACATGAAAACAAAGAGAGATATCACCTTGAGTCTTCAACGTCCATGATTGACCTCTATTACACCACCTCTATTTGCTGCAATATGTAATTTTCCCTTAGATTTTATGTGAGCAATATGTGACAATGCCAAGACCAAGACATATGTTGAAGGATTTGATGACAAAATGCAATACTATGCAATAATGCAAATAGTAAGCAACTCTAAACTATGACTAAAGTATACTAAAATTCCAAGATAGATGAAGTATGCCTAAGACGAGCTAAAATGACATAAAACTGCAAGAGCATGAGATGACAAGATTGCAAGAGATATGAGAGATGTACAAATGAGACCAAAATTGCCATTTTATAGAAAATACAATTTTGAATGAATGGCCAAGATTGAAGATTGACAAGCGTCCTAGAATCAATGAACATAATTTAATGTGACAACCCACAATTAGGGTTAGGGAAACATTAGGTCAAATTTGAAATGAGTGGAAAAGATTTGATTTGAGAAAACTAAATCAAGGGTTAACAATGCATGTGACAAGGAGATAAGAATGGCACAGAAAAAGAGAGCTGGAAAATAAAATAATATTATAAATTACTTGATTTATGGAGGAAAAAAACTATTTTGAATTAAAAATTAATTAAATTCAAAAGGCGGGGTCATGTGATAGTAAATAATTAATTTGAATTATTTACTTGGAGAGAGAAAATAGAAAGTGAGACAATAAATAATTTTATTTAAAATTAGAAAAACCCAAGATGGATTATAATTAAATAAATTAAAGAATTTATTTAATTAGGACATAAGATATTAATGACATATTTAAATAAATAAATAAGATTTATTTATTTAAATAATCAAGAGGAAGTAGTGGACAAAGATAATTAAATAAATTAAGAAATTTATTTAATTATGGAGAGACATTAGAGTATTAGTGACGTATTTAAATAAATAAAATTTATTTATTTAAATAGTTAGGAGGGATAAAAGATGTGAATTAATTAAATAATTAAGAATTATTTAATTAATAGTTAAATTTGGACTATAGACAAAATATGATAAGACATAGAAAAATGTGGTTTGTGGGTCTAGGCCATTTTTATGTGTCTACATTTTGCCCCTCTTTGTCATAATGCAGTTTATCACATTATGACAAAGAAAATAAGTCAAAATATGCCCCTAGTGAAAAATAGGATGAGGAAGATTGACGAGGAGGTAGTGGTATGCCCCCTTGAGAGGATAGTCAAGTTAAGAGAATGCAAGTGTGCTCTCAAAATGGATGAAAAGACGAGAAGAAAGGTTGATGAAGATGCGGACTAGAAGAAATGTTAGAGCAAAAAAGAAAAAAAGGTGGGATGGGAAAGAAAAAAGATGTTAGCATAGAAGGCATGTATGTTAGTATGGAGAAAGAAACCTTCAACATTTTCCAAAGTACTAATAGACGTTGCTTAAATCATCATTGGGTGGTAGAAATGACACAAATGGACAACAAACACCAGGGTATGACATAGACCAAGGTGTGCAAGGTCATCCACTTGCTAAATAGACAATCATAGACAAGGAATGTCCTAACTCATACTAAGGGTCAAGTTGCCCTAGTCTTTTTGTCAAGACACACCAAAGACAATAGTCAAAGAAAAGAAAAATAGGTCATGAGACGTCATCGTACCTCTAAATCCTTCATGGGACATCCTCGAGGTAGCTAGTAACATGACCAAGCGACAAAACAATAAAAAGATAAGACAAAATAGACCAACAAAATTAGCAACCATTTAATTGTGTTTGCCAATATTTGTTTGTCAAAAGTTGATTGCATGATAGTTTGACACTTTGATAGTGTGACAGTTTGCTAATTCGACGGTACTGATGGTTGGACGGTGCCTATTGTTAGGAAGGACACATCTTGAAAAAGGAAAATGCATTTTGACAAGGTCCTAATCCAAGAAGGACACATCTTGGAGAGGACCAAAGAGCGACGAGATTGACATTGTTTTGGAAATTTGACTGATTTTGACTGTATGATTGATTGGACTATGTTGTTCATTTGTTCACGATTTAAATATTGATGTTTCAAATGACTGTCCTGTGTCTGTGTGTGACTATGTCCGACTTATTTGACCGATACGACTATGTTTGATTTATTTGATTGATATGATGAATGACAAAAGGTTGAATTATGATTTTATTTGACAATGCTTAAAAGACTGACCTAATGCCTCGGGGGCCCATTGATAGATGCCCTTGCCTACGTCTAGTCACAGAGGCAACGTAGTTCGACAATGTCATGAACTAACTGACTGATGTGACTTAACAAGATACGATTATGTTTTTGTGTTTTTGTCATGTTTTGATTTTTTTTGAATTTTTAATGTTTTATTATTTTTTTTTGGATTTTTGACATTTTATGATTTTTTTTTTTGGATTTTTGACATTTTATGATTTTTTTGGATTTTTGACATTTTATGATTTTTTTTGGATTTTTGACATATTTGAAGATCGAGACAAATGCATGTGAATGATGCCAACGCAAAAGACATGATTGTGCCCCTAGTCAAGATGAATACCAACTGACAAGTGATAATGATGATGACGTTTGACGATTGGATGGCTTAGACTAGTTGCATTTGGAATGACATCTTTCAAGGCTGAATGGGATGATGAAGTATCATTCGACCGTTTGACAATGGAAAACCAAGATAGGTGACAAACATGAAAGGATGATAGGCGGCTTTGGTAAAAGATAGAAGACATGAGACTAGAGGAATTGTCATGTGATCTTCAAGGACTATGCCACATAGGGAAAGTGAGACTATGAAAGTAATGAAATGATATTTCATGAATAGTGTATGATCAAAGGATATACATGTCAAGAGTTTTCACAAAGCATGATTTATGTTTGCATGTTTTATGTCAAGACCAAGGTAGGTGGGAAAATGGATGGGGAATGATAGGGATTAAATGGAAAGATGTCAATGTCATGAGGAAGACATGGGAAATGAGACGACTTGCCCCTATGTGTAAAAGTCTACATAGATAATTTATTTTACATAGGATGCCTATTTTCCAAGTTTTCATCATGGTACTTATCCAGGGCACCTTTTTGCCTGGTTTTCACGATTGGACGAATTTTTTCTCTTTACTATTTTTTTTGACTTTTTTAGATTTTTCAATTTTTTTGTGTTTTTGATATTTCCGGATAGCCTTGATGCTTTACATGACCACTCAATGTTCTGAATCCATTGACGATGCCGATGTAGAGACTGGTGCCATAATATGCCAATAATGATCTTTCTGGAGCAATTGTCCTATTAGGATCCTCGCACATGCATACAACTGATTGATGTCATTGTGATCCTTTGATACTAGAGTTGGCCTTATGAGAATACACACATCACGATAGAGTGCCATGAGAGTCCTTATGATAAAGAGTTGCTACCAAGATGTGATGGATTTGTGACATGTGATGTTTGGACTTAGGCAAGATGTAGGAGTATGATAGATGATGGTAGATGTGGGAGGATTGTTTGGATATTTAGATGAATCACTTTTTATTTTCAAAACTTGGGATGTTGGATGGTGGAATTTGTAGTGTTGATTGGCATAGCATTTGGAACCATGACTTTTGGATTCCTTGCTTGATGACCATCTTGAAGGAGGAGGACATTTATTGTATGTGGGATTCCTCTTTTCTTGTGGCTCCACATTTTGATTGACTTTTTCTTTTGAAATATTTTCTTTGCTTGATCCAATTTTCTTTGGGACCCATTTTAGCTTTATTTGTCCACTTGTCTTTTTGTTTGATTCAGTGGCGTTTGACATTTTATTTTTGAATTTTTCATTTTTAGGAATTTCATTTTTGTTGGTTCCAAATGGGAGGTTTATTGGAATGACGGTTTATGGTGTGGATGGAGGGAGTGTTGGTAGAAATATTATGACAAGGATTACTCATGGACTCTATTTTGAAATTTGTATTCGATAAAGTTGCCCCAATATTGAGGAGGTACTAGTAACACCATTTGATTTACTAACAGAGGAAGAGTCAAGACCTTGATGTCTGTAATTTTCCATTAGCTATATTGGTTCTCAAATTCCTTGCTCGTGTATGCCTAGTCCTTTGCCTTGATATTGCATGCTTTGACAAATTTTGTTTGCGATGGGGTATTTGTCATTATGGAAGCAAGATGATAACCCATCATTGTGTATGTGGACACTGTTACTTGGAATATTCTTGTCTGCAAGAAAGCTTTCTTTGAAAAAAGTGGATGATCCAAGTTGATAGGATGTCTTAACTTCATTGACATGTGGGACATATTTTTTATTAATGTCTTTGGTTTGATCTTGTGACATGTCACATTTAGATGATTCTATTGGTGCTTCCAAGTCGATGTCGAAACCATCTTTATGGTCAGTGTCATAGAGTCCAGTGAATTCATCTATAGCTTGATCACTTGTAAATATGTCTACAGTAGAAGAGTCTTGTTTTAAAGGAAGATTGTCTATGTGTCCAAGGGAGGAAATTCTCTCATTTTGGGAAATGCCGATATTTAGAGCTTGGATATGGTCGTCATCAAGTGTTTGGTCATGAATGGCATAAAGGTCAAGGAGTGGATCATTTTGGACTTCTTTGTCAATGGTTATCTCTTGGTCAAAGATGGGATTGTCTTGCATAACATGATTGGGAATGAAGTCTTTGTCAAGGACCAGTGTATTTTGAATGCCATGTTTGTCTTGAAGGACTTCTTGAATGGAATTAAGGATGGGGTTATGGGAAGGATTACTTTGATCTTGACATGAAGGTGAAGTTATGATGTCATGCTTTGGGTTTTTGTCTTGACATGTATCCTTAGATTTAGGCAATGAAATGTGACTTTGGACAAGGCTAGAATTTGCATGACTAAATGGGGTGAATTGGAAAGGATTAGTGGATAAAGGACTAGGGTAGGATGTGGGGGCTTGATATAGGTTATTGGATGGTTGACCAGGATAGGACATGGAGACTTGGACAGGATTGGTGGATGAGGGACTGGAGTAGGACATGGAGGATTGGAAGGGATAAGTTGAAAGTTGGCTTCCCTTGTCAAGGTTAGGATAAGGGTGACAATTAGATGTTTGTTGTATATTAATGGTGTGGCTTGTGTTAAATGACTCTTGATAGTGAGGGTAGATGGTTGAATGAGTAGGACTTATGGATTGTTTCTAAGAAGGGCCTTGGTATTTGGATTGTAAGAATTGTCTTTTGAAGTCTACGACTTGTTGGTATTGACCCTTACGGAGTAATTGGTATTCAATTTGACTAGAAAGCATATCAAGGTCCATGGAAGAAATGATGGTGCATTGAATTACAGAACATGACAATGCAAAGGTATGCAAATAGTGACAATGTTGTTTAACGGGGATGTCAAATGCCAAGACTAAAAATGAGAGGTATGACACTATTTTTTTTTTTTTTGGATTTTTAGGAATAAGATGTGCAAAATGATTGACTATTCTAGGATATGCAAGTGAATTTGATGGAATTTTAGAAAAGGTTTACTCAACCACTCAAAGCTTGGTCTATTTCTCAATTTGGATCATCAAAGGACTTGTTGGTATGACTAAATGACAAGATGACAAAGTGACTGAGGTTCCCTAACTAGAATTTTGAGTTGGAAAGTCTCACAAAAAGGGAAAAAGACTAAAAGAGGTGATTTTGTTTAAGTCCAATGACAATTTAATTTTGAAGGAAAAGATTTGACTAAGTATGGTAAGTTTTCCTAACCAAAATCTGCAAATGAAATGAGAATCTAAGAACTAGTTTATGGATGAAAATGATAATGATGGACTTCTAAAGATGCAACTAAAAAATTTGCAAGTTTGAACCTATGGGTAAATGCAAGCTAAAGATGCAAATAATGGAAGATTTGAGCAATTTTCATTCTGGTATTTGACAGAGGCTGCTGGAAAAAGATGTTTGATATCAGATTGGATAAGTTTGGTCTCGAGTTTTAGACTGCAACAGTGTTTTAGTTTTTATCAGGAAAATGCATCGTTCTAGGTTGTGAATGCATTGCAGTTTAGCAGATGTGTCACAGTTTCAGCGAATGTGGTTTTATAGATAGCAGATGCGACTTAGAAAATAAATTGTGGCATTTTGTTAAGCAAATGTGGTTCAGGACAGGCAAATGTGTTACTAGGAATATCAAATGTAGCTTATCAGAGTGAATGCAACACAAAAAATGGCAAATGTGGCATAGTATAGTGAATGTGTTGCATCAAATGCATTGCAGTAGAATAAGTCAAGTTTCTTTGGAATTTTTGGCAAAATTTTGAAATCGTTTAAGGTTGAATGTTTGTTTCTAGGTTTGTGAGATGGTGTTTGTTTGTTTGAATGTCTCAGAAAACACTTGTAAAACACAATATCTTGTTTGATCATGCATAAAGAAGATAAGTACAACCCTAGGTTAGGCAAGGACAATATTTGCTAGATTCCACATGGGTTTCCCCAACCACACTTATTCTTAGCAGATGAATTTAGAAGCTTGGCCACATGGGCTCCCCCTTATAGTGCACTCACTTCTCAGGTAAACCAAGCTTCCAACCCCCATAAATCTCCCAAGGTGGGTTGATCACCTCTACTAAGAACTGCGAGAATGTGGATGCCTTCACAATGACTGTTGTGCTAGAAAATAGAAGTGATTTTGGAAACTACACAAAAGTTTTTTAGTTTGGGACCCCCATTCGAGTGGCCACACATGGGACAAGATTAGCTCCAATAAGGAGGAACTCCATCTTCAAGAGGTTACGCACAATAGGGTTTTGAGGATTTCACTTGTTTGTGTGACACATCCACACTCGTAATCCTAGGCTTTCCGTTAGGATTCATGTAACGCCCTGTCATGCGAACCCCAAATGACAACTAAAGCAACAATTTCCACATAATTTTTTTTTAAAGTAAAACTAACATACATGAGATGCACATTAAGTTATGACGTGAAAATTCATTTAAACAAATCCACTATCACTTACGTCCCTTGGGGTACACGAGGATGCATTACGAAACTTAGTTCCCTACATCAATGATAAGGAATGAAAACCAAATATAATCCATGACAAAGCATACATATAAAACCATCAATAAGAACCATTCATTTAAATAAATACAACACTTTGAAAAACATCTGATATGGAACCATATCCACACAAGGTTTACCAATGCCAAAATATTACATCACATCCTTTTCATTACTTTACATTGTTCAAGTCTTACAATGATATAGACATGTTTCCCAATATGGGCAGGAATCACATGACATAATAGAATGGTACAACTCTGGAGTTGCCGCAACAGCACCAATCTGCACCTCTCGATCCTTGACTGGGGACCCAATGGGGTGCTTAGCACGTTCCACCTGACCACGTGGGTCCGAAGACCCACCCCCCGTGCTAAGGAGCTGACAAGAAGAGACCTCAACCAAGAACATCCAAATAGGGAACCACAAGACTCAACGCCATACAAAGGTATCATAAAGCAAGTATTACAATGACATAATCAACAACATTCATGAGTCAATAAAATCAATAAAGTTATGAAACTAATCACATTTAACCCAAGCAATAACAATTAAGCAAGTCACCAAAGAACATTCATAAATCATTTCCACAAGAATCTGAAACAACATAAAGATTACAATAGCCAGAGGCGACAAGAAACAAGAACAAGGGTGTCTAGTGGAGAGTGTCATCGCATAGCTCCCACGGGATTCTCCTGGCCCTTCCTCCAACTGAGGCGCCGGCACCCATTTATGGATCTCCTGGCCCTTCCTCCTCACTGAGGCGCCGGCACCATAGGGTAGCTAATGCAGAGCCGATAATCTCTCATGAAGATGAGACTACAACTTCGCCGATTACGGCCTTCTCAGTCTATCACTAGTCTATGGTAGCCCTAATGCATAGACGAGGAAATCCAGTTTTAATTATCTTTTGTGTTTTACTACCCACCCCCCCTAAATTCTATTGTTTAGGTTATCACTTGTTTAATTACTCTTTCGTGGGTTATCCTGAGCCCTTCCTCATCTTGAGGCGCCGGCGCCCACGAAGAGCCACTCTCCCTAAGACCCCTAACATAAACCAAACTAGGCAAGGGTGGTACCATAACAGATAAATAAACTCAAGACCAAACCATGCGAGGCACTAACCATCTCGCTATAAACACATAATCAACTTCTCAACAATTCATGTACAACCTTTTTAAAATCATGATATCAAAACACTTGCCACAACAAGGGCACCTAAAGAGAGAACATCAACTGACAATAATCTCAAGCCTCTGGAAGCCAAAAGAACGACAATCCACAAACAAGGGAGAAATGAAGCAACAAGATTAAGTTGATGATACGTAGCTTCAAGCCAATTTCAACACCAACCCAATGAATAAAAGACCCTCAAATCAACATAAACTAAGAAGGTAATACTTATCAGAACATCAAGGACTTCAAGATATTCACAAGAATCCCAACCAGAAACAACTCAATAAAGCAACCATAACAAAATCAACAACCAAACACTCAAATGAAATGACATTCATTATCCAAATCAATTAACCACTAGAATTGAATAACTTTACAACTTAAAAATAATCAAGCATTTTGTGATAACACTCTCAAGTATGCTAATAACTTATCCATAAAGAGAATTTACAATTTAGCCATTAAATGATTATAAAGGGAAACGATATCCAAAGGACCATCCCGAAATAGAAACATTCTTTTACCATCACCATTTTAATACATATACAAGCATACATATTACAAGTTAAAATATATTAAAATATGAGCAATATATTGCAACCACAAAATATGTTAAATACTTATTTCCTTACACACACACACACACATATATATATGAATATCAAAATTAATTCTGCTCTCTTATCATTCATCTTAACCACTAGACTCAATAAAATAATGAAATGCAACTTGATAGCCAGAGGTAACTTGCTTATTCAAAATTACTATAATAATATGAATGTAATAAAATAATGAAAGGCCTAACATTACTCAAACGATAGGTTTTCTTTAATTACAAGGTCTAGATTGTATATAAAATTTACTTGTGATAGTTCTATCTTTTTATCCTATGTTTCACCATTCTAAAATGGCTAGAAGAGTGAAACAGAGGGGTAGAGATCAAATATCTTCCTTGATACATAACCTTCAAAATAACCCCAAGAAGCATGTTAAGTCTCTACTAGGAATTTAGAGATAAGATTCTTACCTTACAAAGGAATCTAATTCATCATTTTAGAGACCAATATTCTCATAAGCTTGCAATTTTCTTAAGAGTCGAGGTTCTTCCAAAATACGTGAAAGAACCAAAGATATGTTATTCTTAATACACGACTCGAAAGATAATGCTATATTCAATGTGACTTAAGTCATAAGGAGGAACAAAAATCGTCAATCGAATTAAGTTTTAAGTTGAAGGCAAGCCATAATCTGATACACTGAGGTGAAGGAAACCAAACGTATACTAGGTGTTGGTCGCCCCCACTAGGTATCCTACAGCCGAACTCGCCATGGTATAAGACTCGTAACAAGAATGTAATTCCTCTATTGGTCCAGGGAACGGTTTTTATATTGAAGAATCTATCCTACCCTAAGAAAGGACTCCGATTAGTAAGGAGATCAATGAAAGATACAGGAACTAGGATCCCCTAAAGTAGCTGGATTGAAAGCTAAAAGAAAGGCACATTTTAATGAGGAAATAGTTTGCACCTCCAACTTGGGAGACGTATACAAAGCTGGAGGAATTGGCTTGGCCAAAGAAAAAAAACCATGAGTATTCAAGATTCACTACATTTACTTAACACTGTGGGAGAGTAGACGATTAAAATCTTTACTTGCCACCAACGTGAAAGGTTAGCAATTGCATCTTGTTAAATAAACACGGCACCTAGAATGACTATTGTCAAGAATCTCCAGGTAAAAACTGATTGCCCCACCGCACCTAAATTCATCTCAAAGATTGTTGCAAGAAAGTTTGTTGAGAGAGATGTGATCCATCCCCCTCATTTAAAGGTCGATATTGAATACACTAACTGATGTTATATAATCATTGAATGAAATACAATGTCAAGCATCAACCTATATTTTCATAATTACAAAAGTAGCGATGACATGCAGCGCCATCAATGGAAATATCCACAAAATCTTATTGTTATGATTTATGAAGAAACAAAATATGTTTTAGAGAATGGGCACGACACAGGGATTATAAAAAGAAAACGTCGAATAACAGTGGCGTCCTGGAGTGTCATAATCTGCACAAAAATGGATTTTGCAAGGAAGCTCTCAAAATCTTTGAATCAATGAAGGGCTCTAGAACACATCCTAACATTGTAAGCTTTGCTAGTGTCCTGGGCGCATGCAATCATGCTGGTTTAGCGGCTGAGGGGTGCGTAGCTCCACACATCAGTAACCTTAGTTGCATTACATATATAGTCGATCACTTGGTATGCGTGGTTGAGGTTCATGCCCGTGCTCACTAGCTTGAGGATGATCTAACCTAGTAATTATAATCATTTCCCACCACTGAATTACAATAATAAATGCTCTAAAAAGGGACAGAGGGCTACGCTGGAGGTACGCAGCTCTATATGGCTTAAGGGAAGAATATTGGTGATGCTAAATGGAACAATCTGAAAAGAACATAGGCTTACAGTAAGATTATACGCGCTAGCTATCATGCATGCAAAAATGTGGAAACAACGACAAGGCACCTAAAAAGAAACTCTACACAGAGGTCTAAATTCATACGCGGAACGAGGAGCTCTATTGTTGGTTGATTATGACCACTTGATATAGGTTATCCAAATCGTTCTCTACAAAAAATAGATAGCCTAACAAATCACAACCGAAGGTTAGAGGAATTATGAGGCATGATGAAGTTGCAGATGGCGTAAAGATGTAACAGTCAAGCACACAAATTGTTCCAACAATCAGTCTAATAAAGAATGGAAGTTACGTCCATCCATCGCTTAGGATAAAAAGGAAGTTTCGGATACCAGGTAAGGACATCTAAAGTATAAGATGAATTTATCAAGGAAAGGCTTAGAAACTCAAAAGAAAGGGAGTCGATTAGGTAGAGTGGCTCGTCTGAAGACCGTCATAAGGATTTTTATTTTTATTTTTATTTTTATTTTTCTCAAGGATCTATACATATAACGAATAACAAGCATTGGATACCATAGGGCATACCTATCATATGAAATCGGCACATCAAGTACAAAGCATAACACAGGCTTCAGCTGGAAAGCACAACGGAGTATGAAATTCGCTAAACACAGATTCAAATTGCCAAGCAGGACAAATACATCAATCATAGGATATAAAACGCAACTCATAGTATTGAATGCGACAGTTACAGGATAAACACAAATTGGTTTGCTAAAAAAAAACCTTCTAAAAAAATAATTTGGCAAAGCACAATCAAATTATTAAACAAGTAGCCGGATTATAAGAAGAAAAGAAAACAAATACTCATCTGTAAATTTTGTCCATTCCATTTTCCTTGAGCAACGCCTTCCAATCATCCACCATCCCCTTCGTCAGAACGATTTCAGTCCCAAACTACAAGGGTTCCTGTTTGTTTCCTATGAATCTACGTGGTCTCCCATTATGAATATTGGTGTTAACTCTTCACATGACCTCCACCGCCTCTTCCCAAAATTGATTCTACATAAAGCATATATCCAACGAGATTTTGATTTTAATTTTGATTTTTGTTTTATTTTTATTTATTTTTATTTATTTTTATTTTTATTTTTACTTTATTTATTTTATTTTTAAGACAAAATCAAGCAATCCTCATTAAAAAGCAAGTTTCCCCATCCAGATTTAGTTTCCAGTTGTGCATGAACACGTTTTCTTTTTTTAATTTTATCTTTCTTTTTCTATCTTTCCTTGCTTTTATTTCCTTTTTAATTTGTTGTCCTTATCTTCATTCGATTTGGTAATCCATTATAACATTTAATTTCCTTATACTATTTACCCATCTTTTGCATTAATAATAAATATCAACCTTAAAAAGCAATTGTCAATAATTTTGATTATTATTAATACTTTATAACTTAATAATTAATAATTAATAACTTTATATTTTAACTCTCTTTATAATTTAATAATTTATTTAATTCCAAGCTACAAATCATGTTGAACACCCAAAACGACATAATCTATCTAATTCAAAATTAATTTATGTTTTCTATTATCAATTTAATTTAATCGAATTGATTAATCAAGACTAACCATAATATCAATTTTATCACCTAACTTAAAGTCAATTAAACAAGGAAATCAACAAAGTGTCTCAAATCAACCTAACATACTTACACCAATATGACAAAGAACCAAATGCAGAGGGGCACTACAATTCACATTTATATACTATTCGGGGGTAGCTTGGCCAAAGAGCTCCATTGTCAGTTTGAGTCACCTTGGGGTGAGTACTTTTTCCCACCAAGGAAGGCCCAATTCCTAGAGTCAATAACTGTTTCTCTTGCACCCAGGATCACACAAGTGTGCAAGGGGAGAGGGTACTTTGATTATTGAATCGAGGTGACACATAAAATAGATGGGTCTGGTTTTCTGATCACCTAGTTTGCACAAGGTGAGAATGTAATCACCTACCACCTTCAAGCATAATAAAGAAAAATTATTTAACCCCCTAATTAATTCTAAGTGAGACAAGCAAATGTTCTTTTTAAAGCACCAATGGAAGTGTTTTCTAATCTAAAACAAACACAAGAGGTTTCAAAATAATATGCTTGGACATTCGAACCTACAAAACCACTTTTTAGTAGTCTAAAAAGATGTCTTGGACCCATGAAAATTCAAAGCCACGTGTTGCAACAACAGATTAGCAACCAGAAAAACCCATACACTACTAGAATGAAATGATAAATTAGGAAAATTTCAGAAAAGACCAAAAGAAAAATTTTACCAGATGAAAGCGTCGTAGTAGAGAAAATGCGTCAATCTGTACAGCAAATGCGGCTCAGGTCTACATGCTAGAATCTAGCAGTCGAATGCATCGATATGTAGAGCTAATGCGTCGTGGTCTTCAAATGTGTCATTATAGATGGCTAATGCATCGAATATGAGTAAATGCGGCTTTTTGTCAAGAAAATGCATCTTAGGATGGTGGATACATCACTCTGCAAAGAAAATGCATCGCGATAGAATGTTTGTGGCTCAAAAAATTATGAATGCGTCATTCCGTACTTGTACCTACAAGAACACAAAAAATTTGTATAGAAAAAAGAAAAATGCTTGATTTTGGCATTGGGTTCACCAATATAACTATGGGGAAATTCTAGGTTAGCAGATTGGTAGCTAAATAAATCAAAACCCAAAGTAAATATGAAGCACAAAGGAGGAAAACATGAAAACAAAGAGAGATATCACCTTGAGTCTTCAACCTCCATGATTGATCTCCATTACATCTCTATTTGTTGCAATATGTAATTTTCCCTCATATTTTATGTGAGCAATATGTGACAATGCCGAGACCAAGGAAAATGTTGAAGGATTTGATGACAAAATGCAATACTATGCAACTATGCAACTAGTAAGTGTTGGACTTGTCGTTGCACCAAAATATCGACCTTTCAATTCCCAATACAAGCTTTGGTTAAGAACTATAGGAGGCGGTTAGACCATGTCACAAACCCAAGCGCTATTGTTGTAAGGTGTGACCCCGCCTCCTATGGTTCTTAACCGAAGCTTGTATCGGGCATTGACAAGTCAATCTTTTGGTGCTTCGGCAAGTCCAACAATTGGTATCATAGCTAGTTACAGGTTCAAATCCCACACTTATGATGAGGGGGGATTGTTGCAGGGTGTGGCCCTTAGTCTTCCTTGCAACACTAGCATTTGGGTTTGTGACATGGTCTAACCACCTCATGTGGTTCTTAACCAAAGCTTGTATCGAGCATTGATAGGTCGCTCTTTTGGTGCTTCGGCAAGTCCAACAATTATTGTTGCAAGGTGTGACCCTTGGTCTTCCTTGCAGCACTAGCACTTGGGTTTGTGACATGGTCTAATCGCCTCCTGTCATTCTTAATTGAAGCTTGTATCGAGAAATGATAGATTGATCTTTTGGTGCAACAAGTCCAACAATTGGTATCAGAGTTTGTCACAGTTTCAAACCCCATTCTTGTGCTGGCGGGGGGATCGTTGCAAGGAGTGACCCTTGGTCTTCCTTGCAACACTAGTGCTTGGGTTTTTGACATGGTCTAACCGCCTCCTATGGCTCTTAACCGAAGCTTGTATCGGGCATTGATAGGTCAATCTTTTGGTGCAACGGTAAGTCCAACAGGAAGCAACTCTAAACTATGACTCTAGTATGCTAAAATGCCAAGATAGATGAAGTATACCTAAGACAAGAGCTAAAATGACATAAAATTGCAAGAGCATGAGATGACAAGATTGCAAGAGATATGGGAGATGTGCAAATGAGACCAAAATTGCCATTTTATAGAAAATACAATTTTGAAATTGAAAATTGACAAGTGCCCCTAGAATCAATGGACAAGATTCAATGTGACAAGCCAAAATTAGGGTTAGGGAAACATTAGGTCAAATTTGAAATGAGTGGACAAGATTTGATTTGAGAAAACTAAATCAAGGGTTAACAATGCATGTGACAAGGAGATAAGAATGACACAAAAAAGAGAGTGGGAAAATCAAATAATATTAGAAATTACTTGATTTATGGAGGAAAAAGGCTATTTTGAATTAAAAATTAATTTAATTCAAAAGGTGGGGTCATGTGGCAATAAATAATTGATTTGAATTATTTACTTGGAGAGAGAAAATAGAAAGTGAGACAATTTTAAATAAATGATTTTATTTAAAATTAGAAAAACCCAAGATGGACCATAATTAAATAAATTAAAGAATTTATTTAATTATAAGAGGACATAAGATATTAATGATGTATTTAAATAAATAAATAAGAGTAAGATTCAATATATTTTATCTTAAGTGTCTTTTTTGTCAAAATTTGGGGCCTTAATCTTACATTTTAGCCATGTGAAACTTCTATTAATGATCTTTTTTTTTGGCTTCTACCATTCTAATCCCTTATATACACCAATTCATTCTAGCAACTAGCAAGTTAAAGATTCCTCTCTTATTATAAATGGGATATAACTCATTCCCATCATCTGAGACACTCTAGGAACTTTACTAATTCCAATTGATTTGATTTGGAAAGTAGTAAATTTTGAATAGTTCTACTTATGGGCCTCATATTCATCATCAAAATAAAACCAAAAATGATATAGGCTTAGTTGATGTTTAAATAGTGATCAATGCATATTTTTACATTTATTTGTAAGGATATAACCCATTCTCTTCACAACCATGCAAATTTACCTAATTTTTTTCTTAGAATTATTTGCATGGAGAAGAGAGTCCCAAGATTATGCACCAATGATTATAGAGAACTACACTCCTAGCCTATGTTTGATATAATTTTATGTACATCATAGAGTTGCTTTGTAAGTTCCAAAAATTCCACCTTGCCACTTATATACTTATGTGAAATGTAAAGGATGAGAAATAGATAATCCAATTACCTCATCAATTAATAGCTATAGTGGCTTCTAAGAACATGTTTTTTCTAAGTCATTTTTTATTAGCCTAATTAAACAAAAAACAAATGCATCATTTACTCTTTTAAAGTGAATTGGATTGCAAAGAGATCTAATTGAGGATAATGTTCATAAATTTTCTTTTGTCCTAGGGTTATTAATACTTTATTTAGTATGGGAAAAATTAATTTTCCTACCATCAAATAAACCAAATAAGAGGTCATATAATAATTTATATCTCTTGCACTTTGGATAAATACTTTTGTATTATAAGTGTAGCTTAAACAATTCAATCCTTGTTTTATAAAATGACACAAATAAATATAAACATCCGTAGTTGATTTTTTTTTGAATTTTTGTTGCCCTTGACCCTATTCAACAATGTAATAAAATCATTTATCTCCAACTTGAAGTTACTCTTGTGAAGTAATTTTCATTACTATTGACATTCTATGTAAACCTTCATTTCCCATAAATCATAACTAATTTGAGAGATATTAAATGGGATATTCATAGTTGGAATGGTGCCTCTGGTTGTTGCATTAATCTCCCCTTTCATGCTTAAGTCAAATACCCAAGTTATAAAATAAAAATTTGGCTAAGTGTTAAGTCTTTTGGAGTTTTAAGGGTATACATCTTTCCATGCCTCTCCTATCACTCCTAAAACCTCGCCCTGAAGCCTTATGAAATTGGCCTAAGTGTTAAAATTTTTAAAGTTTCAAACTTTTTTGGTTTCCCTTACACTCATGCCTCCTAAAAGCATCCTATGTCCTCGAAGTTTGAAGTGTATTATTGACCAAGTGTTGTTTTGTTTAACTTTTGGACTATCAAGGTTGCTCTTCCCTTCCTACCATTCCTCAGCTTTCCCAATCCCTAAAGAAAAAATACTTCTAAAAATCCTAAGTCCTTATATCCTTCATAATTTCACACTTCCTCCTTCATTCATCCTCATCAGATTTTCCAACTTAATCATGCTTTCACTAATGGTTTAATGCTCCAACATTTCCCTTATTCGACTCCAAATCCCTCAATATTTTGAACTTTTATGCTTTCTCATCCCTTCATGCTTTCCTTTCCATTATTAATACATTGAAGTTATGACTTTCCTCTAGTGACATCATGCTGAAATATTATTTTGTCAAAGTTTCATATTGTCTCATCCCCATTCCCATGACAAATAGTTTGACAAGGGCCAGATGGCCCAATGTTTGATGAATGAATTATTTGATAGGGTATTAGAGGTGGACGTGCCCACATCTTAAGTCTGATAGGTATACAATTCAAAGGAGGCTCCATGGCTTGATGGTCTGACCAAGTAAGCATTAAGTTTTTTTTGGGGGCATCAAAGGATTGTATGTTCTTTTCCTAGGTCCAATAGGAATGAAGGTAAGAAATGACCTAATGGTCCACCAATAAAAAATTCCACTCTAGAAGACATGTTTTCTTTGATCCACCACTTTGTAATGATATTAATGCTTGTGCAATATAGTCACCAATTATTATATTTGTCAAAGGTCCAAAAGTTATTTTATGATTGACCATGATTTGTTCAATGTTGTAGATACCTATTTTTGATAATGTCATTCATCAAGATGTATTTTTTAGTATAGTTCCTTGGAAGATTTCATCTTATAATAGGCCATCAATAGAAGAATATTTCTCATTCCTTAGTTAATTAGATCCCTTTCTAAACATGTCTTATTTTCACTAGTTGAGGTGGCAACTAGAACTTCTTTCTGGCTTTCCATTTTTTCTAACAATTTTGGTATCTCCATTCTAGAATAAAAGTCCTATAACACCCATTTGATGGAAGTTCCTTCTTAGTTTCTCTTCAATGACTTCCATCTTCTATAAATCTACTATTGTAAATATGCTTAACACCTTTGAATCAATAAAATCATTTTTATTTCACCTCTCCTTTTTTCTAATGTGTTGTGTAATTTCTGTTTAAATTCATATTTGAATGATTTTAAACTAATTTCTTACATATATATGTGTGTTTATTTTATTTATAATAATTACCTATAGATTTAATCCCTCATAGTATCTATCCAATCCCTTACTTCCATGTCTATGTGTAGGAATTTATAAATGGAGAATTGTTTGAGTTTAAGTAGTTTCATTTATCCTCTATATTTGTATGGACAAGGAGGAAAACAATTTAAATCTTGGTGCATCACTTTTTTAATTGTTTGTATTTCTCTCCATTTTCCTTTGCAAATCGATAGAATGTTAGTAGTTTATAGGTTTAATCTATGTTGATTTTGTTCAACACATACATATATATTTAGTAGGGATCCATCCCTTTATATTAAGGTTTGATCTCAATAGAAAGGTCCCACATTGTGAGATCACTCCCATTGTGTCATTGGAATGTTCAACCAATTTCAACAAAGAGTACAGTTTCAAGTGACAATAGTAACCTAGAAGCAAATATTCTTAGCTAGTCAACTAATTCTTATTGATAATCTTAGAGAAAATATTTGAATGTTTATTAAAGAATTAAATAGCAAAGACACTATTTGTCATATTATACTCTGGGTGATGTGAGAGCTAAAATTTTCCTCAATAATTTTTAGAGTTATATATAATAATTTATTCACCAAGCCAATATTTTTTGTAGTGTGAGAGTCATAGTACTTGGCACATGTTATAACTATTTTAGGGGACTAGATTGCTATGGGGAATGTAGCAATTTGAACAATTGCACTGTCTATGATTTTTATAATACATTATTATGGTTCATAACCTTAAAAAAATAGTTTATAATTTGTGGTAGATGCCCTTTTAGGTAATTTTTCTATCCCTTCTATAGTTAAAGAGATTCTCTCTTATTGAGAAGTAATTAAATATTTTTATATTGAATTTTATCACTTTGCACATGAGGCATTATTGACCATGTTGGAGTGACGAGAAGTGAATTTCCTTAGGTTTAGTATATTGATTTATAAACATAAATGTAAGTTTTTATAATATATTGATGCTTTATGTGATTTTTCTATTCATAAGAGCTTTCATATGTGTATATTGTGTAATGGGTTAAATTTTATCTTCCTATAATTCTCATTTCACTTATTTTATATTTTATTTTGAATGATTAGTAATGATAAATACAAGGAAAATAAACAAAGAATCAAACACATAAGATTTAATAGACAATTAACCTTTATACCCTATTTACCTTGCTCTAATTGAGATGAAGTGAACTACACCATTGAAGATCCACTCGATAAGATGATATTTGTAGTGGATGTAGTTGTGTGAATGTGGATTGATATTATTTTCACCTACATGATAGTAGCTCAAGGATTGGTAATTAAAATTAACATAAGATTAGCATAGAATGGATGAATTAAAATGGAGGAGAAAAGACCCAATTTATATATTTTCCACGAGAAAAAGGAAGGGCCAAGATGCAAAGTTAATGGAGGGCTAATATTTGAGGATTGTAGAGACATGTATCAAAATCTTAGCCTTGTGAAAAGTGACACAAGGCGAAAGAGGGAAGAATACAAGGGTCCCATGAGGTTGAAGGGAAAGAATTCTCACACATGTGTGAGCAAGGTGGCATGTGTAAGATATATGAAGGCTACACACATGTTTGAGTAAGATAGTTGGCCTGGTATAATAGGACAAAGATGAGGTGGAGGATTGAGAGGGTTTTAAGTTTACAAGATTGCATTCTCACACATGTGCGGGTAAGAAGTGGGATGAGTAAGCATTCCCACACATGTGGGGTCATGAGGATGGTGGGAAACATGCCAAATGATAAAAAGTTTATATTTTGATCCATGTTAGTATATTGGATGGTTAGTGTGATTGAGGATATTAGCATGGGATGATTACGCTTGATCCATGAATAATTGAGGCATAATGTAGCCATTAATACTCAATCTTAAACAAGATCATTCAAATGAAAGTTAAACTAAATATTTATTGAAACTAAACATTATAAACTACAAAAGTGTTTAAATGTCTACTCTAACCCATTTGAAACTTATCCTATTTTGGGAGTGGTGTCATGTTGATGTGGTACAACAACCCTTTCCCAATCCCATGATCAATGAGCTTGTTTTAATCGATTCTATTGAAGAGAATCAATGAAACGGTTGTGATATGTAAATGAAAACATGATTTATGCTAAAATGAGTATGATGCAAAAGCTAATCTAAATGATATTTAAACTAAAAAGATACAAACCCTAATTATCTAGTTAGCTAAATGGATGCATTATGGAAGCCATTAATGGAAGCTAAGCTATCTATGCAACTATTTAAACTAACATATGCTAAATGTGAGTTAAAAATGAGTGTGAGTGTGAGTGATTTCAACAACATAAGTTTGCTTTGAAAAAAATGGATCAATTTGTCTCCAAATAGTGTTCTATTTATAGGAAAGCAAATGAGAAATGGAGGGTTGAGATCAAAAAGGCTAATGAACTATCAAGGATAGAGGAAATTGGAGGCATGGATCATGGATTCTGATCAATGAGTGAGAATGCAAGATGAGATTTAATCAAGGGTTCTCATTCCTTCCAAACAAGCATACTTTTGACTTGTACAAGAGGTCAAAAGTTAACTTGCACAAGAAGTCACAAGTTAGCTTGCATATGAAGTTTTGTGAGAATAATCCCCTTTTCAAATAATTGGAGAGAGAATATTCTTTGGAATATTCTCATGGGTGAGAGAAAAGGATATTTTACAAATTAAAACAAAGTTTAATTGTGCAAAAGGGGAGAAAATATTCCATGGGAATATTCCCCTTTTGTAGGAATGTGCAAAGGAGGAATATTCCCTTAGAATATTACCTTGCAAGTGGGGGGAAATTAGATTAATTAGATAATTACTAATTAAACAAGGGTTTAATCATGCAATTATGGGATTTAGAAGAATAAAGTGATATTTATTAAATTAAATGATTTAATGAAAGGGGGAAAGGTAAAATGACATTTAATTAAATAACTTAGGGTTATTTAATTAAATAAGAAGGTTTAGGGAAATAAATTGAATAGTTTGATTTATTTAATTTAATGAGATGAAATGTTAGCGTGAAAAGGGGGGAATTAACTCGATTAAATTAATTAGGTTAATAGATGCAAATGATGCAATTAATTAAATAGCTAGGCTGATTTAATCAATTAAGCAAAAAGAGGATGGATTTGAGAGGAAATGATGCTAGTATACCTTATTCGAGTGCATGATATCATTCAGGACATTTTTCAATGTCTACATTTTGCCCCTCTTTGAAGCGAGGTACCTACTGCTTCGGTTCAAACACTGATGCTCTTTAGATGAAAACTGCTGCTTAAATCAAAAAATAAATTTCTTTATTTTTGGATGCCCCACTAGAAGGATTAAGTTGATTCCTTGCCCCCTCGAGAAATCAGGAGGAAATTTTGAATTCTGGGTTGATTTCTCGACAAAGGTGAAAAGCTGCCCGATGGGGCCAAAAAGGCTTCAAGATGCAAACAGCATGCCAAAAACATGAAAAATGATGCAAAATAAGGTTTAGTTTGGAAAAATTCATGAAAATGATGAAAAAACCTAGCTTCATGGTTAAATTAGGGCTAAAAACTCTAATTTTCTAGCATAAATAAGCCAAGAAGGGTCACTTTCAATTCATTTGTGTATTCACACCTTAAGGAATTCTTACAAATTTAGCTCCAACCCTCTTATGATATGGCATGATGTGTGCTCCCATGACACATTTTTGACCAAGTTCGAGAGCACTAGAGGCTTCTAGGTGCAAGACCACTAGTATGTGATTTAGAACTTGATTTGAAATTTGACTTTTTGATGCATTTATTGTGTTTTGAAATTTAACTTTGGCAGGGTCGCTATATAACAATGCTAAATTGAATTTTAGCGACACATATGTGTATTGTGACGTAGTTCACAATTTAGAATTAGGGTTTCTAGTTTTAAATTGTGACACATATGTGTATAGAGACACATTTTTTTATTTCAAAATTAGGGTTAGGGTTTCCAAAGTTTAAATCATGACACATATGTTTCTAATGACACGATTTGTGATTTGCAATTTGAAATGCCTCGGGCATCATAGTTTAGAATTTGAATTATAGCGACACTATCGTAAATAGTGACGCTATTGTTATTTTGGAGCTAAAAAATTCCAAACTTAGCCAAAAAATTTTTAATATTGATGGTGTGTGCTTCATGGGTGTAGGAGGTGATCCCACCTTTGACGTCCTGCGAGCACCGACCCACAGTTTTGGAGAGACTTGGTGATTTATCTAAGTTGTGAAAGGAGCACCTCAGGGAGATTGGCCTATGGTACATCATGTACATGCTTGTCATCTAGATGCACTTGGCAATGATGACCGCACTGTGCGAGTGATGGAACAGTGAGACTTCATCCTTTCACCTTCCCGCAAGTGAGGTGACAGTGACATTAGAGGATGTATGGTGGATATTGCATTTGTCGATACATGGTGAGCACGTGATCTATGACTCTGATGTTGGTTGTGATGCCTATGACAAGGTGATGGAGACTGAGGACATCGTTCTAGTAACTTCACAGATCGACCTTGAGATGTATAGAGGTTGAATGCCCACTTTTTGATTGATAGTTGTAGTTATTATCTCTGGTTTGGTTTCTCTTCATCATTGAAACAGAGGATTTAGCCTAGGATGGGGCATTGCTTGGCACAAGATGCTCTACAGGAGGACATTGTTTGCATGGGGGCCAGTGATGTTGGCTTCATTATATCATGATATGCACGAATTTGTTTACTATGATCGGTGAGTTATTGGCATAGAGGTTACTTTGCTACACATTTAGGCTTGGGAGCACATCTCTATGCTTTGATTGATCGTTCAGATGGTTGATGTAGATCCAGATGATCTAGTGGTTTAGAGCTACAGAGGTTCCATCACTTTACAATACATTGGGTAGCTTGGGATTCCATACTGGCATCAGGTGCTCGATGATAGGACAATATTCAGATGGCAGCCCTGGCTATAGATGCTAGTGTGGTATGATGATGTTTAACTCTTATTTCCTAGATAGACCTGGTATATATACGGTGGCCTGACAGTTGGAGAGAGACTGGATAGGCCTGATGATCAATACACAACTATATTTTCTAGATCAACATGAGAGGTACCTACATGGGGACCTACATTTCTAGCTCTCGAGGTGGTTCAGGGCTTTCGATAGTTGGTTGTTCAGCTATGGGATTATGATCATGGATAGGAAGAAACTCAGATGATGCTTGCATATGATGCATGGTTCACAGCCCCTCGCTGGTAGACAGATCGAGTGGGTGCTCCCATGAGGGAGACCGAGAGGGAGAGGTGCAAGCAGAGGTAGGGGCAGGGGACAGGATGACTAGGATGGCCAAGATCAACAGGATGGACAGGATAGGAAGATCTTTGGGGCACCACCAGTGGGATAGCAGCCTCCACAACAATAGCTTACATAGTAGTAGTCTCCACAACAACAACCTCCACTAGGGCCAGATCCCTGAGATTTGTAGATTTAGCAACTGCAGCAGTAGGTTTAGACCATTACAAGTGAGAGGGATCAGGCCCACCAGTAGATTTTGGTGATTATTGTTGAGAGGGATTAGGCATGGTAGTAGGTACAAGCTGTCACGATAGAGCGAGACCATGAGTGGCAGCTCAGACAAACTGCCAAGACGTAATTAGCGTAGGAGGTCGAACGGTGCCAACAACTTGAGTCGATGACAGTATCGAGGGCAGATAGTGTATGCCAAGCTATATAGAGAGGCTGTGATTGAGGAAGCCTACTACATAATGCATTATCATAGGGATGTCCCACAGGAACTTCGACAACCAGATTATTCTTGGAGTGGGGCACAGACTAGAGCAGAGGATCAGCTAGAGAGACAAGCTGGAGAGGGGAGCAAGCATTAGGGCTAGCTCACGTGTATAGACACTTTTTGATCATTTCCCGATTCTTTTATACAAATATACATTTATGAGATCATTTTTGATAGCCTCATGAATATTGTATTTATGATCGATATACATACACTGATTCATATTTTTTACCATGACAACTATTTTTTGATATATATGATATAGATTCGATATGATGTGTTCATCTTATTTTATGCTTATGAATGTGTAACTATGGGAAAAATCTAGGTTAGTATATTAGTGCATAAATAAACAAACCCAAAGTAAATAATGAAGCACAAAGGAGGAAATAACATGAAAGTACAGAAATATATCACCTTGGGTCTTCAACCTCCATGATTTACCTCCATTACACCTTCTCTACTTGCTGCAATATATAGCTTTCCCTCAGATTTTATGTGAGAAATCTATTACTATGCCAAGACCAAAGCAAAATATTGAAGGATTTGATATAAAATGCAATACTATGCAACTATGCAACTAGTAAGCAAAGACTAAAGTATGCCTAAAGTATGCCAAAATTCCAAGAGATATGAAGTATGCTTAGGACAAGATTTCAAGAGCTAAGATGTCATGAGATAGCAAGAGCATGAGATGTGCAAATGAGACCAAAATTGTCATTTTATAGAAAATGTAATTTTGAATGAATGGCCAAGATTGAAGATTGACAAATGCCCTAGAATCAATGGACAAGATTCAACGTGACAACCCACAATTAGGGTTAGGGAAACATTAGGGTAAATTTGAAATGAGTGGACAAGATTTTATTTGAGAAAATCAAATCAAGGGTTAAAAATGCATGTGACAAGGAGATAAGAATGGCATAGAAAAAATTGAGAGTTGGAAAATCAAATAATATTAGAAATTACTTGATTTATGGAGGAAAATTGCTATTTTGAATTAAAAATTAATTTAATTCAAAAGGTGGGATCAGGTGACAATAAATAATTAATTTAAATTATTTACTAAAAGATGGAAAATTAGAAAGTGGGACCATTTTAAATAAATAATTTTATTTAAAATGGGAAAAATACCAAGGTGGACAATAATTAAATAAATGAAGGAATTTATTTAATTATGAGAAGACATGTAGGGATTAATGACGTATTTAAATAAATAAATAAATAAAATTTATTTATTTAAATAATTAGGAGGAAATGATAGACACAAATAATTAAATAAATTAAGGAATTTATTTAATTATGGAGAGATATTAAAGTATTAGTGATGCATTTAAATAAATAAGTATAATTTATTTATTTAAATAATCAAGAAGAATAAAAAACATGAATTAATTAAATAATTAAAAATTATTTAATTAATAGTTGAAAGTGGACCGAAGGACATAATTAAACATTTCAATTATGCTAGGAAGAAAAATGGCGACAATAGAGCTTGCAGGCCTAGGTCATTTTTATGTGTCTATATTTTTCCCCTTTTTGTCATAATGCAACCCATCCCATTGTGACAAAGAAAATTTAATCAAAAACATGCCCCAGCGAAGGTATGGAGTATCTATGCCCCCTCAGGAAAATTTTCAAATTTTGGTCTGGTGATAGAAAAATTTGGAAAGTGTCCCGAGAAGCTAATTTGATGATCAGAAAAGCTATGGTGCAAGCAGTTTCATATTTTGACATGTTTAAGTCAGCCAAGAGGTTGGTCAAAGTTGGTCAAAAGAGCCTCTAGTAATAAAAAGGTTGAAAAAACTCACTTTGACCCTTTAAATAGGTTGAAAATGGGTAAAAGTCAGTTCATTCACTTTCACACTTGTAAATTTGGAGAGCTCAAAGCTAGGAGATTGTGCGCAAAGATGGTGATTCCTGTTACAAAGCATCGTAGATACATCGTCAGGACCTTCAGACGACCAGAGGGCACAGACCAACCGATATGTACCCCACACCCACCTTGTTTCTTTATAATTTTTAATGCATTTTTAGGGTTTTTAGGAATGTCAACGAATGTGTTGTGACGCATATGCATTCATGTAAGTCACATTCATGGTCGCATTCAACACATTTTATGCGTCATGACACAAATGCAACAGGTCCGTTAGGTTTTCTATTAGGTGTCACACATTTTCCAATTGGCGTGACACATTCGCAAGATTGCAACGCAAATGATACATATAGTGATGTATTCACAATATTGCAATGCTTATGTGAAGCTTGGTGATGCATTTAATTTTTCAATGACACATTTGATGGAATGAGATGCAAGCGATTGAGGATCATGCATTTGTAGGTCAAACTACACAAGTGCCATAGCACGACGCAAATGTTGAATGAAATGACGCAAATGCCAAACCGTGACACAAATGAAGTCAACGCAACACATTTGACTTTGACTAGGGTTGACTAGAGTTGACTTAGTTTTAGGTTCACTTTTTTGCTTATGTTTAATTAGATAAATGGTAACAATGATTTTCAAGAATGTGTTGACTCTCATTTCTGCATGTGCAGAAACAACTACCATCAAACTATACGCGCAAGTTTAGGCCATTGAATTACACATTTTGGGATCAACTGATGGACCGTGAGAAGAGGTAATTGATGTGACTAGGGTTGTACTACATCACCTATATTCCCATTATCTGGGCTAATAGGGGACTGTTGACAACATTGGCCGAGAGATGACACTCGAAGACCTGTTCTTTCCATTTGTTGAAGGGGGAGGCGACTATTACTTTGGAGGACGTGTATTAGATTTTGCACATTCTGATCTAAGGAGAGTAGGTGGTGTGCGATCCACACCAACGAGTGTAGGGTGTGATCAAGTTGGCATGGGACTTGGTGTTGAGGGATATGAGATTCGGTGGGAGTACCTAGTTGAGCACTACCCATGGTGGGACACCATGTTATGCACTTTGATTGTTGGAGTCCTGATTCCAGATTGTCAGGGACATGGATTCCCGATCAGATGGGGAGATGTAATTGTGCGAATGCGATGGGACAAGACAGTCTTTGCATGGGGGCCTTATTTTCTTGGTATGCTATACCATCAGTTGCATGAGGTAGCATACATGGGCATGAGTAGCATTAGCTACGACGCGACATTGCTGATGATTTGGGTTTTGGAATCTTTCGAACACCGATTTAGAGGCCACAACTAGTAGATGGTATGTCGTTTGCGTTCTTATATGCAGGTGCTCTACAACAGACAAGAGTCAGAGAGACTAGATTTTAGTGGCATTGGACTCCATGACTGCATTTGTCTGGAGGCCGTATAGGGATTGCACATAGTTGGCTAAAGAGGGTGACCATTTGGTATTTTGTAGACAGTTTTGTTATCTGATTGGATGGATAGTATAGTCATAGCTGATTATAGAAATGTACCTGCTCTAGTGGGTACTTCATCAGTTCGGTGAGTAGCAGGGTGTGCCTATGGGTACAATAGAGTATGCTAGATTTGCGCAAGAGCCTACATGGGGTCCCACCATATCAGTGCCATTTTTTGAGCAACAGATAGATGGACTGGTGGTGCAACCATGAGGTTGGATTGGAGGTCCTATAGATTTGAGGATAACTATAGATTTTGATTTGTGGTGACAGAATCGCATACTGATTCCCTTGACCAATCTCGATGGACTAGCACCTGTGGAACATAGATTAGTTATACTGCAGGTGTAATGAGGAGGCTAGAGAAGTAGAGGGAAAGACAAAGGTTGAGGAGGTAGAGGGAGAGATAGAGGTCGAGGAGATGGGGGGAGGGGTGACAAAGATGAAGGAGGAGATGGCGGTGGTGGCAAGAGGAGGATGACAGGAGGAGATGGAGAGAGATAGGGTAGGAGGGTTAGACAACGAGTCTAGAGGGGGGACTTATATGCCATTCTTGAGGTGCCAGAGGAGGAGAAGAGAGATGATGGGCCCAAGTAGGAGGGTGTGAGATAGGAGGAGGAGAGACAGGAGGGGGAGAGACAAGAGGTAGAGAGACAACTAGAGGTGGAGATTAGACAGGAGTGAGAGGTGGAGGTCAGGCAGGAAGATGGGGAAGCAGAGGTTGAGGTAGTTGGAGGTAGAGGGGAGATAGGAGGAGGAGAGACAGGAGGAGGTGCACGTAGCAGAGGAAGCCCTAGATGTCGGGGGAGGAGAGGAGGGAGTTGGTGATGATGACAATGATCTAGATATTGGGGATGAGATGGATGAGGCCGAGAGGCATCTATGAGAGCAGATGATTAATGGAGAGCAGGGCATATCCAAGGTTCCTCCATTGCCACAAGATTCCACGATGGACTATAGGCTAGCAGACATGTAGAGGAGACTAGATGGGGCCACTGTAGAAATTAGATCCCTACAAGTAGAGCTTGAGGTTACACATGTTGAGAGGGATCAGGCAGAGATTCGACGGTGAGAGACCGAGAGCTGGTGCAATTAGTTTTCTTAGTTGTGTACAGTCCCAATTGCAGATGTGGCGAGGGAGGTAGAAAGGGTCAGTGCGAGCAAGGTCCTGTACAAGATGTTATATGAGAGAGTAGTGCCAACTGACCAGAGAGAGCCTGGATTATCTAGTTTATCCACCAGGATAGGGACAGGGTCAGGGAGTAGCATCCATACTCATAGCAACCATAGTTAGAGTAGTGTGGGTGGCCCTACTTCCTCAAGGCATACATTAAGTCATAGGTCCCATCACTCTCACAAGCATTCTTCTAGCCACAGGTCGAGTTACAACCATGGGTCATCTCGGTCAGTGCACAGGTTTAGGGAATTAAATTAAATAGTTCGATTTACTTAATTTAATGAGATGAAATGTTAGCGTGAAAAGGGAGAATTAACTCGATTAATATAAATTGGGTTAATAAATGCAAATGATTCAATTAATTAAATAGCTAGGCTCATTTAATCAATTAAGCAAAGAGAGGATGGATTTGAGAGGAAATGATGCTAGTATACCTGATTCGAGTGCATGATATCATTTAGGACATTTTTTAGTGTCTACATTTTGCCCCTCTTTGAAGCGAGGTACCTACTACTTCAGTTCAAAGACTGATGCTCTTCGAATGAAAACTACTGCTTAAATCAAAAAATAATTTTTTTCTAATTTTTTGGATGCCCCACCAGAAGGATTAAGCTAATTCCTTGCCCCCTCAAGAAATCGAGAGGAAATTTTGAATTTTGGGTTGATTTCTTGACAAAGGTGAAAAGCTGCCCCAGGGGGCCAAAAAGGCTCTGGGATGCAAACAACATGCCAAAAATATGAAAAATGATGCAAAATAAGGTTTAGTTTGGAAAAATTGGTGAAAATGATGAAAAAACCTAGCTTCATGGTTAAATTAGGGGAAAAAACCCTAATTTTCTAGCATAAATAGGCCAAGAAGGGTCACTTTCAATTCATTTGTGCATTCACACCTTAAGAAATTATTGCAAATTGAGCTCCGACCCTTTGATGATATGGCACAACGTGTGCTCCCACAACACATTTCTGACCAAGTTTGAGAGCACTAAAGGCTTCTAGGTGCAGGACCACATGTATGTGATTCATAACTTGATTTGAAATTTGACTTTTTGATGCATTTCTTGTGTTTTGAAATTTAAACTTTGGCATTGTCGCTATATAGCAACGCTAAATTGAATTTTAGCGACACATATGTGTATTGCAATGTAGTTCACAATTTAGAATTAGGGTTTCCAATTTTAAATTGTGACACATTTTTTGATATGAAAATTAGGGTTAGGGTTTCCAAAGTTTAAATTGTGATGCATATGTTTCTAGCGAGACGATTTGTGATTTGCAATTTGAAATGCCTCAGGCATCATAGTTTAGAATTTGAATTATAGTGATGCAATCATAAATAGTGACGCTATTGTTATTTTGGAGCTAAAAAATTCCAAACTTAGCCAAATTGTTTTGAATATTGATAGTGTGTGCTTCATGGGCGCAGGAGGTGATCCCACCTTTTACGTCCCGTGAGCACTGACCCATAGTTTTGGAGAGACTTGGTGATTTATTTGAGTTGTGACAGGAGCACCTAGGGGAGGTTTTCCTATGGTACATCATGTACATGCTCTTCATCCAGATGCACTTGACAATGATGACCACATTGTGCGAGCGATGGAACAGTGAGACTTCATCCTTTCACCTTCCCACAGGCGATATGACAGTGACATTAGAGGATGTATGGTGGATATTGTATTTTTTGATACCTAGTGAGCACATGATATACAACTCTAATGCTGGTTATGATGCCTATGATGAGGTGATGGAGATTGAGGACACCATTCTAGTCACTTCATAGATCAACCTTGAGATGTATAGAGGTTGAGTGCCTACTTTTCAATTGATAGTTGTAGCTATTATCTTTGGTTTGGTTGCTCTTGATTGTCGAAACAAAGGATTCAACTGAGGATGGGGCCTTGCTTGGCACAAGATGCTCTACAAGAGAACACTATTTGCATGGGGGCCAGTGATGTTGGCTTCACTGTATCATGATATGCATGACTTTGTTTACTATGATAGGTGAGCTATCATCATAGGGGTTACTTTGTTACACATTTGAGCTTGGGAGCACATTGTTGTGCTTTGATCGATCGTTTAGATAGTTGATGTAGAGCTAGATGATCCAATGGTTTAGAGGTATATATGTGCGATCACTTTACAACACACTAGGCAGCTTGGGATTCCATACTGGCATCAGGTGCTCGATGATATGATAGTATTCAGATGGAATCCCTAGCTACAGATGCTAGTGTGGTATGATGATGTTCAACAACTCTTCTTTCCCAGACAGACTTGGTATATGTAGGGTCAAGAGAACATAATTATCGAGAGATATCTGCTAGATATGGTGGCCTGAAAGTTTGGAGAGAGGCATGATAGGCCTAATGATTAGTATAAAACCATCTTTTCTAGATGAACATGAGAGGTACCTACACAGGGACCTATGATTCTAGCTCTCGAGATGGTTGAGGGCTTTCGATAGTTGGTTGTTTAGCTATGGGCTTACAATCAGGGATAGGTAGACACTCATGCGACACTTGCATATAATGCATGGTTCACACCCTCTCACTGGTTGAAAAATCTAGTGGGCGCTCCTCCATGGTGGAAATTGAGAGGGAGAGGTGCAGGTAGAGGTAAATGCAAGGGCAGGGGACAGGATGGCCAGGATGGCCAAGATCAACAGGATGGAAAGGATAGGAAAATCTTCGGGGCACCACCAGTGGGATAGTAGCCTCCACAATAGCAGCCTCCACTGGGGCCAGATCCCTGAGATTTATAGATTCAGCAGCTACAACAACAAGTTCAGACCATTACAAGTGAGAGGGATTAGGCCCACCAGTAGATTTTCGTGATTATTGTTGAGAGGGATTAGGCATGGTAGTAGGTACAAGCTGTCATGATAGAGCGAGACCATGAGCGACAGCTCAGACAGACTACCGAGATGTAGTTAGCGCAAGAGGTCAAACAATGCCAACAACTTGAGTAGATGACAACTAGATCTCAAGGGTAGACAGTGTCTGCCAGGTTATATAGAGAGGTTGTGACTGATGTAGCCTACTATAAGATGCATTATCACAGGGATGTCCCATAGGCACTTTGACAACTAGATTATTATCAAAGTGGGGAACACCCTAGAGCAGAGGATTAACCAGAGAGACAAGCTGGAGAGGGGGGCAACCATTAGGGCTAGCTCACGTGTATAGACACTTTTTGATCATCGCCCGATTCTTTTATACAAATATACATTCATGGGATCCTTTTTTATAGCCTCATGGATATTATATTTATGATCAATATACACACACTGATTCAAATTTTGTACTATGACAACTATTTTTTGATTATATATGATATAGATTCAATATGATCTGTCCATCTTATTTTATGCTTGTGAATGTGTAACTATGGGAAAAATCTAGGTTAGCAAATTAGTGCATAAATAAACAAACCCAAAGTAAATAATGAAGCACAAAAGAGGAAATAACATGAAAACAAGGAAAGATATCACCTTGGGTCTTCAAACTCCATGATTGACCTCTATTACACCTTCTCTATTTGCTACAATATATAGTTTTCCCTCAGATTTTATGTGAGCAATCTATGACTATGCCAAGACTGAAGCAAAATGTTGAAGGATTTGATATAAAATGCAATACTATGCAACTAGTAAGCAAAGACTAAAGTATGCCTAAAGTATGCCAAAATTCCAAGAGAGATGAAGTATGCTTAGGACAATATTTCAAGAGCTAAGATGTCATGAGGAGGAGGAGAGAGATGAGGGGCCCAGGTAGGAGGGGGTGAGACAAGAGGAGGAGAGACAGGAGGGGGAGAGACAGGAGGAAGAGAGACAACTAGAGGTGGAGATCAAACAAGAGGGAGAGGTGTAGGTTAGGCAGAAGGAGGGGCAAGCAGAGGTCAAGGTATAGGTGAGACAACTATAGGCAGAGGGGAGATAGGAGGAGGGGAGGCAGGAGGAGGTGTATGTAGTGGAGGAGGCCCTAGATGTCGGGGGAGGAGAGGAGGGATTTGGTGATGATGACAATGATCTAGATATTGGGGATGAGATAGATGAGGTCGAGATGTAGCTCCGAGAGCAGATGATTGACGAAGAGAAGGACATATCCAGGGTTCCTCCATTGCCACGAGATGCCATGGTGGACCAGAGGCTAGAAAACATGTAGCAGAGACTAGATGAGGCCACTGTAGAGATTAGATCCCTATGAGCAGAGCTTGAGGTTACGTGTGTTGAGAGGGATCAGGCAGAGATTTGGCGACAAGAGACGGAGAGTTGGTGCAGCCAATTTTCTCAGTTGTGTACAGGACCAATTGCAGATGTGGCGAGGGAGCTAGCTAGGGTCAGTGGGAGTAGGGGCTAGTACAAGATGCTATATGAGAGAGAAGTTCCAGCTGACCAGAGAGAGCCTGAATTATCTTGATTATCCAGTAGGATAGGGACAGGGTAGCAGGCGTGCTCATAGCAGTTGTAGTTAGAGCAATGTGGGTTGCCCTACTTCCTCAGGGCATACATCAGGTCATAGGTCCCATCACTCTCACAAGAATTCTTCTAGCCATAGGTCGAGTTATAGCCATGGGTCATCTGGGTCAGGGCATAGGTCAGAGCATAGTCAACCTCTAGTCATAGATCCATCATCTTCTCAAACTCATGTTTTAGTAGCTTCACAACCTCATGTCATTGTATCGATGATGCCATATATATTAGTTCCATTGGCCTCATAGACACATGTTGTCGTGTCTTCACAAGTTATGTTAGTTCTGATAAGAAGTCATCAGTTACCACACTCTTCTCCATGAGGGGATGAGGAGAGCACTTCCTAAGACATTTGACATTGTTCTCTTATTATTATGCTAGAGATATTATGTTATGACACTATATTTTGACCATCAAGCTTGCAAGCTCTATTTTTGGGATACCTCATGACTCTATCCTGTGACATGATTTTTTTGAGATTAGATATGCAATGCAATTTTGATGTGGCCTATATGCTATATGTTTTATGATGATGCATTGTGTGTTGATTGTTTTTATGATAAATGTTTATCTAATGATGATTATGATGATGCAGTTATGATGACTATATGATGGTTATTTATGCTTATATTCCATGATGATTATATGGATGCATAATGTATGATTGTAATGGATGCCATGTTTATGATTATGGATGTGTTAATGCATGACTATATATGTATGGACAATGCAATCTTATGATGTGATATATGTGTTTTAATAATATGGATGAGGTGTGCACTTACATGCTATGTGAATGTGTAAAAACCTAATGCAATGCCTATATGATCATGTATGCACTTATGTTTTTTCATGCCATAGGATATCATCATGAGATGGACAAGATGAGATGACATGACAAAAGGAGATGAATGTTAGTGTGGAGACCAAATCCTTCAACATATTACCACAAGACTTAATAGTTATTGCTCTTAATCATCATTGGGCGAATTATTGTAATGGCCAACAAACACCATGATATGACATAGATCATGGTGTGCAAGGTTGTACCATCACATGAGACAAGTAGTCGTAGACAAGGATGATCATGACTCATACTAAGAGCACAATTTCCCCAGTCTTTTTGTCACAACCAACCACAAGCATAAGACATACAAGAAAAACAATAAAGACAAGTCATGAAACGTCATTGATCCTCTAAATCCTATTATCAGGACATCCTCGAGGAGCTACCAACATGACTATATGGAAAAGACAAGACAAGTCAATCATCATGATACATCGCTGCTTCTCTAAATCCTGTCGCCAGGACATCGTGGAGAAACTAGTAGCATGATGAAAGATCCAAGGACAAATGCCAAGATAATTTTTGCCAAGTGTGTCTGAATGTCAAGTGTTTTGATGTCAGGTTTCCATGTTGGACAGTGCCAAATTCCAAAGTTGTCAGGTTTGACGATGTCAAGGTGTCGAATGTCAGATTTTTCAAAATTTAGGAAGGGCACATCCTGAATAATGTCGATGTTAAGAGGATCGATCCTCTAATTTCAAGAGGATCCCTCAAAATTCCAAATGACGATGACAATTCCTAGGAAGGACACATCCTAAGGGACAAGTAAATGACAAAGGTGATCCTTTAGAAGGACACATCTGAAGAATGACCATGAGTTTGACAGTTTGACCAATTTTGACCAACTTTGACTAAAGTTGACTGAATTTGACCTTTTGGTGACATAGTTGATCTGTATTGACATAATTTGACTTGTTTTGACAAAATTGACTACATGTCGATGTTGACACATTGATGTGATTGACATGATTAAATGATTTTCATAGTTTTTTGTAAGAGTTTGTCTGTTTTAGAGTGACCTGCTTGTGTTGGGAACATTTTGATGTGTGTGTCAGTGTAGTGTCATGAACCCTAATGGACTCATCTAGTGCGGCCTTGGGAGCTTATCGATTGATGGTCTTGCCTACGTCGTACACTTAGAGACCTTGTAGTTCGACACGACCAATGACTTTGTCATAATGACAAAAGATTGAGTCATGATTTTATATTTAGGCTATGGTATTGTTTCCAAAGGAATATAGATGGATCATAAGAGGATTCAATATTTTCTAGTTTAGACATACCATACAACACCTACTCTATGAAAAATATTATTTATTTCATGCAACCATGATAGAATAATTGTTAAGGAATTTTAAAAATAGCAGCACCCTTAACCAACATGACAAAGAATTGAGCTCATGTATGGATGGATAGAGCACAAGAATCTTTTAATTATCCCAAGAAAGTTTGTGTTAAATTTAGAAATTAATTACTTTATGTTAGATGTTTGGTTAAGACATATCCCAAAATATTGAAGTTCTTACATCCACTCAAATTGAATGATGACCAAAAAAATGGGATGACCCATATGTGCTGGTAGACAATCTCATAATTTGGAAAGATAGGATATTTCCAGTGTTCAAACCTAATTTTTGAAAGTCATTGCATAATGTAGGCCACTCTAGATCTTACAAAATCTATAGGGATGAAAGGGGGGTACTCTTGGAAGTGTTTCATGGAGGATGCTATCCATTATATTAATGAGTACACTATCATCCATCAAAATGAATAAGAATATGTTTTTTCCCCAAGTTTGGAAAGCCTTTTCTTATGCCCCAACAAAAGTGGAAATGTGTGTTTGTGGATTCCATCATGAATCTTTCCAAGATACATGTAGTAAATATTGTATTAATGTATTAATGTTGTGGAAAGGCTAAATGATTAGTTATACTTATTTACTATTTATTTTAAATTCAAATCACATCATGTGTTAAAATATTATTTAGGAAATTATTTAGGCTACAAGGGTTACCTTAAAATATTATCAATAATAGACATAGGAAATTTGACTTTTTTTTTTTTTTGGAAAAAACTATTTTTAGTGTAAAACTCACTTCTAGCTCAATTTATCAACTATAGGATTTTAGACAAAAAAAATTGATGAATATGTAACTATGGGAAAATTCTAGGTTAGCAGATTAGTAGCTAAATAAATCAAAACCCAAAGTAAATAATGAAGCACAAAGGAGGAAAACATGAAAACAAAGAGAGATATCACCTTGAGTCTTCAATCTTCATGATTGACCTCCATTACACCTTCTCTATTTGCTGGAATATGTAATTTTCCCTCAGATTTTATGTGAGCAATTTGTGACAATGCCAAGACCAAGGCAAATGTTGAAGGATTTGATGACAAAATGCAATCCTATGCAACTATGCAACTAGTAAGCAACTCTAAACTATGACTAAAGTATGCTAAAATACCAAGATAGATGAAGTATGCCTAAAACAAGAGCTAAAATGAGATAAAATTGCAAGAGCGTGAGATGACAAGATTGAAAGAGATATGAGAGATGTGAAAATAAGACCAAAATTGCCATTTTATAGAAAATGCAATTTTGAATGAATGTCCAAGATTGAAGATTGATAAGTTCTCTAAAATCAATGGACAAGATTCAATGTGACAACTCACAATTAGGGTTAGGGCAACATTAGGTCAAATTTGAAATGAGTGGACAAGATTTGATTTGAGAAAACTAAATCAAGGGTTAATAATGCATGTGACAAGGAGATAAGAATGGCACATAAAAAGACAGTTGGAAAATCAAATAATATTAGAAATTACTTGATTTATGGAGGAAAAAAGGCTATTTTGAATTAAAAATTAATTTAATTAAAAAGGTGGGGTCATGTGACAGTAAATAATTAATTTGAATTATTTACTTGGAGAGAGAAAATAGAAAGTGAGACAATTTTAAATAAATGATTTTATTTAAAATTAGAAAAAGCCAAGGTGGACCATAATTAAATAAATTAAAGAATTTATTTAATTATAAGAGGACATAAGATATTAATGGTGTATTTAAATAAATAAAGAAGATTTATTTATTTAAATAATTAGGAGGAAGTAGAGGACAAAGATAATTAAATAAATTAAGAAATTTATTTAATTATGGAGAGACATTAGAGTATTAGTAACATATTTAAATAAATAAAATTATTTAAATAGTTAGGAGGGATAAAAGATGTGAATTAATTAAATAATTAAGAATTATTTAATTAATAGTTGAATTTGGACTATAGACAAAATATGATAAAACATAGAAAAATGTGGTTTGTGGGTCAAGGCCATTTTTATGTGTCTACATTTTTCCCCTCTTTGTCATAATGTAGTTTATCACATTGTGACAAAGAAAATAAGTCAAAATATGCCCCCAGTGCAAAATAGGATGAGGAAGAATGACAAGGAGGTAGTGGTATGCCCCCTTGAGAGGACAACCGAGTTAACAGAATGCGAGTGTGCTCTTGAAATGGATGAAAAGACGAGATGGAATGTTGATGAAGATGCAGACTAGAAGAAATGTTAGAGTGGAAAGGAAAAAGGGTGGGATAGGAAAGAAAAAAGATGTTAGCATAGAAGGAATGGATGTTAGTATGGAGAAAGAAACCTTCAACATTTTCCAAATTACTAATAGACGTTGCTCAAATCATCATTGGGTAGTAGAAATGACACAAATGGACAACAAACACTAAGGTATGACATAAACCAAGGTGTGCAAGGTCATCCACTTGCTAAATAGATAATTACAGACAAGGAATGTCCTAACTCATACTAAGGGTCAAGTTGCCCTAGTCTTTTTGTCAAGACACACCAAAGACAACAGTCAAAGAAAAAAAATAGGTCATGAGACGTCATCGCACCTTTAAATCCTTCATCAGACATCCTCGAGGTAGCTAGTAACATGACCAAGTGACAAAAAAATAAAAGGATCAGACAAAATAGACAAGAAAAATTAACAACCATTTAATTGTGTTTGCCAATATTTGTTTGTCAAAGGTTGATTGCATGATAGTTTGACACTTTGATAGTGTGAAGGTTTGCTAATTCAACGGTGCTGACGATTGCATAGTGCCTATTGTCAGGAAGGACACATCTTGAAAAAGAAAAATGAAATTTTGACAAGGTCCTGATCCAAGAAGGACACATCTTGGAGAGGACTAAAGAGTGGCGAGATTGATATTGTTTTGTCAATTTGACTGATTTTGATTATATGACTGATTGGACTATGTTGTCTATTAGTTCATGATTTAAGTGTTGACATTTCAAATGACTGTCATGTGTCTGTGTGTGACTATGTCCAACTTATTTGACTGATACGAATATGTTTGATTTATTTGATCGACATGATGAATGACAAAAGGTTGCATCATGATTTTATTTGAAAATGATTAAAAGACTGACCTAATGCCTCAGGGGACCATCGACAGATGGCCTTTCCTATGTCCAGTCACAGAGGCAACATAGTTCGAAAATTTCATGGACTAATTGACATGACTGACGTGACTTGACAAGATACGACTCTATTTTTGTGTTTTTGTCATGTTTTGATTTTTTTTGGATTTTTGATATTTTATGATTTTTTTTTTGGATTTTTGACATTTTATAATTTTTTTTGGATTTTTGACATTTTATGATTTTTTTTGGGATTTTTGACATATTATTATTCTTTTTGGATTTTTGACATTTTATGATTTTTTAAAGATTTTTGACATATTTGAAGATCGAGACAAATGCATGTGAATGATGCCAACGTAGAAGACATGATTGTGCCGCTAGTCAAGTTGAATACCAATTGATAGGTGATAATGATGATGATGTTTGAAAATTGGATGGCTTAGACTTGTTGCATTTGGAATGACATCTTTTCAAGGGTAAATGGGATGATGAAGTATCCTTCGACCGTTTGACAATGGAAAACCAAGATAGGTGACATACATGAAAGAATGATAGGTGGCTTTGGTAAAAGATAGAAGACATGAGACTGGAGGAATTGTCATGTGATCTTCAAGGACTATGTCGCATAGGGAAAGTGAGGCTATGAAAGTAATGACATGATATTTCATGAATAGTGTATGATCAAAGGATATACATGTCAAGATTTTTCCCAATGCATGATTTATGTTTGCATGTTTTATGTCAAGACCAAGGTAGGTGGGTAAATCGATGGGGAATGATATGGATTAAATGGACGAATACCAATGTCATGATGAAGACATGGGAAATGAGATGACTTTCCCCCAAGTGTAAAAGTCCACATAGATAATTTATTTTACACATGATGCCTATTTTCCAGGTTTTCATCATGGTATTTATCCAGGGCGCCTATTTGCCTAGTTTTCACCGTTGGACAAAATTTTTCTCTTTACTATTTTTTTGACTTTTTAGATTTTTCAATTTATTTGTCTTTTTGATATTTTCGGATAGCCTTGATGATTCAAATGACCATTGAATGTTCTGAATCCACTGACGATGCCAATGTAGAGACTGGTGCCATAATATGCCAATAATGACCTTTCTAAAGCAATTGTCTTGTCAGGATCCTATTGCTTGCATACAATTGATTGATGTCATTGTGATCCTTGTTGATACTAGAGTTGGCCTTATTAGAATATGCACATCGCAATAGAGTGCCATGAGAGTCCTTATGATAAAGAGTTGCTACCAAGATGTGATGGATTTGTGACATGGGATGTTTGTACTTTAGGCGAGATGTAGGAGTATGACAGATGACGGTAGATGTGGGAGGATTGTTTGGACATTTAGATGAATCACTTTTGATTTTCCAAACTTGGGATGTTGGATGGCGGAGTTTGTAATGTTGATTGGCATAGCATTTGGAACCATGAATTTTGGATGCCTTACTTGATGACCATCTTGAAGGAGGTGGAAATTTATTGTATGTGGGAGTCCTCTTTTCTTGAGGCTCTACATTTTGATTGACTTTTGTTTTTGAAATATTTTCTTTGCTTGATCCAATTTTCTTTGGGACCCATTTTAGCTTCATTTGTCCACTTGTCTTTTTGTTTGATTCTGTTAACTCTAAAAAATGCAGGTAAGGATACCTCAAGAGGCTGCCAATCTCTTGATACATTTTAGGGTAACAGACAAGGTTAAATGGCTAAAACCTTCTACTCTTCAGGTACTGCTAAACCTAGGCAGGTGTACCTAAATGAATTGAGCAGACTTAACTATTGATCTTCTCTTCCTGCAATGATTTGTCCATGATGGCAGACAAAAATGGACAAACTAAATCAAATTTGGTATAAATTGTATACCAGCATTAAAACTAAAACCTAATATGCTTAGTTAACAGATGTAAAGAAAAATGAATAAATCTTGATGGTGAACTGCAGAGACCAGTGCCTTATTGGGTATGCAGAGTCAAATGAAATCTTAAATGAGTGACTTCTTTCTGGAGGACATTCAAATTGTTTGGCATATTTTTATTTATAACTTTAGTATAAACATGCAAGACTGTGATTATTAAGTTCTTCTTACTGATCTAAATGAATTTCCCTGATTACTGTGATTAATTAAAAGGATTTAATCCTTCCTTGAAAGAACCTATCAACCAATCACACAAATACAAAAAATGTGTACTGATAAACCAAACATAAACTTGTTATGTCAATTTAAATAACCAGACAATATCAATCTTAGAGACAACTTAAACAATTCATTCAATAAACGCAACAAAACAATTGACACCAGAAATACGCCAGCAAATCAGATGATTCTCATTGATATCTCCATGACTTCAAAATATGCAACAGAGTCTCAGATATGTGAAACATTGTGTTCCACAGTATATTTTCTATCCTCTATCCTATTCTACTTATCGCCCCTCATTTTTTTTCCAAAATGAAAATTTATACATTGAGAATACGAAAGGCCATATCCTTTCAAAAATTGAAAAGTCACATTTTACAAAATAAAAGATAGAAGATAATTAAGCTCTATTTATCCACAAGTGAGTTTTAGCAAGATGATCTAAATAATCTCGACGCTCATATGTGTCCGCATCTCCAACAGCATTCCGGATCGTGATCTCCATCTTGATCATTTCCTCATTCTGCTCGCTCACTTCTTCCAATGTTGTTTCCTCTGCAGAAGTTGTCTTCATGATTTCATTCAGCATTGACTCACATTCATTTCTCCATCTGGTGGCTTCTTTCAATTCCTCTTTGTCATTTGAGAATGTGATCACAATTTTCCTGGCAGCTTCTAACAACCCCTGTTCATCCCCTTGTAGCTCAACATAGAAGTTTCGATGATGATTCATAATATGATTTGCAGCTTCAAGTGTTGCACTGTTGGAAGCATCACTCTGGGCCAGTTCATGAAACTTCTCCATAATTCGTCCATCCATTCTTGTATGTTCTTTCAATGCAGCAAGAGTATGAGAGTATTTTCCCCACAATTTATTCAACCAAGATGTCAAATTATCCTGCCTCTTCTTGACAATTGCTGCAATTGCGTCATGCTTTCCCTGAGAATAAGCATTTGATCCTACCCAATGATATTTTACCTGAGAACTTTCTCCTTGAGTTAGCATTTTGGTTGGCCCCATTGAAATACCAACCAAATCTTTCAGTCTCTCATTCTCTCTCAACATTCTTTCATTGTTTGCCTTGTACATTTCTCTTTCTTTTATCAACATTTGAATTTGTGCTTTATTCAATTTTGCAATATTGACCCCAATCTCTACAATAGCTATAGGATCAACCTCTCCAACTTTTAGAGTCATGACATGGCCAAATGCCTTCTCTGTGTCAATTACCACTAATTTCCTGTGGGGTGGGTATAAAGCCCATATCATCAATGATCCTTCATCAGTATTATACTTGGAGCTTGCATACACCTCTGTCACCTTTTCCTTGTCAAGCTTGTGTGTAGCATTACTGTCCTTCAAGAAAATATCAAAGACCAATGCAGAGTTCAAGTTAAGGCCAGGAAAGATCATGACACCAGCGTTCTCTAACATCTTCCTCCCCTTTTCAGGAGTCATATTTGTCATTTCATCATCCACACACTTTCTCAATTGACCCAATAATTGCTCTTCATTCCCTAAGTAACATCATCAACATTGTCTCTTATTTCCTTCCCCTTCTACCTGTACAAGAATGCCTTGAACTCTAGGGAATTTATAAACTCATCATCAGAGACAAATGATCTGTACTCCATGTTCCTTGCATCAACATCACCACTTTCAGTACTCTGTTCTCTAACTGGGAAAACATACTGCTGAGTCCTCAACCTGGATACCTTTTTTTGTCTACCCTGTGGCACATTACCCTTTGGTGTTTCCTCCCCTGAAGACAATTGCTTTGCCTCCAGCAGCCCTTGGTTATATCTCTTAACCACCATTTCAGCTTCATCTTCATCCAAATTCCTGATCATATCATCAAAAGGATAGGGTACATGCTGATACCCTCCAAAGTTTATCTTCTCTTTAGCTGAATTGATATGTCCTTCAGGATCAAAGTTCTTCCTGGGTGGTCCTCTTTTCATATTATAATGCAACAATCTATCAAGGATTGAATTTTATCCCTCCTTAGCCATCATAGTGAAATCACCAAAACACAAGGTACTAGGCATAAAATCTTGCTTCCCAAAAGAGCTGAAATGCATCACACTGCAATAATCCATCTGTCTGACAATCTCCAAATATGCAACTCTATTTGGAACTGTCCTTGGCAGAATAAAAGGGGCATCTTCAAATCCATATACTCTGATCACTATAGCTCCCTCCAAACAATACCAATCTCCCCAATTATGATCAATTGGCCCATTGAAGTCTTTTGGCCGTAGGAATCTCTTAATCTCATCAGTCAATGAATAATTACAAGGATATTGATACAACTTATACAATGTTTTTACAAAATACTCCTCAAAATGAATAAAACTGGAACTAGCAAACCTGTTGTCCCAAATAGGAGTCCACAACTGAACAGGCAATGCTTCACCCTCCTTACCAACTTGAGAAATTCTCATCTCTGGAGGCCATACTCCTAACTCCTGTCCAAAATACAGCACCAAGTGCATCAACAATGAATAGTGTCTGAGATGAACAATAGATGATCCGCTCTTGATAGCCATCAACCCTGAATCAAGCCCCCTAGAAATGTATGAGGCATAGTCAAATGGCCTGGAGTTGTGATATTGGATATCTGTTGTGATAATCATTGGCACAATTGACATGAATTCTAGTGCATGCATTCCCATCACCTGACACACTGAGAAATATGTGTACTTCATATAGGGCTCAAACAAATCCACATGATAAGGAGGCCCCTCACTATCTTGCAGAGGTTCTGGCTTGCTGCCTTGTTTAATCCTATGAATTGGAAACCTCCAGCCCTTATAAGTCATATCCATTCTTGAGAATTCCTTCTCCAATTCTTCACAACTAATCACTTCATTGCAGAACCCTTCCAATTTTAAAACCTCACCTATTACTTCTTTTGATACATATATCTGTGGTTTTCCAGATGGATCACATATAGCTTGATGTGTTGGATCATAATGATCAGCTAGCAATTTTACTAGCTCGAAATTCACAAACACATTAGGGCACACCAGTTTCCCTACATTCAGCTTCCATGGATTACAGACTGCTTCAAAATGATTTCTCCTATGATAGTGAAAATTGAAAAGTTCATACCCTCTTATGGCAGTCCAGACATCACCTATGAACTTGCATTTATCATCTAACTTATCAACTTCTGCCCTAAGTTGTGCGGACCTTCTGGCTTTAGGTCCTAAACCAGGTTACTGGTCAATAAGATCTTGGTTTAACCTTTTTTCAATGCCCTCTTGTTTTGTATCAAGTTTTTGTTTCTTTCCTTTTGACTGACTACTCTCACCAAGCTTTCTACCCTTGGCTTTTCCAGAACCAGAAGACTCCATTCTTTCAAAATTACAGAATCAAAAATGTGGAAGACTCAAGACAAATTTACTTACAGTATTCTGCTCGAGCTCCTCAGACTGAAAAATGTCCCGGTTCTCTTTTCACCTTGCTAATTCTTCTGCAATCAATTTGGTACTAAAGAATTGATTAAAACTTCCTTGTTATATCTCGTCACACCATTAATGAAGCACAAATAAAGGCTTGTTTGAAACTGGCACTGTCTCATCAAATGTCCTGTCGGTGAGAGATTTTCAAATTTGGGGCGAAGTCCTTTTGCAACGTTTATTATGCCTTTCGCCAAAACATTTTGCAGTCATACCGACACTTGGAATCAAATTGATGACTATCACTTCTGTCTTTCATGTCGCTGTGACAATTCCGAGTCGGGGAGATGTTTCATAGAATTCATTATGCTACGTTGAGATGTGTTCTTCAATGCCTTCCAGTCGCTGAGACAAAATCACCCCTTTTCTGATGAAAACACACTTCGGCATGACCACTGAGTTTCTTCATCGACAAAATAAATCTTACCGATGAAAAAAATTCCATTGGCAAGACAATGAATCTTCGCGAAGACTCATACTGATACCAAATGTCTCGCCGAACTCATTTCTACAGATTGCTCCATTCAATGAGACTCACCCCGAAATACTCTGTTGGTATAACTTTCAAACCTTGGTGAAACTTATGCCGAAGACTTCTTCTCCTGGCAATGCATATCTCTATCGGCGTAACTTTTAAATTGGCAAGACTCCATAGCTACTCCCCGATAGCTTTTTGGTGAAACCCCTTACACTTTATCGACAAGACCCAACGCCTTCATCAAGAAATTACTCCGATATACTTTAGTCTTACCGATACACATATCCCTATCGTCTGTCGGCAAGACAATTCAAACTCGCCAAGACCTTATCTCGAACACCTTTAGCTTGGCTGATATACTTCCACATACGTCGGTCGGTAAGACATATTGAACTCGCCATGACATTACATCGATGCCCCAACCTTTTGCCGATATATTTTTTATATGCTAGTCGACAAGAAAAAATACTTCGCTATGACCTCATCCCGAATACCTTTCTTATGCGGATTTGAATTTTCTCTATCGCCGAAACAAAAGGAGTGTCCTACCGATAGTCTGCAACAAACATACATTAGTGAAAAAATACAGGTCGGGGAGACCTTCACTCTGTCTTGCCAATATGGGTCTTATAATGAAATATGAAGGACTAGATGGATTCAAATGGATCTTATGACAAGAAATAAGCAAGACAATACAAAGAGGGAATTTTATGCTTATGATGAGGACTTATTTGGAAACTCAAGAATACAATTGACTGTGAAAATTTCAAAATTTTACAGTTCTAATAGATTCAATGGCGTTTGACATTTTATTTTGAATTTTTGATTTGTAGGACCTTCATTTTTATTGGTTCGAAATGGAAGGTTTATTGGAATGACGGTTTATGGTGTGGATGGAGGGAGTGCTAGCAACAATCTTATGACAAAGATTACTCATGGACTCTATTTTGACATTTGTATTAGATAAAGTTTCCCCCAATATCGAGGAGGTACCACTAACACCATTTGATTTGTTGACTGAGGAATAGCCAAGTCCTTGATGTCTATAGTTTTCCAAAAGTTGTATTAGTTCTCGAATGCCTTGCTCATGTATGCCTAGTCCTTTGCCTTGATATTGCATGCTTTGACAGATTCTTTTTGCGATGGGGTATTTGTCATTATGGAAGCAAGATGATAACCCATCATTGTGTATGTGGACACTATTACTTGGAATATTCTTGTCTGCAAGAAAGCTTGCTCTGACAAAAGTGGATGATCCAAGTTGATAGGATGTCTTAACTTCATTGAAATGTGGGACATATTTTTTTATTAATGTCTTTGGTTTGATCTTGTGACATGTCACATTTAGATGATTCTATTGGTACTTCCAAGTCGATGTCAAAACCGTCTTTATGGTCAGTGTCATAGAGTCCAGTGAATTCATCTATAGCTTGATCACTTGCAAATATGTCTATAGTAGAAGATGCTTGTTTTAAAGGAAGATCGTCTATGTGTCCAAGGGAGGAAATTCTCTCATTTTGGGAAATGTCAATATTTAGAGCTTGGATATGGTCGTCATCAAGTGTTTGGTCATGAATGGCATAAAGGTCAAGGAGTGGATCATTTTGGACTTCTTTGTCAATGGTTGTATCTTGGTCAAAGATGGGATTGTCTTGCATGACATGATTGGGAATGAAGTCTTTGTCAAGGACCAGTGTATTTTGAATGCCATGTTTGTCTTGAAGTACTTCTTGAATGGAATTAAGGATGGGGTTATGGGAAGGATTACTTTGATCTTGACATGAAGGTGAAGTTATGATGTCATGCTTTGGGTTTTTGTCTTGGCATGTATCCTCAAATTTAGGAAATGGAATGTGACTTTGGACAAGGCTAGAATTTGCATGACTAAATGGGGTGACTTGGAAAGGATTAGTGGATAAAGGACTAGGGTAGGAAGTGGGGGCTTGAAATATGTTATTGGATGGTTGACTAGGATAGGACATGGAGACTTGGACAAGATTGGTGGATGAGGGACTGGAGTAGGACATGGAGGATTGGAAGGGATAAATTGAAAGTAGGCTTCCCTTGTCAAGGTTAGAATAAGGGTGACAATTAGATGTTTGTTGTGTATTAATGGCCTGGCTTGTGTTAAATGAATCTTGATAGTGAGGGTAGATGGTTGAATGACTAAGAATTATGGATTTTTTGTTAGAAGGTCTTTGGTATTTGGATTGGAAGAATTGTGTTTTGAAGTCTACGACTTGTTGGTATTGACCCTTATAGAGTAATAGGTATTCAATTTGACTAGCACACATATCAAGGTCCATGGAAGACATGGTGGTGGAGTGAATTCTAGAAAATGACAATGCAAAGGTATGCAAATAGAGAAAATATTGTTTAAAGGGGATGTCAAATGCCAAGACTAAAAATGAGAGGTATGACACTATTTTGTTTTTGGATTTTTAGGAATAAGATGTGCAAAATGATTTGATTGTTCTAGGATATGCAAGTGATTTTGATGGACTTTTAGAAAACGTTTACTCAACCACTCAAAGCTTGGTCTATGTCTCAATTTGGATCATCAAAGGACTTGTTGGTATGACTAAATGACAAGATGAAAAAGTGACAAAGTGAGGTTCCCTAACTATACTTTTGAGTTGGAAAGTCTCACAAAAAGGGATAAAGACTAAAAGAGGTGATTTTGTTTAAGTCCAATGACAATTTAATTTTGAAAGCAAAGATTTGACTAAGTATGGTATGTTTGCCTAACCAAAATATACAAATGAAATGAGGATCTAAAGACTGGTTTATGGCTGAAAATGATAATGATGGACTTCTAAAGATGGAAGTAAAAAAAAATTCAAGTTTGAACCTATGGGTAAATGCAAGCTAAAGATGCAAATAATGGAATATTTGAGCAATTTTCTTTCTGGTCTTTGACAGAGGCTGCTGGAAAAAGATGTTTGAGATCAGATTGGACAAGTTTGGTCTCAAGTTTTAGAATACAACAATGTTTTAGTTTTTGTTAGGAAAAGGTGTTGTTCTAGGTTACGAATGTGTTGCAGTTTAGTAGATACGTCAAAGTTTTAGCAAATGCAATTTTACAGATAACAGATGTGACTCAAAAAAGAAATTGTGGCATTCTATTAAGCAAATGCAGTTCAGGACAGGAAAATGTGTCCCTAGGAATATCAAATGTAGCTTATATTAGATCGAATGCGTAAAAAAAAATGGCAAGTGTGGTGGAGTATAGCGAATGTGTTGCGTCAAATGTGTTGCAGCAGAATAAGTCAAGTTTGTTTGCAATTTTTGGTAAAATTTTGAAATTGTTTCAAGTTGAATGTTTGTTTCTAGGTCTGTGAGATGGTGTTTGTTTGTTTGAATGTCTCAGAAAAAACTTGACAATCATAATATCTTGTTTGATCATGCATAAAGAAGACAAGTACAACCCTAGGTTAGGCAAGGACAATATTTGCTAGATTCCACATGGGTTTTCCCAACCTCACTTATTCTTAGTAGATGAATCCAAAAGCTTGGACACACAGACTCCACCTTATAGTGCACTCACTTCTCAGGTCAACCAAGCTTCCAACCCCCATAAATCTCCCATGATGGGTTGATCACCTCTACTAATAATTGTGAGAATGTGGATTCCTTCACAATGATCGTTGTTGTGCTAGCAAATATAAGGGATTTTCGCAACTACACAAAAGTTTTTAGTTTGAGACCCCCATTTGAGTGGCCACACATTGGGAAAGATTAGATCCGGTAAGGAGGAACTCCAACCTAAAGAGGTTACACTCAATAGGGTTTTGGGGAGTTCACTTGTCCATGTGACACATCTGCACTCATAATCCTAGGCTTTCTGTTAGGATTCACATTTATATACCAATCAGGGGTAGTTCGGCCAAAGAGCTCCATTGTCGGTTTGAGTCGCCTTTGGTTGAGAACTTTTTCCCACCAAGGAAGGCCCAATTCCTAGAGTCAATAACTATTTCTCTTGCACCCAGGATCGCACAAGTGCACAAGGGGAGAGGATACTTCGATTATTGAATTGGGGTGACACATGAAATAGATGGGTCTAGTTTTTTGATCACCTAGTTTTCACAAAGTGAGAGCATAATCACCTACCACCTTCAAGCACAATCAAGAAAAATTGTTTAACCCCCTAATTAAATTTAAGTGAGACAAGAAAATATTCTTTTTAAAGCACCAATGGAAGTGTTTTCTAATCTAAAAAAACACAAGAGGTTTCAAAATAATATGCTTGGACATTCGAACCTACAAAACCACTTGTTAGTAGTCTGAAAAGATGTGTTGGACCCATGAAAATTCAAAGCCACATGCTGCAATAGCAGATTAGCATCCAGAAAAACCCCTACACTACTAGATCGAAATGAGAAATTAGGAAAATTTTGGAAAAGACCAAAAGAAAAATTTTACTAGACGAATGCGTCGCAACAGAGCGAATGCATCACTTTTCACAACAAATGTGGCTCAGGTTTGTATGCTGGAATCTGGTAGTCGAATGCGTCGATATGTAGAGCTAATGCATTGCGGTATTCAAATGTGTTGTTTTGGATGGCTATTGTGTCGAATCTGAGCAAATGTAACTTTTTGTCAGGTGAATGTGTCTCAGGATGGCAGATGCGTGACTTTGCAAAGCAAATGCGTTGCGACAGAATGTTTGCGGCTCAAAAAATTGCAAATACGGTGTTTCATAGTTGTACCTACAAGAACACATAAAATCCGTATGGAAAAAAAAATGCTCGATTTTGGCCTCGTGTTCACCAATGTAACTATGGGGAAATTCTAGGTTAGCATATTAGTAGCTAAATAAATCAAAACCCAAAGTAAATAATGAAGCACAAAGGAGGAAAACATGAAAACAAAGAGAGATATCACCTTGAGTCTTCAACCTCCATGATCGGCCTCCATTACACCTTCTTTATTTACTGCAATATGTAATTTTCCCTCAGAGTTTATGTGAGTAATATGTGACAATGCCAAGACCTAGGAAAATGTTGAAGGATTTGATGACAAAATGCAATATTATGCAACTAGTAAGCAACTCTAAACTATGACTAAAGTATGCTAAAATGCCAAGATAGATGAAGTATACCTTAGAAAAGATCTAAAATGACATAAAATTGCAAGAGCATGAGATGACAAGATTGCAAGAGATATGAGAGATGTGCAAATGTGACCAAAATTGCCATTTTATAGAAAATGCAATTTTGAATGAATGGCCAAGATTGAAGATTGACAAGTGCCCTAGAATCAATGGACAAGATTCAATGTGACAACCCACAATTAGGGTTAGGGCAATGTTAGGTCAAATTTGAAATGAGTGGACAAGATTTGATTTGAGAAAACTAAATCAAGGGTTGACAATGCATGTGACAAGGAGATAAGAATGACACAAAAAAAGAGAGCTGAAAAATCAAATAATATTAGAAATTACTTGATTTATGGAGGAAAAAGACTATTTTAAATTAAAAATTAATTTAATTCAAAAGGTGGGGTCATGTGATAGTAAATAATTAATTTGAATTATTTACTTGGAGAGAGAAAATATAAAGTGAGACAATTTTAAATAAATGATTTTATTTAAAATTAGAAAAAGACAAGATGGACCATAATTAAAAAAAAAAAAAATATTTAATTATAAGAGGACATAAGATATTAATGGCGTATTTAAATAAATAAATAAGATTTATTTATTTAAATAATCAAGAGGAAGTAGTGGAAAAAGATAATTAAATAAATTAAGAAATTTATTTAATTATGGAGAGACATTGGAGTATTAGTGACGTATTTAAATAAATAAATTTTATTTATTTAAATAGTCAAGAGGGATAAAAGATGTGAATTAATTAAATAATTAATAATTATTTAATTAATAGTTGAATTTGGACTATAGACAAAATATGATAAGACATAGAAAAATGGGGTTTGTGGGTCTAGGCCATTTTTATGTGTCTACAAAATAAATGGGTAGCAATAATTTTGAGGGAATATGTTCCAAGAGAAAAATAAATAGGGGTTGAGTGGTTTCACTAGGGTGAATGTTGACATGTCATTCAATACCCATTTCTTATTTTTTCAATTATGATTTTTTTTTTAATTTGTATTGCTTGAAAAAAAGAAATTTTGGGAAGGTTTGACTTGTAATGTCTCATTTTCAAATAATTTATGTTTGTGAAAAATATTCCATTTACTATGTCTAGAGAGATTTGTTTTTGGGGCCTAGTATCACAGGCCTTTAAAAATTAAGAGAAAGGATTTCAATTACTGATAGATTATTTTTTCACTAAGTTCATGAGCTTGTGAAAAGTACAAAAGTGTGACAAGATTATATTTGTAGTTAAGTTTGAAAGTTTATAAAATGTGCAGAAATGTGATAAGGTTCTATTTATCACAAAGTTAGTGAGTTTGCAAAATCTTTGAAAGTGTGACAAAGGAAGATAAGTTCAATATGTTGCAAAGTATGAAGGTTCACAAATTGAAGAAAAAGTGTGAAAAAGTTCTTAAGATTCACCAATTTTTGAAAATAGGGAAAACATGACAAAGAGGATGAATTTTGTTCAGTTTATGATATCACAAAGTTTGAATGAGTTTACAAACCATGTGAAAAACTAATAAATTTTATAGAAAGATAAAAGGTGTGACAAGATAGAAATAAGATGAGAGGGGAAGTGAAAAGAAATAAAGAAAAGTGAAAAATATGCATAAATTATAAACATTGTAGAGTTTACAAGTTTATAAACTCTCTAAAAGTATGAAAAGTGATGAAATTTACAAAGCTCACAATTTTGTAAACTCTCTAAAAATGTGATAAGGTTTATGGGTTCTCAAAAAGTGCAAAAGTGTGACACATTAAGAAAACAACTAAAACCACTATCTAGTGCAATAAATTCAAATTCAAATTCAAATTTAATCAGAAAAATACAAATTTAAATTTTAAATAATAAAGAGAAAAAAGACCAATACCATGTAACTTGCTCATTGGGGTGGGATTCATTACCAGCCATAAGTCTCAACTATTTAAGGAGTGAATGTTTGAATTCAAGGGCATTAAAAATTCTAATCCTAAAAACCCTTTTCAACATTATTCTAATCCTTTTGTTTAAAACAATCAAATATGAGGATGAAAAGCATTTTATTTGCAAGAGATAAAATAATAAAAACTATTTGGTTTTAGGGATTAAAGGATGAAAACCTAATGGTTCTAAATGAAAATATCACTAGTGTGAATGTGTTGCATTGGCTACAAGTTCTAGTTGATATAAGTTTATGTATTCCATAGTTTTGTATAGTGATTTTAGTTTTATATTTCCAATCTATTTTTATTGTAACTATTGCTAGTTGTATTATTATTGTAGTATATTTTTATGTATTTCATACTTTTTATAAATCAATAAAATGTTTTGGAGTATTTCTATCACTTTTTGGCATCTTTGTAAATTTGGGTTATCAATATTAATAAAAAAAATATGATAAAATTTGGGATTTTACTATTCGAGTTAACATTTATAAATCTAAAAGTTATTGGGCCAAAATTGTCTATTAGAGTTATTAAATTTCTCTTCCATATCTTGAACATTTTGTGTATTTGGTTGCAAAAGGGGAGAAGGATGAGGTGGAGACAATAGAGGAGAAGGGTGTCTCTTAAGAAGAAGGGATGAAGTTTGACCTTCGATCCCTTTGAGAGTCTACTGTTTTTGAGGTGACTTTTGTGAAGAAACAATTATTTGTAAAGGGGAAGATTCATGTGAAGGAGCAATGGGATCTTTTCCTCAAGATGGATTCCTAGAAGGAGGAGAAATGGGTTCTAAGAGAATAAGATTCTTATAAAATATATTTTCTACACCCTTCTTTAATTTCTCACTAACATTAAGGATGAAATCTAACCTAATTTTTTATTGAAGTTGGTCTCCTTCCTATTATTCTTCTTATTCTTTTTTAGGATTCAATAAGTTTACAATGAAAAAAAAATCCCCATGTTGGTGGCTATATATGCATATCTTTTATCTATATAAGAGTAGGATTCAATATCTTTTTATCTATATAAGAGTAGGATTCAATATCTTTTATCTTAAGTGTCTCTTTTTTGTCAAAATTTAGGGCCTTAATCTTACATGTAAGCCATGTGAAACTTCTATTAATGATCTTTTTTTTGGCTTCTACCATTCTAATCCCTTGTATACACCAATTCATTCTAGGAACTAGCAAGTTAAAGATTCCTCTTTTCTTATAAATGGGATATAACTCATTCCCATCATCTGAGACACTCTAGGAACTTTACTAGTTTCAATTGATTTGATTTGGAAAGTAGTAAATTTTGAATAGTTCCACTTATGGGCCTCATATTCATCATCAAAATCAAACCAAAAATGTTATAGGCTTAGTTGATTTTTAAATAGTAATCAATGCATATTTTTACATTTATTTGTAAGGATATAACCCATTCTCTTCACAACCATGCAAATTCACCTAATTTTTTTCTTACAATTATTTGCATGGAGAATAGAGGTCCAACATTATGCACCAATGATTATACAGAACTACACTCCTGGCCTATGTTTGATATGATTTTATGTACATCATAGAGTTGATTTGTAAGTTCCAAAAATACCACCTTGCCACTTATATACTTATGTGATATGTAAAGGATAAGAAATAGATATAAAGTGAATTACCTCATCAATTAATAGCTATAGTGGCTTCTAAGAACATGGTTTTTCTAAGTCATTTTTTATTAGCCTAATTAAACAAAAAAACAAATGCATCATTTACTCTTTTAAAGTGAATTGAATTTCAAAGAGATATAATTGAGGATAATGTTCATAAATTTTCTTTTGTCCTAGGGTTATTAATACTTTATTTAGTATGGGAAAAATTAATTTTCCTACCATCAAATAAACCAAATAAGAGGCCATATAATAATTTATATCCCTTGCACTTTGGATAACTACTTGTGTAAGTTATCACTTATAAGTGTAGCTTAAACAATTCTATCCTTATTTTATCAAATAACACAAATAAATATAAACATCCATAGTTGATTTTTTTTAGAATTGTTGTTGCCCTTGACCCTATTCAACAATGCAATCAAATCATTTATCTCCAACTTGAAGTTACTCTTGTGAAGTAATTTTCATAACTATAGACATTCTATGTACCCCTTCATTTCCCATCAATCATAACTGATTTGAGAGATATTAAATGGTATATTCATAGTTGGAATGGTGCCTCTAGTTGTTGCATTATTCTCCCCTTTCATGCTTAAGTCAAATACAAAAGTTATAAAATCAAAATTTGGCTAAATGTCGAGTCTTTTAGAGTTTAAGGGTATCGATCTTTGCATTCCTTTCCTATAACTCCTAAAACCTCGCCTTGAAGCCTTATGAAATTGGCCTAAGTGTTAAAATTTTTAACGTTTCAGACTTTTTTGGTTTCCTTTACACTCATGCCTTGTGAAAGCATCCTATGTCCTTGAAATCTGAAGTGTATTCTTGACCAAGTGTTGTTTTGTTGAAATTTTGGACTATCAAGGTTTCTCTTCCCTTCCTACCATTCCTTAGATTTCCCAATCCCCAAAGCCAAAATTCTTCTAAAATTCCTAAGTCCTTATATCCTTCATAATTTCACACTTCCTCCTCCATTCATCCTCATTAGACTTTCCAACTCAATCATGTTTTCACTAATGGTTTAATACTCCAACATTTCCCTTATTCGACTCCAAATCCCTCTATATTTTGAACTTTTATGCTTTCTCATCCCTTTGCTTTCCTTTCCATTATTAATACATTTAAGATATGACTTTCCTCTAGTGACATCATGCTGAAATCATTAATTTGTCAAAGTTTCATATTGTATCATCCCCATTCCCATGACAAATAGTTTGGCAAGGGCCAGATGGCCCAATGTTTGATGAATGAATTATTTGATAGGGTATTAGAGGTGGACGTGCCCAAATATTAAGTATGATAGGTATACAATTCAAAGGAGGCTCCATGGCTTGATGGTCTGACCAAGTAAGCATTAAGGTTTTTTTGTGGGCATCAAAGGATTGTATGTTTTTTTTCCTAGGTCCAATAGGCATGAAGGTAAGAAATGACCTAATGGTCCACCAATAAAAAATTCCACTCTACAAGACAAGTTTTCTTTCATCCACCACTTTGTAATGATATTAATGCTTGTGCAATATAGTCACCAATTATTATATTTGTCAAACGTCCAAAAGTTATTTTATGATCGACCATGCTTTGTTCAATGTTGTAGATACCTATTTTTGATAATGTCATTCATCAAGATGTATTTTTTAGTATAGTTCCTTGGAAGATTTTATCTTATAATAGGCCATCAATAGAAGAATATTTCTCATTCCTTAGTTAATTAGATCCCTTTCTAAACATGTCTTATTTTCACTAGTTGAGGTGGCAGCTAGGACTTCTCTCTGGCTTTCCATGTTTTCTAACAATTTTGGTATCTCCCTTCTAGAATAAAAGTCCAATAACACCCATTTGATGGAAGTTCCTTCTTAGTTTCTCTTCAATGACTTCCATCCTCTATAAATCTACTATTGTAAATAGGCTTAACACCTTTGAATCAATAAAATCATTTTTATTTCACCTCTCCTTTGTTCTAATGTGTTGTGTAATTTTTTTTAAATTCATATTTGAATGATTTTAAACTACTTTCTTACATATATATGTTGTGTTTATTTTATTTATAATAATTACCTATAGATTTAATCCCTCATAGTATCTATCCAATCCCTTACTTCCATGTCTATGTGTAGGAATTTATAAATGGAGAATTGTTTGAGTTTAAGCGGTTTCATTTATCCTCTATGTTTGTATGGACAACGAGGAAAAAAATTTAAATCTTGGTGCATCACCTTTTTTAATTGTTTGTATTTCTCTCCATTTTCCCTTGCAAATCGATAGAATGTTATTAGTTTATAGGTTTAACCTATGTTGCTTTTATTCAACACATGCATATATATTTAGTAGGGATCAATCCCTTTATATTAAGGTTTGATCTCAATAAAAAGGTCTCACATTGTGAGATCACTCCCATTGTGTCATTGGAATGTTCAACCAATTTCAACAAAGAGTACAGTTTCAAGTGACAATAGTAACCTAGAAGCAAATATTCTTAACTAGTCAACTAATTCTTATTGATAATCTTAGAGAAAATATTTGAATGTTTATTAAAGAATTAAATAGCAAAGACACTATTTGTCATATTATACTCTAGGTGATGTGAGAGCTAAAATTTTCCTCAATAATTTTGAGAGTTATATATAATAATTTATTCACCAAGCCAATATTTTTTGTAGTATGAGAGTCATAGTACTTGGCACATGTTATAACTATTTTAAGGGACTAGATTGCTATGGGGAATGTAGCAATTTGAACAATTGCACTGTCTATGATTTTTATAATACATTATTATGGTTCATAACCTTAAAAAAATAGTTTATAATTTGTGGTAGATGCCCTTTTAGGTAATTTTTCTATCCCTTCTATAGTTAAAGAGATTCTCTCTTATTGAGAAGTAATTAAATATTTTTATATTGAATTTTATCACTTTGCACATGAGGCATTATTGACCATGTTGGAGTGACGAGAAGTGAATTTCCTTAGGTTTAGTATATTGATTTATAAACATAAATGTAAGTTTTTTATAATATATTGATGCTTTATGTGATTTTTCTATTCATAAGAGCTTTCCTATGTATATATTGTGTAATGGGTTAAATATTTTCTTCCTATAATTCTCATTTCACTTATTTTATATTTTATTTTGAATGATTAGTAATGATAAATACAAGGAAAATAAAAAAAGAATCAAACACATAAGATTTAATAGACAATTAACCTTTATACCCTATTTACCTTGCTCCTCTAATTGAGATGAAGTGAACTACACCATTGAAGATCCACTCGATAAGATTATATTTGAAGTGGATGTAGTTGTGTGAATGTGGATTGATATTATTTTCATCTACACGATAGTAGCTCAAGGATTGGTAATTAAAATTAACAACATAAGATTAGCATAGAATGGATGAATTAAAACGGAAGAGAAAAGACCCAATTTATATATTTTTCATGAGAAAAAGGAAGGGTCAAGATGTAAAGTTAATGGAGGGCTAATATTCAAGGATTGTAGAGACATGTATTAAAAGCTTAGCCTTGTGAAAAGTGACGCAAGGGGAAAGAGGGAAGAATGCAAGGGTCCCATGAGGTTGAAGGGAAAGAATGCTCACACATGTGTGAGCAAGGTGGCATGTGTAAGATATATGAAGGCTACACACATGTTTGAGTAAGATAGCTGGCCTGGGATAATAGGACAAAGATGAGGTGGAGGATTGAGAGGGTTTTAAGTTTACAAGATTGCATTCTCACACATGTGGGAGTAAGAAGTGGAATGAGTAAGTATGCTCACACATGTGGGAGCATGAGGATGGTGGGAAACATGCCAAATGATAAAAAGTTTAGATTTTGATCCATGTTAGTATATTAGATGGTTAGTGTGACTGAGGATATTAGCATAGGATGATTATGCTTTATCCATGAAGAATCAAGGCATAACGTAGCCACTAATACTCAATCTTAAACAAGATCATTCAAATGAAAGTTAAACTAAACATTTATTGAAACTAAAAATTATAAACTACAAAAGTGTTTAAATGTCTACTCTAACCCATTTGAAACTTATCCTATTTTGGGAGTGGTGTTGTGTTGATGTGGAACAACAACCCTTTCCCAATCCCATGATCAATGAGCTTGTTTTAATCGATTCTATTGAAGAGAATCGATGAAACGATTGTGAGATGTAAATGAAAACATGATTTATGCTAAAATGAGTATGATGCAAAAGCTAATCTAAATGAGAGTTAAACTAAAAAGATACAAACCCTAATGATCTTATTAGCTAAATGGATGCATTATGGAATCCATTAATGGAAGCTAAGCTATCTATGCAACTAATTTAAACTAAAATATGATAAATGTGATTTAAAAATGAGTGTGAGTGTGAGTGATTTCAACAACATAAGTTTGATTTGAAAAATATGGATTCATTTGTCTGCAAATAGTATTCTATTTATAGGAAAGCAAATGAGAAATGGAGGGTTGAGATAAAAAAAGGCTAGTCAACAGTCAAGGATGGAGGAAATTGGAGGCATGGATCATGGATTCTAATCAATGGGTGAGAATGCAAGATGAGATTTAATCAAGGGTTCTCATTCCTTCCAAACAAGCACACTTTTGACCTATACAAGAGGTCAAAAGTTAACTTGCACAAGAAGTCACAAGTTAGCTTGCATATGAAGTTTTGTGAGAATAATCCCTTTTTCAAATAATTGGAGAGAGAATATTCTTTGGAATATTCTCATGGGTGAGAGAAAAGGATGGATTTGAGTGCAAATGATGCTAGTATACTTGATTCGAGCGCATGATATCATTCAAGACATTTTTTAGTGTCTACATTTTCCCCCTCTTTGAAGCAAGGTACCTACTACTTCGGTTCAAAGACTGATGCTCTTCAGATGAAAACTGCTGTTTAAATCAAAAAATAAAAAATTTCTAATTTTTTGGATGCCCCACCAGAAGGATTAAGCTAATTCCTTGGCCCCTCGAGAAATTGGGAGAAAATTTTGAATTCTAGATTGATTTCTCGACAAAGGTGAAAAGCTACCCTAGGGGGCCAAAAAGGCTCTAGGATGCAAACAACATGCCAAAAATATGAAAAACAATGCAAAATAAGGTTCAGTTTGGCAAAATTGGTGAAAATAATGAAAAAACCTAGCTTCATTGTTAAATTAGGGAAAAAAACCCTAATTTTCTAGCATAAATAGGCCAAGAAGGGTCACTTTCAATTCATTTGTGCATTGACACCTTAAGAAATTCTTGCAAATTGAGCTCCAACCCTCTGATGAGATGGCGTGACATGTGCTCCCACGACACATTTCTGATCAAGTTCGAGAGCACGAGAGGCTTCTAGGCGCAAGACCACTGGTATATGATGCAAAATTTGATTTGAAATTTGACTTTTTGATACATTTATTGCATTTTGAAATTTAAACTTTGGTGGTGTCATTATATAGCAAAGCTAAATTGTATTTTAGTGACACCTATGTGTATTGCGACATGGTTCACAATTTAGAATTAGGGTTTCCAGTTTTAAATTATGACACATGTTTATAGGGACACATTTTTCAATTTGAAAATTAGGGTTAGGGTTTCCAAAATTTAAATCACGATGCATATGTTTCTAGCGACACAATTTGTGATTTGCAATTTGAAATGCCTCGGGCATCATAGTTTAGAATTTGAATTATAGCGACGCTATCGTAAATAGTGACGCTATTGTTATTTTCGAGCTGAAAAATTCTGAACTTAGCCAAAAAAAATTTAATATTGATAGTGTGTGCTTCATGGGTGTAGGAGGTGATCCCACCTTTGACGTCCTGCGAGCACCGACCCACAGTTTTGGAGAGACTTGGTGATTTATCTAAGTTGTGACACGAGCACCTGGGGGAGATTGGCCTATGGTACATCACGTACATGCTCGTCGTCCGGATGCATTTGGCGATGATGACCACGTTGTGCGAGTGATGGAACAATGAGACATCATCCTTTCACCTTCCCATAGGCAAGGCGACAGTGACATTAGAGGATGTATGGTGGATATTGCATTTGTCGATACTTTGTGAGCATGTGATATATGACTCTGATGCTAGTTATGATGCCTATGATAAGGTGATGGAGATTGAGGACATCGTTCTAGTCACTTCGCATATTGACCTTGAGATGTATAGAGGTTGAATGCCCACTTTTCGATTGATAGTTATAGTTATTATCTCTGGTTTGGTTTCTCTTGATCGTCAAAATAGAGGATTCAACCTAGGATGGGGCCTTGCTTGGAACATGATGCTCTACAGGAGGACTTTGTTTGCATGGGGGTTAGTGATGTTGTCTTCATTATATCATGATATGCATGAATTTATTTACTATGATAGGTGAGCTATCGGCATAGGGGTACTTTGATCGATCATTCAGATGGATGATGTAGAGCCAGATGATCCAGTGGTTTGGAGGTATAGAGGTTCCATCACTTTACAACACACTGGGCAGCTTGGGATTCCATATTGGCATCGAGTGCTCGAAGATATGATAGTATTTAGATGGCAGACCTGGCTATAGATGCTAGTGCAGTATGATGATGTTCAACATCCCTTCTTTCCCAGAAAAACTAGTATATGTAGGGTCAAGAGCACATAATTATTGAGAGATATCTACTAGATAGGGTGGCTCGCTTGTTTGGAGAGAGGCAAGATAGGCCTGATGATCACTATACAACCATCTTTTCTAGATCAACATGAGAGGTACCTACATGGGGACCTACGATTCTAGCTCCCGAGGTGGTTGCTCAGCTATGGGCTTACGATCAGGGACAGGAACACACTCAAATGATGCTTGCATATGATGCATGGTTCACACCACCTTGCTTATTGACAGATCTAGTGGGTGCTCCTCCATGAGGGAGACTAAGAGGGAGAGGTGCAGGCAGAGGCAAGGTCAGGGGATAGGATGGAAAGGATAGGTAGATCTTTAGGGCACCACCAGTGGGATAATATCCTCCACAAAAACAACTTCCATGGCAGCAACCTCCACAACAACAACCTCCACCGGGGCCAGATCCTTGAGATTTATAGATTCAACAGTTGCAGCAACAGGTTCAGACCATTACAAGTGAGAGGGATTAGGATTGCCAGTAGATTTTGGTGATTATTGTTGAGAGGGATTAGGCACGATAATAGGTACAGGCCATCACAATAGAGTGGGACCATGAGCGGTAACTCAGATAGACTACCGAGATGTAGTTAGTGCAGGAGGTCAGATGGTGCCAACAACTTGAGTCGATGATAGTTGCATGTTAAGGGTAGATAGTGTCTACGAGGTTATATAGTGAGGTTGTGACTGAGGAAACCTACCACATGATGCATTATCACGGGGTTGTCCCATAGGAACTTCAACAACTAGATTATTCTTGGAGTGGGGCACACCCTAGAGGAAAGGATCATCCAGAGAGACATGATGTAGAGGGGAGCAACCATTAGGGCTAACTCACGTGTATAGACACTTTTTGATCATCGACCGATTCTTTTATACAAATATACATTCATGGGATCATTTTTGATAGCCTCGTGAATATTGTATTTATGATCGATATACATACACTGATTTAGATTTTGTACCATGACAACTATTTTTTGATATATATGATATAGATTCTATATGATGTGTTCATCTTATTTTATGCTTGTAAATGTGTAACTATGGGAAAAATCTAGGTTAAAAATTAGTGCATAAATAAAAAAACCCAAAGTAAATAATGAAGCACAAAGGAGGAAATAACATGAAAACAAGGAAAGATTTCACATTGGGTCTTCAACCTCTATGATTGACCTCCATTACACCTTCTCTATTTGCTACAATATATAGTTTTCCCTCAGATTTTATGTGAGCAATCTATGACTATGCCAAGACCGAAGCAAAATCTTGAAGGATTTGACATAAAATGCAATACTATGCAACTATGCAACTAGTAAGTAAAGACTAAAGTATGCCTAAAGTATGCCAAAATTCCAAGAGATATGAAGTATGCCTATGACAAGATTGCAAGAGCTAAGATGTCATGAGATTGCAAGAGCATGAGATGTGCAAATGAGAAAAAAAAAAATCATCTTATAGAAAATGCAATTTTGAATGAATGGCCAAGATTGAAGATTGACAAATTCCCTGGAATCAATGGACGAGATTTAATGTGACAACCCACAATTAGGGTCAGGGCAACATTATGGTAAATTTGAAATGAGTGGACAAGATTTTATTTGAGAAAATCAAATCAAGGGTTAAAAATGCATGTGACAAGGAGATAAGAATGGCATAGAAAAAAATGAGAGCTAGAAAATCAAATAATATTAGAAATTATTTGATTTATGGAGGAAAATTGCTATTTTGAATTAAAAATTAATTTAATTCAAAAGGTGGTGTCATGTGATGGTAAATAATTAATTTGAATTATTTACTAAAAGAGGGAAAATTAGAAAGTGGGACCATTTTAAATAAATAATTTTATTTAAAATGGGAAAAATGCCAAGGTGGACAATAATTAAATAAATGAAAGAATTTATTTAATTATGAGAAGACATGTAGGGATTAATGACATATTTAAATAAATAAATAAAATTTATTTATTTAAATAATCAAGAAGAATAAAAGACATGAATTAATTAAATAATTAAAAATTATTTAATTAATAGTTGAAAGTGGACTGAAGGACATAATTAAACATTTCAATTATGCTAGGAAGAAAAATGGAGACAATAGAGCTTGCAAGCCTAGGTCATTTTTATGTGTCTACATTTTGCCCCTCTTTTTCATAATGCAGCCCATCGCATTGTGACAAAGAAAATTTAATCAAAAACATGCCCCAGTGAAGGTATGGATTATCTATGCCCCCCCGGATATTTTTTCAAATTTTGGTCCAGTGACAGAAAAATTTGGAAAGTGTCCCGACAAGCTAATTTTATGACCAGAAAAGCATTGGCGCAAGTGGTTTCATATTTTGGCATGTTTAAGTCAACCAAGAGGTTGGTCAAAGTTGGTCAAAAGAGCCTCTAGTAATAAAAAGGTTGAAAAATCCCACTTTGACCCTATAAATAGGTTGAAAATGGGTAATAGTCAATTCATTTTCACTTTCACACTTGTAAATTTGGAGAGCTCGGAGCTAGAAGACTGTGCGTAAAGATGGTGATTCCTATTACAGAGCACCATTGATACATCGTCAGGACCTTCAAATGGCCAGAGGGTGCGGACCCACCAGTATGTACCCCACACCCACCTTGTTACTTTATCATTTTTTGTGCATTTTTAGGGTTTTTAGGAAGGTCAACAAATGCGCCACGACGCATATGCGTTCACATAAGTCACATTTGTGGTCGCGTTCGACACATTCGTTGCGTCATGACACAAATGGGACAGGTCCGTTAGGTTTTCTATTAGGTGTGACACATTTTCCAATTAGCGCGATGCATTCACAAGATTACAATGCAAATGATATGTATAGTGACACATTCGTAATATTGCAATGCATATGCAAAGCTTGGTGACACATTTAATTTGTCAATGACACATTTGATGGACTGAGACGTAAGCGATTGAGGATAACTCATTTGCAGGTCAAAATGACACAAGTGCCATAGCACGACACAAATTCCAAACCGCAACACAAATGAAGTCAACGCGACGCATTTAACTTTGACAAGGGTTGACCAAAGTTGACTTAGTTTTAGGCTCACTTTTTTGCTTATGTTTAATTAGATAGATGGTAACAATGATTTTCAAGAATGTGTTGACTCTCGTTTCTGCATGTGCAGAAATGACTACCACCGATCTATACGCGTGAGTTTTGGCCATCAACTTATGCATTTCAGGATCAATTAACAGACTGGGAGCAGAGGCGATTAATGTGACTGGGGTTGTACTATGTCACCTATATGCCCATTATCCAGGCTAATAGGGGACTGTTGATAGCACTAGCCGAGAGATGGCATTGGGGGACATGTTCTTTCCATTTTCCAACGGGGGAGGTGACTATTACTTTGAAGGATGTGTATCGAATTTTGCACATTCTGATTCGAGGAGAGCAAGTGGTATACGATCCACATCGAGGAGTGTAGGCTTTGACCAAGCTGTACGAGGAAAATGATGGCACGGGCCTTGGTGTTGAGGGATATGATATTTGGTGGGAGTACCTAGTTGAGTGCTACCCATGGTGGGATGACATGTTATGCACTTTGATATTTTGGAATCCTATTTCCAGATCACCAGTTACATGGATTCCCGATCGGATGGGGAGATGTATTAGTGTGGATGCGATGGGACAAGATAGTCTTTTCATGGGGGCCTTATTTTCTTGTTATGTTATACAATCAATTGCATGAGGTAGCATACAGGGGCGTGAGTAGCATTAGCTGCGACACGACATTGCTGGTGATTTGGGTTTGGGAGCATATTCCCATCTTCCATACACCGATTCAGAGGCGACAACTAGAAGATGGTATGTCTTATGTGTTCTTATATGTGGGTGCTTTATAGTAGACAAGAGTCAGAGAGACTGGATTTTGGTGGCATCAGAAAGACACCATGACTGCATTTGTGTGGAGGTCATATAGGGATTGGGCACAATGGGTTGAAGAGGGTGACCATTTGGAATTTTGTAGACAGTTTTGTTATTTGATTGGACAGACAGTATAGTCACAACTGATTATAGAGATGTACCTACCCTAGCGGGTACTTTGTCAGTTCGGTGAGCAGTAGGGTGTGCCTATGGGTACAATAGAGTATGCTAGATTGTCGCGAGAGCTTGCATGGGGTCTTGCCATATTAGTGCCATTTTCTAAGTAGTAGATAGATGGATTGGTGGCACAATCATGAGGTTGGAGTGGAGGTCCTATAGATTTTGGGACAACTGCAAATTTTGATTTGTGGTGGTAGACTCATAGACCGATTCCCTTGACCAATTTCGATGGACCAACACTTGTGGATCACAAATCAGTTATACCATGGGTGTAGCGAGGTGGCTAGAGAGGTAGAGGGAGAGACAAAGGTTGAGGAGGTAGAGGGAGAGATGGAGGATGAGTAGATGGGGGGAGGGGTGATGGAGATGAAGGAGGAGATGATGGAGAAGATGGTGGTGGTGGCGAGAGGAAGAGGAGAGGAGGGGATGGAGGGAGATAAGCTAGGATGGTTAGACAATGAGTTAAGAGGGCGGCTTTAGATGCCATTCCTAAGGTGCTAGAGGAGGAGGAGAGAGATGATGGGCCCAGGTAGGAAGAGGTGAGACAGGAGGGGGAGAGATAGGAGGCAGAGAGACAACTAGAGGTGGAGATCAGACATGAGGGAGAGGTGTAGGTCAAGCAGGAGGACGGGCAAGCAGCGGTCGAGGTAGAGGTGAGATAGCTGGTGGCAGAGGGTTGATAGGAGGAGGAGAGGCAGGTGGAGGTGCACGTAGCGGAGGAGGCCCTAGATGTCGGGGGAGGAGAGGAGGGAGTTGGTGATGATGACAATGATCTAGATATTGGGGATGAGATGGATGAGGTCGAGAGGAAGCTTTGAGAGTAGATGATTGATGGAGATCAAGACATATATAGGGTTCCTCCATTGCCACAAGATGCCATGGTGGACCAAAGGCTAGCAGAAATGTAGAGGAGAGTAGATGAGGCCACTACAAAAATCATATCTCTACAAGCATGGCTTGAGGTTACGCATTTTGAGAGGGATTAGGTAGAGATTCGATGGTGAGAGACCGAGAGCTGGGGCAGTTAGTTTGCTCAGTTGTGTACAACACCAATTGCAGATGTGGTGAGGGAGATAGCCAGGGTCAGTGCGAGCAGGGGCTAGTGTAGGATGCTATATGAGAGAGTAGTGCTAGGTGACTAGAGAGAGCCTAGATTATCTAGATTACCTAGCAGGACAGGGATAGAGTCAGGGAGTAGCAGTCGTACTCATAGCAGTTGTAGTTAGAGCAGTGTGGGTGGCCCTACTTCCTTAGGGAATACATCAAGTCATAGGTCCCATCACTCTCACAAGAATTCTTATAGCCATAGGTCAAGTCACAACCATGGGTCATCTAGGTCAGGGCATAGGTCAGAGCATAGTCAGCCTCCAGTCATTGATCCATCAGCTTCTCAGACTCATGCTACAGTAGCTTCACAGCCTCATGTCATTGTATCAATGATGCCATTAGTATCAGTTCCATCAGCCTCACAAACACATGCTACCATGTCTTCATAGGTTATGTTAGTGTCGATCACAGGTCATCGGTCACCACACTCTTCTCCACAAGGGGATTAGGAGATCACTTCCTAAGACATTTGACATTTTTCTCTTATTAGTGTGTTGGAGACATTATGTTATGACACTTTATATTTTGACCATCGAGCCTGTGAGCTCTATTTTTGGGATACCTCATGACTCTATCCTGTGACATGATTTTTTTGAGATTATATATGCGATGAAATTTTGATGCGGCCTATATGCTATATGTTTTATGATGATGCATTGTGTGTTGGTGATGTTTATGATAAATGCTTATCTAATGATGATTATGATAATGCAGTTATGATGACTATATGATGCCTATGTGATGTGATTTATGCATTTATGATTCCTATGATGAAATATTTTATATGCTATGCCATGTATGCTTTTATGATAGCTACTTATGATGAGATGTGATGATTATATGATGGTTATTTATGCTTATATGCCATGACAATGTTATATTATAATGATGATTATATGGATGCATAATGTATGATTGTAATGGATGCCATGTTTATTATTATGGATGTGTTAATGCATGACTATATATGTATGGACAATGCAATCTTATGATGTGATATATGTGTTTTAATGATATGGATGAGGTATGCACTTATATGCTATGTGAATGTGTAAAAACCTAATGCAATGCCTATATGATCATGTATGCACTTAGGTTTTTGTATGCCATAGGATATCATCATGAGATGGATGAGATGAAATGACAAGACATAAGGAGATGAATATTAGTACGAAGACCAAATCCTTCAACATATTACCACAGGACTTAACAATTATTGCTCTTAATCATCATTGGGCGGATTATTGTAGTGGCCAACAAACACCATGATATGACATAGATCATGGTGTGCAAGGTTGTACCATCACATGAGACGAGTAGTCATAGACAAGGATGGTCATGACTCATACTAAGAGCGCAATTGCCCCAGTATTTTTGTCACAACAAACCACAAGCATAAGAGAGACAAGAAAAACAATAAAGACAAGTCATGAAGTGTCGTTTCTCCTCTAGATCCTGTTATTAGGAAATCCTCGAGGTACTAGCGACATGACTGTCTAAAAAAGATAAGACAAGTCAATCATCATGATACATCCCTGCTTCTCTAAATCATGTCACGAGGACATCATGGAGAAACTAGTAGCATGATGAAAGATCCAAGGAAAAATTACAAGATAATTTTTTCCAAGTGTGTCTGAGTGTCAAGTGTTTTGATGTCAAGTTGCTAGGTTGGATGGTGTCGAATGCCAAAGTTGTAAGGTTTGACGATGTCAAGATGTCAAATGTCAGAGTTTTCTAAATTCAGGAAGGGCACATCCTGAATAATGTTGATGGCGAGAGGATCGATCCTCAAATGTCAAGAGGATCCCTCAAAATGCCAAATGACGGTGACAATGCCTAGGAAAGACACATCCTAAGGAACAAGTAAATGAGAAAGGCGATCCTTCAGAAGGACAGATCTGAAGAATGACCATGAGTTTGAAAGTTTGACCAATTTTGACTGAGTTTGATTAAAGTTGACTGAATTTGACCTTATGGTGACAGAGTTGACCTGTATTGACAGAATTTGACTTGTTTTGAAAAAATTGACTACATGTCAATGTTGACACACTCGTGTGATTGACATGTTGATTAAATGATTGTCATAGTTTGTTGTAAGAGTTTGTCTATTTTAGAGTGACCTGCTTCTATTGGGAACATTTTTACGTGTGTGTCAATGCAGTGTCATGAACCCTAATGGATTGAGCTAGTGCAGCCTCGGGGGCTCATCGATTGATGGCCTTGCCTACGTCATACGCTCAAAGACCTCATAGTTTGACACAACCAATGAATTTGTTGTAATGACAAAATATTGAGTCATGATTTTATTTTGAGAAACCTAAAAGGACTAACCTAATGTCTTGGGGTCTCGAAAATGAGTCTTGCATACGTAGCAAATGCATAGAGACAACATAGTTCGACTATGACATGGACTGACTGACATGACTGACTTGACAAGATATGACTCTATTTTTTGTGTTTTTGCCATATTTTTGTTTTTTTGTATTTCTTCAGGATGTTTTTTGATTTTTAGTTTCACTCTTTCTTTTTTTTAGGACATTTTATGATTTTTAGGTCTTTTTTAGGACATTTTATGATTTTCAGGTCTTTTTTCAAGACATTTTATGATTTTTATGTCTTTTTTAGGACATTTTTCAAATGGTAGGACCGTGTATGATATCCACTGCAGTCGGATTATAAAGGAATTCCCCTAATCAGGTCCAGGACCAGCCAAGTTTAAAGGACATGCAAAAGGGTTGTGCATGGGATGATGGATGGATGGTACGCAGGACTTGATGTCAACTGTTGTTAGCCATGAAAGGAATGGCAAGGTTTTTGTAACAAGTGTCATAATGGTGTTAGAAAAGTGGGTGTTTATTATGGACTAAGGTAGATAGAGTGATAGTAGATGGCAGAGAAAAATCGACTATGCATGGCACCTATCTACCAAATTTTCACCATGGTACTTATCCAAAGTGTCTGTTTACCAGGTTTTCACTATTGGATGAATTATTTCTCTTTATTATTTTTGTCATTTTTGTTATTTTTCTTTTTGGTGTCACCAAGGCGCCTGTTTGCCAAGTTTTCATTAGGGTGATGATTTTTTATATTTTTTGAAGATGTAGACTGTTTATAGGTTCTATCAGTTGTTAACCATCTAGAGTAGCTAGCTGATATGCTCCAAAACCAAAAGAGGACGTGATAATGTAAGGACCTAGCCAATTGGGCTCGAACTTTCATGGTTTTTCTTTGTTAGACTGATTCTTAGGATTTTGCATGACGACCAAGTCGCTAATGTCAAACTTTCTGACCATGACTCTCTTGTTGTAACTACGACAAAGACAATTCTGATATGCACGTAGGTGATTCAAGGCATTATTTCTGTGTTCCTCTAAAATTTCCAATTCATGCAATTGTGACCATCTATATTCCTCATCACCGATCAGACCCTTCAGGGAGACTCTTAAGGATGGAATTTCAACCTCGATGGGAAAGATAGCTTCGGCTCCAAAGACCAAGGCAAATATGGTGGCTCCTGTAGGTGTACGGATGTTAGTGTAGTAGGCCCACAAAGCAGGGTTAAGTTGGATGTGCCAGTCATGTCCAGTGTCAATAACTGTCTTCTTAAGAATTTTGATTATTGTCTTATTGGATGCCTCAGCTTGATTGTTTCCTTGCGGGTAGTATGGTGTGGAGAAATGATGTTAGATGTGGAAGCGTTCACATAACTCACAAACATCTTGATTTTTGAAAGGACGCCTGTTGTCTGTGATGATGGATTGGGGTACACCATACTAGAAGATGATGTAGTTGAGGATGAATTTGGAAATTTGTTTTCTAGTTATCTATGTAAGGGGGATGGCTTCGATCCACTTAGTGAAATACTCAGTGGCGGTGATAATGGATTTGTGGCTATTGGAAGAGGTAGGATGGATTTTTCCCACAAGGTTGAGTGCCCATTATGTGAAGGGTCATGGAGAAGTAATCGGTTGAAGTTCCTGTGCTGGTGCATGAATCAAATCACTATGTATCTGACATTGGCGACATGTCCTAACAAACTCAAGTGCATCCTTTTCCATAGTCGGCTAGTAATACTCAAGTCTCGTTATCTTCTTGGCTAAAGTAGGACCACTTGAATGAGATTCACATATACCCTCATGTACCTCGTGCAAGGTTGTACGTGCTTCATCAATGTCAATACATCGAAGAAGGATATTGTTAAAGCTATGATGGTGTAGGGTGTCACTAATGATGGTGTATCAGGTGGATTTACGGATAAAGGAATTTCGTTGGTTATTTGATAGGTTGGGGGAAGGGTTTGGGACTTGAGATAGTCATAGATGTCTTGATACCATGGAGAATTGGGACCAACAAGCTCACAAACCATCTCTGATTCTGGAATGTCATATGTAGGGACCAAAATTTGTTCCACCAGGAATTCAAATTGAGGGATGTTACTTGGAATGTCTAGGAGAGAGAAAATTGTATCCACTGAGTTTGCTGCCTTGTTTTGTTCCCTCAGAATCTATTCAAAAGCCAGCATGTGGAAGTATTACTGAAAACTGTCAACCATTCATTTATAGGGCATAACTTCTCATCCTTGGTGTCATAGTCATCGTTGACTTGGTTGATGACCAACTGAGAATCTCCAAGGACATGCAAATTTTTTATTTTCCATTTTATGGCCATTCTAAGTCCCATGACTAGTGCCTCATATTCTACAATATTATTTGTACATGGAAAGGCGATGCAGAACGACTTAGGTATAGAATCTCCTTGTAGTGTAATAAACAATATTCCTGCTCCTGAACCATGACTAGTATGAGATCCGTCAAAGTAAAGTTTCCAAGGAGATTTAGGTTTTTCATGAAATATTCAATCATCAGGATAGTTTGCCACCAATGGGTGATCACCTTGTATAGGTGAATCTGCCAGTTGATCTGCTATCACTTGTCCTTTTATGGCCTTTCATTCCACATATATAATTTCATACTCACTCAAGATCATTACCCATTTTTCCAAGCGTCATGTGAATGTTGCACAACTGAGGAGATATTTTAGGGGATCAATCTTTGCCACCAAGTGTGTTATGTGATTCAACATGTAATGTCTTAATTTTTGAGCTGCAAAGACAACGACTAGATAGGTGTATTCAATGGATGTGTAATTTAGCTCATATCCAACCAGTGTCCAACTAATGTAGTATATGGCCCTTTCCCTTTCATTATGGCCATTTTTTTCCAGTAATGCCCCCAGTGCTAAAGTTGTAGAAATGTATAGAATAAAAGGTTTCCCTTCGATTGTGGCATTAAAATAGGTGGTGACAATAGATAATCCTTTATTAGCTGGAAGGCCTCTTGACATCTATCCGTCCACACAAAGGGAATGCCCTTGCACAAGAGATACTGAAATGGTTGGCACTTGTCAGCCAATTGTGCTATGAAGTGTTAGATGATTGTAACCTACCTTGCAATGTCCTAAGTTCACTTATCCCTTTTGGAGGAGGCATGTCTAATATGGCTTTCACTTTGGCATGATTGAATTCAATGCCTTTGTGAGAAACTATATACCCAAAAAATTTCCTTGATGTTACACCAAAAACGCATTTCTTGGGATTCAAGCAGACTTTATATTCTTCTAGTCTCTTGAAGATTTTGTCTAATACATTTAAGTGATCTTTTTCATGTCAAATATTTTTCCAAAAGTTCATCCACGTAATCTTCCATTAGCTTGTGCATCATGTCATGGAATATTGTTGTCATATCTCTCTAATACATGGCGCCTGCATTCTTGAGACCAAAAGGCATGACGTTCCAACAGCATGTACCCCAAAGACATGTGAATTCCATTTTATGTTGATCTTCAGGGGAAATATAAATATAATTATAACTCGAGAAATCGTCCATGAGGGACAACATCTCATATCTTGTTGTAAGATCAACTATAATGTCTATGTTTGGTAACGAAAAGTCATCCTTTGGACACGGGTTGTTCAGATCTAAAAATTCTGTGCAGATACAGATTTGACCGTTTGGCTTTGTGACTGGTACTAGATTTGAAATCCATTCAACGTAGTCTATTGACCGTATGAATCCCACATCTAGCAATTTCTTGAGTTTCGCTTTCACTAACAAGGCAATTTGTGGGTGCATCTTACACAACTTCTGTTTTATTGGCTTGGCATCTGGAAGTAATGGAAAATGGTGTAAGACAAGTTCTGGGTCTAGTATAGGAATATCGACATAGGACCATGCAAAGTTAATCTTAAGCTCTGAAAAGAATTTGTGAAATTTAGGTTTCTCTTCTTTTGTCAAGGATGCTGCAAAGAGGACAAATTTAGGATCTTTTGTTGTAGATATGTTGACTTCCATGGTGTCCTCTATAAGCATTTTTGATCTTTCCTAAGTCACAAGGAGAAATTCTAGCCCTCCATCCTTAGGTGCCTCAGAGAGGTTTTCACCCATAGATACATCCTTTATTTTTACTTTTTTGTCATCAAAAGGTTCCTTTCGGTTTTCACCTAAAGAAATGTCATTTTTTTTTAAAAAAAAATTCATTTTGCGACTATAGGATGAAGCAGTCTCCCCGAAGTAAGCTACACAATCTAGGTCAATAGAAAATCCAGCCTTGTGATCTCCACTTGGTATACCCTCACGTAGTCTCATGAATTTTGCAATGGCCTCATCATTCTGAAATATGTCCATAATTGGTGGGCCTTGTTGATCCCAATCAATTAGTTGTGGGTAGACTAAGGAGATACCATCATCAGTATTGGTCAATGGTGGGGAGGACACAGAAAGCATGCAAATGGATTCAGAGAGGTTGAAAATGAAATTGTCATCATCCAACTCCCAATTGGACTCTATCCAATATTCTCGTTCACTTGATTCATACTCATTGTCAAAATAAGTGACAAATGGACTGGCATTGGGGTCAATAGTGTAATGTGGCGAGTCAAATGAATCCAAATGAGGGTCATTATTATTAGATGGCTGGACAGATATGTCGGGGTTATGGCCAATAGGGTTGGAAGATGATTTAGACTTGTCATTGTTTCTTGGGAAAAAGAATCTATCCCAATCATCTCATTTCCTTGAGATTTTAGGATTTTCATTATTCTGTGCTAGATCAATCTTAAACATTTTCCAAAATATTTCTTCAAAGGTAGGTTCTCCAGGTTCAAGGAATAATTCGTCAATACAACAATCACATAGGGATCGTTGGGAGTCAAATTCCCATTCATGGGAGTCAGTTTCGGTAAGGGATTCCTCAATAGTCTCAACACTTTCGCAAGCATTCATGCTCTCACTTGAAAGTACATTGGTACGTTTATCGTCATTTTTGAGTATCCCAAACCCAAGTCCAAGAAGTTTTGGTCTTTGGGAAGGCATTATAGGTTCTCACATTCCAGTTTTATTTCTACCAAGGCCACTAGTTCAATTGTAGCCTTTTTCCTTCATTATATCATAGCCTTTGTTGTATATCTAGACTAGTAATGGGGATGGATCTTCGGGGTCTTTATAAATCCATGTTGATATATCCTCAATGTCTTCTTTACTCATTTCACCCAATTTTATAAAAATGTGTGATGGAGGAACTTTGAAAATTTCCTTAGGTTCCATTCTAAGGTCGACCATAGACCTTAGGAGACTTGGGTATTTTGGTGATGCAGTATGTCATGTTCAATTTATACTCTATGCATCCTTGGTCTTCGATCTTGACATTGGAATTAGTCTTCGGGATGGAGGAGGATGGTGTGGTAGAAGACGTGGAAGGACTGGATGTGGAAAATTTGGCAAGCATGGATGGGTCGATGAATTTGGAAGAAGAGGAGCTTGGAGCTTCTTGGTTGATGGGCACTTGATGTTCTGAAATACCCCTTAGGTTGGTGCAATACTGAAAGGGATCAGGGTCTCCATATATGGTGATTTTTGTGCCGTCAAATGGAAACTTCAGGAATTAGTGGTAGGTGGATGGAATGACTTTGAGGGCATGAATCCAAGGTTGGCCAAGCAAGATGTTATAGGGTAATTCAAGATCCAGGACTTGGAAAGTTGTGTTTATAATGATTGGCCTAACTCTGATAGGAAGAGTGATAACACCTCGAGAGGAATGTTCTTCATCATCATACACCTTTATAACAATTTTCTTTGTAGCATCTACGCAAGCATCAGAGAATCCTAGAGCCTTAACCAGTTTCAAGGAGCATATGTTTAGTCCTACTCTTCCATCTACTAAAACTCATCTGACCTTATGCTTATGGATAAAGACTTCAATGTGTAATGTGTCATTATGATTGGCCTTTGTTGACGAATAATATTGGTTTGAAAATATTACATGATGGGGTGTAGTGAGGTATCCCACCATGGCTTCAAACTAGTTGACATCAATGTCATGAGGGACATAGGAATCTTGTAAGGTTTTGTCAAGTATGGCCTTATGCACAGGAGAAATGCATAGCAACTCAAGTATAGAAATTTGAGCAGGTGTTTTTTCTAGTTGGTCAATAAGGTTAAACTATCCCTTAGGTTGCAATTGCATGGTGGATGGACCTAATTGTGGTTGCTTAGCGGATGGACCAGGTATTGTAATTTTCAGCTACCTAGGGGGGAGGAGGACCAAACTATAATGATTTTTCCACCACGGGTAGTGACATTGCATTTAGGTTCTCTTTTGACAGTAATGGTATTGACGTATTTGTCAACAACCCATAAGTGATTAATAATGGGTCCACTAGAATAGTCGAATGTGGTGTGGGTATAGTTGGCACGATTATTATTTGTCTTAGGACCTAATGTGGAGGGATTATTTGAACCATGGTCCTATAGTGGGTTTTTGTGAATATTATGGTTTTCGTTTGATGCAAATTGTGGCCCACCCAATTCACTTGTGTGATTTTCAATGAGGTCTTGTACCAAATTTCTTAGTTGTCGACAAGATGATGTCTTATGTCCTTTAGCACGATAATCAAAGAAATCATTTTTGTCCCACCATGATGGTTTAAATTATCCTAGGTCATATGGCTTAGGGTCTTCTAGTGTAATGACACCATTTTGAAGGAGATTTTTAAGGACGTCTTGAATTGGTTCACCCAAGGGCATATATGTGTGTCTCTTTGGGAATTTCCTTGTCTGTCATGGCTACCCTTGGTTTTGACTATTTTTTTTTTTATGACTATTTTGAATGGCATTAGCAGTAGGTGTCGGTATGGTCATTAGTGTATTTTGTAGTGAAGCTCCTTTAAGAGTAAGTACATGACCCATTGTATTCATCACCTTAGCGTCAACAACACCATCATTGGTAATGTGTTTGTTCTTGACCTAGTATTTATTCTTGTCCATGGGTGGGTTTGTGTTCATGTTCTTAGGGCCACATTTTAGTTATCCTTTAGCAATAAGGGCCTTCTCAAGTTGGACACCCTTTTTGACTAAGTATGTGAAGGTCATGCAACAGTGAACTTGCAAGCCATATTTGAATGGGCCTAGGAGTGTTTGGACAAACATGTCAACTTTTTATTTCTTAGGTATGTCAATATAGCAATGACTTGCTAGACTTCTCCATCTTTGGAAGAATGGGATAAAAGTCTCACCAGGTTCTTCTTGTGTAAGTGTGCATAAGTTGGTGATGGAAACATCTGTGTCAATGTTATAAGTATAATTTTCCACAAATCTATCTACAAGTTCGTCCCATGATTTTATCCCCTTTTGTAAAGTGGAAAACCATTCAAGTGCAGGGCCTACAAGACTCTTAGGGAAGAGTCTCATCAAGTATGTATGTTCATAGGCAATAGCCACACAATTGGTTATGAATTCTCGAATGTGTTTAATGGGGTTTTTCTTTCCTTTGTATTTAGTGAAGTTTGGTGCCACATACCCAGGAGGGAATGGTGGTTTGTATAGACTTGTGTCGAAAGGATATGGGCATAGGTCATATGACATGTGTGAATTTTTATTGGACATTTGCATAGTCTCTATTTATTTTTTCCAGTTTTCCACTTGAGTTGTCAAAGCATCAATTATGGGATTATTTATTGCATTACACATGGGAGTGATGGGTATCCCATGGGTCCCCATTAGTTGTGAGGATATGTTATGGTTTTGTTGTGGAATGTGTTGTTGTGAGATGTATGATTTTTTTTATTTGAATGTTGTTGGTATTGCAAGTTTTGATTAGGGACATGTCGATGTGTGTGGATGTGTAATGCATATGTGGGAATGTGTCCTCCAACTAAATTAGTTGATATTTGTGAGATGTGTTGACCTTGAATATTTTGGTTCCCAAATGAAGTCATATTTTGTGTCATTTGATTTCCTTGTCCAAATTGGTGGAATTTTCCATGGGAAATGTTGGTGTTTTTCCCTTGAGAAATATTTGTATTAAGTTGTGATGACGTGTTGACATTTGGTTGTGGTCCTTGAATGAAAATACGTTGTTTATTTCCTCCAAAGGGATTAAATGAAGACCCAATGAAAGGATTTGATCATGATGTTCCCATGGTACTAGATGAAGCTCCAAATAAGGGGCTTGAAGAGCTTTCCCCCATTGATGAGGATCCAAAGGTAGCTCCAATTAACTGTGAGGACGTTATTGACATAGAAGGAATTGATTGTGACATGGCTTGTGACATAGTTGGTGTCCCTCCAATGGATGTTGCATTGATTGTGTTTTGATTGGATGTATCATTAGAAGTGGCATTAATAGTGCTTGTGGCAATTTGTGAGGTGGCACCAACAATGGAATTGTTTGCATTATGTTGGGGTTGACTAGTGTTGGACGTGTTATTTGCATTGTAGTTGTTGGTACTGTGATCTAGTGAGGCTGGTCTCATAGTGTTAATGTCAAAGCCACATGGTAATTTAGCCCCTTGGTCCAAGAGCATGGCTAGATATCTTTGTGGGTCATGTAAGACTAAATCTTCCACGAAGGAGGCTACGTCAGGATTTTGAGTTGTGGCTTCTAAGTCTTCTGCATATAGTTGTCTATGTTCATCCCTTTGTATAAATGGTTCGAACGGGTTATGTGACAAAGATGGCATGTTCATTTCATTGAAAGGATTGATAAAAAATGCATCTTGGTTCATGTTTCGATTCATGTCATTAGAAAAGATATAAGTGTTGGTGTCTTGTCCAAAATTAGCCATTTGTGTTCTTTTTATTTGAAGCCTGGTATCAACCATATAAGGAGTTGCTTAAATTAGGGAGAGGATGAAAATGAAAACTAGATGATGACACTATGTTTTTGGGATTTTCAATAAGGGATGCAAATGCAAGCTATGTTTTTGGGTTTTTGACAATAAGGTATGCAAAGCAACTATGCTTTTGGGTTTTTTTTTTTGACAATAAATAATGGGATATGACAAAGTTGTCTAAAGGAAATGACAAATGCCAAAGGACAATAAGAACTTTTTTTTTTGTTTAAGAATAAGGTATGCAAAATGAGGACTAAGATGATTTGAATATTCTAAGATATGCAAATGCAAAGGTCTAAATGATTTGGAAGGTTACTCAACCACCCTAAGCTTGATCTATGTCTCAATTTGGGTCATCAAAGGACTTACTAATGTGACTAAAGGACAAGATGACAAAGTGAGGTTTCCTAACTATACTTTTGAGTTGGAAAGTATCAAAAAAAGGATAATTTCTAAAAGCAATTAAGTTGACTAAGTCCAATTTGACCACCTACTCTTCAAGGCAATAATTTTGCAAAGTATGATAAGGTTTCCTAATCTAAAATATGCAAATGAAATGAGGATCTAAAGACTGGTTTATGTCTGAAAATGAAGATGATGGAACCTAAAGGATGCAACTAAAATTTTGCAAATTTGGACCTATAGGTAAATGCAAGCTAGAGATGCAAATGATGGAAAATTTGAGCAATTTTCTTTCTGGTTTTTGACAAAGGCTGCTGGAAAAAGATGTTTGATGGAAGATTGGACAATTTTGGTCTCGAGTTTTAGACTACAATAGTGTTTTAGTTTTTTCTAGGAAAATACGTCGTTCCAAGTCATAGATGCATTGCATTTTGGCAGATATGCCACAGTTTCAATGAATGCGGCTTTACAGATAGCAGATGTGACTTAGTAAAGCAATTGCAGTGTTTTGTTAAGAAAATGTGATGTAGGACAGGAAAATGCATCGCACAGAGTTGTGAATGCGGCTTATCAGAGTGAATGCATTACAGAAAGTGGAAAATGCAACATAGATTAGTGAATGCATTTCAACAAATGCGTTGCAGCAGAATGAGTCTAGTTTGTTTGCAATTTTTGGCCAAATTTTGGAATTGTTTCAAGTTGAATGATTGTTTCAAGATCTATGAAAGGTGTTTGTTTGTTTAATGTCTTAGAAAACACTTGGAAAACACAATATTTTGTTTGATCATGCACAAAGAAGACAAGTACAACCCTAGGTTAGGCAAGGACTATATTTGCTAGATTCCACATTGGTTTCCCCAACCACACTTATTCTTAGCGGATGAATCTAGAAGCGTGGCCACATAGGATCCCCCTTATAGTCCACTCACTTCTTAGGTCAACCAAGCTTCCAACCCCCATAAATCTCCCATGGTGGGTTGATCACCTCTACTAAGAACTATGAGAATGTGGATTCCTTCACAACGATCGTTGATGTGCTAGCAAATAGATGGTATTTTGGCAACTACACAAAAAAATTTAGTTCGGGACCCCTGTTCGAGTGGCCACACATGGGGAAAGATTAGCTCCGATAAGGAGGAACTCCAACCTAAAGAGGTTACGCTCAACAGGGTTTTGGGGAGTTCACTTGTCCATGTAACACATCCACACTCGTAATCCTAAGCTTTCTGTTATGATTCACATTTATATACCAGTCGAGGGTAGCTTGGCCAAAGAGCTCCATTGTTGGTTTGAGTTGCCTTGGGGTGAGTACATTTTTCCCACCATGGAAGACCCAATTCCTAGAGTCAATAACAATTTCTCTTGCACCTAAGATTGCACAAGTGTGCAAGGGGAGAGGATACTTCTATTATTGAATCAGGGTGACACATAAAATAGATGGGTCTAGCTTTCTGATCACCTAGTTTGCACAAGGTGAGAGCATAATCACCTACCACCTTCAAGTACAATCAAGTAAAGTTCTTTAACCTCCTAATTAAATCTAAGTGAGACAAGCAAATGTTCTTTTTAAAGCACCAATGGAAGTGTTTTCTAATCTAAAACAAACACAAGAGGTTTCAAAATAACATGCTTAGACATATTAACCTACAAAACCATTGTTAGTAGTCTAAAAAGATGTCTTGAACCCACAAAAATTCAATGCCATATGCTGCAACAGTAGATTAGTAACCTAAAAAAACCTCTAAACTATTAATTTAAATGAAAATCTAAAAAATTCTAGGAAAAAACCTAAAAAATAAAATTTACCAAATGAATGTGTCGTAGTAGAGTGAATGTGTCGTTTTGTACGTCGAATGCGGTTTGATCCCATACATAGGAATTTACTATTCAAATGCGTCGATATGCACAATAGATGTGTCACGAACTTCAAATGTGTTGTTCAGGATCTCAGATGCATCACAATAGAACACATGCAGCTTTTTGTCAGTCAAATGCATCTTGGGATAGCGGATGCGTCACTCTGCGGAGCAAATGCGTCATGACAGAATGCTTGCGGCTCAAAAAATTGTGAATGCGGAATTTCGTACATGTACCTACAAAAACACAAAAAGCCATACATAAATCTACAACAAACACGATTTTGGCGTCGAGTTCACCAATGTAACTATGGGAAAAATCTAGGTTAGCATATTAATGCACAAATAAACAAACCCAAAGTAAATAATGAAGCACAAATGAGGAAATAACATGAAAAAAAAGGGAAGATATCACCTTGTGTCTTCAACCTCCATGATTGACCTCCATTACACCTTCTCTATTTTCTGCAATATATAGTTTTCCCTTAGATTTTATGTGAGGAATCTATGACTATGCCAAGACCAAAGCAAAATGTTGAAGAATTTGATATAAAATGCAATACTATGCAACTAGTAAGCAAAGACTAAAGTATGCCTAAAGTATGCCAAAATGCCAAGAGATATGAAGTATGCCTAAGACAAGATTCCAAGAGCTAAGATGTCATGAGATTGCAAGAGCATGGGATGTGCAAATGAGACCAAAATTGTCATTTTATAGAAAATGCATTTTTGAATGAATGGCCAAGATTGAAGATTGACAAATGCCCTAGAATCAATGGACAAGATTCAATGTGACAACGCACAATTAGGGTTAGGGAAACATTAGGGTAAATTTGAAATAAGTGGACAAGATTTGATTTGAGAAAATAAGATCAAGGGTTAAAAATGCATGTGACAAGGAGATAAGAATGGCATAGAAAAAGAGAGCTGGAAAATAAAATAATATTAGAAATTACTTGATTTATGGAGGAAAATTACTATTTTGAATTAAAAATTAATTTAATTCAAAATGTGATGTCATGTGACAGTAAATAATTAATTTGAATTATTTACTAAAAGAGGGGAAATTAGAAAGTGGGACCATTTTAAATAAATTGTTTTATTTAAAATGGGGAAAATGCCAAGGTGGACAATAATTAAATAAATCAAGGGATTAATGACGTATTTAAATAAATAAATAAATAAAAATTATTTATTTAAATAATCAGGAGGAAATGATAGACAAAGATAATTAAATAAATTAAGGAATTTATTTAATTATGGAGAGACATTAAAGTATTAACAATGTATTTAAATAAATAAATAAAATTTATTTATTTAAATAATCAAGAAGAATGAAAGAAATGAATTAATTAAGAATTAAGAATTATTTAATTAATAGTTGAAAGTGGACCGAAGAACATAATTAAACATTTCAATTATGCTAGGAAGAAAAATGACGACAATAAAGCTTGTAGGCCTAGGTCATTTTTATGTGTCTACAAAATGTATGAATGCATTTGATGTGAGATTATGTGACATGCATGTTTTTTATCATGTATGGATGCACTTTATTTATGCCTATGTGATATGTGATTGTATGCGATTTAATGCTATGGATGGATGCAATGTTATACTTTTTTCAGTATCTTTTCATGACAAGTTATGAGATGGATGATATAATATGCAGATGTTATGGATGCATTTATTTTTGTGTATTTTCTATGTAATTTTATGATGATGAGATGTATGCATATAGATGTATGGATGGATAATGTAGATATTCATGATGATGATATAACAATGCATGTTTATGATATGTGATGCAACGATTCACAATGCTTATAATAACAAATCTATATTATTCATCACAACTTTAATGATAATGATGATATGTTGTGATTATGATTATGTGGGATGTATGCACATTGATGGTTTGTGGATGCAGTATGGATGCATTGATGATGTTTTTATTGATTTTCTTAATACCAGGTTAGTGTGAAAAGAAGATAGAATAAACAAGATGAATGACCATTGATTTTGATGACTGATTCAAAAGATCCAACAAGTCTATGATCCACCGAGACTTTATTAGAGATGGTAATGAGAAATGCATGATGATGATTTTGCTCAAATCTTGGGATTGAGATTTTATGTTGTTCCTTATTGTTTGATATAACACATAGACATGATGCATCAAGGTATTAATAACCAAGATGACGTTGTATCTAGTGTAATATGATAGTTCTTGTTCACACCTTGACATACAAAAACGTCATTGGAATGTAAGTTAGAATCCTAGAATATATTGGACCAAAGCATACACAATAGTCAACAACGTACTCCAAAAAACCTTCCTACACACAACTAAGCAAGTATGCACCAAGATTATTTTACAAGAATATCCACAAGCACTATAAACAAAAGATAATGATCGATGCCCCATTCCATTCTCTCTAAATCATTTTGATAGACATCATTGAGAGGTCCTCATAATGGGCCATTGAGATAAATCATAAGAAAAGATCAAAGATAAACAGTCAACCTTATCTATATCTCTTGCCATTTTACTTTAGCCAAGGTGATGCCTGATACTGATGTCCATCACAAAAATGATACATCCTAGGACATGATGATTAGAGGACTATTTGATGTAGGATAATGATGAGCTTTATGATAAGTCGTTGATATAAACTTCACTAACTCATTTGACTATGATTTAGACTTTAGATTTTGACACTTAGGTTCTCACTTTACAACTTGCTATACTTTCTTTTTATTTGTTCTGCCAAAGGTTGAATATGATGATTGATTTATTATGGATGGAGGTTTATTGTGGGTGAAAGTGAAATGGGCTGGATGGTTTTGGGTTTTTTGGAATATTTCAATGTTTCTTTTTAGCACTTTGAAAATGTTTTGAGGTTGTTTTTGATCTTTTGAAAGTTTATATGAATGTTTTTGGATTTTTCATTATTTGAGGTTGTTTATGGTTTTTTGAGATTTTTGATGCTATTTAGGTTTTTTGAATGTTTTCTAATGTTTAAGATTTTTTCAATTATTCGAACATTTAGGCATTTTCTAGTATTTGAATGTTTAGGGATTTTTTGAGATATTTAGATGTTTAGGGATTTTATGGGTATTTGGATGTTTATGGATTTTTTGAGTTTGACCAAGAACCTAACCTAAAAGACCTATCCTAGGGGTCTCGGGGGCTAATCAAAGATAAGCCTTGAATATGTTATACATGCAAAGACCACCTAGTTTGATTGACTCGACTTATTAACAATGAGATATGAACTGTTGATAGAATTCTAGTTTATTATGATAGACTCCTAAAGACTAAACTAGGGTGTCTTAGGGGCACATCAATGATGCCCTTGCCTACGTTCAAGCTCAAAGACAATGTAGTTCAACAACAGGGTACTATGTTTGGATTTTTGATGTTCGACCTTTTTATGGTTTTTGATGTGTTTTGGATTTTGACTTTACAATTGTTTGAATGTTTTTGAATTTTCTAATGAACGTTTTATGAATGTTTTTGGTGTTTTCTAATGACCTTAAGATATACAGGAAATCGATCCAATCCATAATGAATTCCCCCTAGTGTGATATGATAGACTACCTCAATATAGGCAGGACAAACTGACCTTAGGAATATGCCAAGTAGCAATAAAGGGGATACAATAATTCACAACATCAAGCTATGACATGGATGCAGATGGGTGATGGAATAAATAGTATGAATGAGGCAATGGATGGAGGGTGATGCAAAGAATTGTAGGATAAAGATCCAAAGAATGGGTGGAGGTGCTTTATTTACGTGAGGCACCCGTTTTCTAGGTTTTCACCAAGGTACTTTCCCAAAGCGCCACCGAAGTGGTTTTCACTAGAGGATTATTTTTTTCTTTACTTTTTCAATCCTTTTTCTCTTTTTTTTTGGATTTTTGATCATTTTTTATTTTTTTTGTATTTTCATATTTACAACCTTCAATACTAGGCATAATTTTTTTTAAGATGCAAGTTGTTAGTTGGTTATTGTAAGGGTTCTCCTTTAGGTGTTGACAATTGATATGCTCCTGATCCATAGTTTGTTGTGATGACAAAGGGTCCCAACCAGTTAGGCTCAAACTTTCCTTTACTATCCTGATTTGGAAGATTTTTCTGATTCTATTTGAGAACAAGATCCCCTACCTAGAAAAAATGGCATTTGATCTTCTTGTTATAACTCTATTTTAGTCAGTTTTGGTATACTTGCAAGTGATTGAGGGCGTCAAGACGACACTCGTCCAAGAATTCTAGCTCATTCAGTCGAGATACTCTATATTCTTCATCAATGACTAGGTTTTGTAGTGACACTCATAGTGATGGGAGCTCAACCTTATTAGGTAAGATGGATTTTGATCCTTAGAGAAAGGAGAAAGGGGTTGCACCTGTCAGTGTGCAGATGCTGGTTCAATAAGCCCAGAGAGCAGGGTTTAATTGTAGATACCAATCATGGCCAACTTCATTGACCATTTTCTTTAGGATTTTCATAATGGACTTCTTTGTATCCTTAGCTTGGCCATTTCCCTGGGGATAATATGGGTAGAGAATCAATGTTGGATGTGGAATATTTAACATAGCTCTTTCACATCTTGATTTTTGAAGGGTGTCATATTGTTTGAGATAAGGGTTTGCAAAACACCATATCGGCATATTAGGTAATTCAAGATAAACTTAGAAATTTTCTTCCCTATTATGTAGGTCATAGGAATAGTTTCAACCCACTTTGTAAAGTACTCAGTGGCTATTATGATAAACTTGTGGCCATTAGATGAGGTGGGAGTGATTTTTCCTATGAAATCAAGTCCCCACCTTGAAGGCCAAGGTGTGATCATTGGTTGCAATTCCTGAGCTAGAGCATGAATTAGATCTCCATGTTGTTGATACTGGACACATTTGTGCACATATTGATGGGCTTCTCTTTCCATGGTTGGCCAATAGTACCATGTCCTCAACAGTTTCTTAGCTAAAGTCATACCACTAGAATGGGATCCACATATGTCATCGTGTACTTCTATTAAAGCAGTTAAGGATTCCTCTTGGTTAAGACATCATAGTAATGTCCCCTCAATGCTTCAACAGTAAAGGGTATTGTTGGAAGAATGATGAAGAACATCTCATTTTGCATCTTGTTTGTTTTCATTGATGTCACCATGTTATATGAGTTGCAACTGCAAGGTTAAGTTCTATTCTGAACCGATATTTGAACTGGTATGCAGTGACTATCCTCTAATATTTTGGTCTGCAATCCTCCACTGATGAATATATTTTCTTGTGGTTTTGGGAAATGGTTTTTGGATGTTGGAAGCACGTATGTTCAAAATATCATGTGCACAAGTGCTTGTATGATGAGTTGGCATTACTCTGTTGATTGCATTTTGCTATTAGGTCCTTCTCTGGCTAACCTAATGTGTTGTTGATATTGTAATGGATTAATTTTGTATTGTGGATGTATGTGTGACCTATCTTAGGTCCATGCCGACATGTTGTAGTGTAATGCTTTTTTGGAATATT